>CM062820.1:271323225-271877117 GCA_031772625.1 Pinus tabuliformis
AAATTAGCCTGTAGATCAAATCATCATGTATAGTATTATCACATCTGGTTATCTCAAAACCCAACCATCATAAATCAAAATCTTAGATTATGTTCATAATTTTAAAATTCAAAACTACATAAAATACTGACAGTTATCTTCAATTTTTTCTTTGATTTTTCCTTTATACACATCAGAATGGTTGTCTAACGAGTAAGCATCCAGTGGCCTTTTCCATACACATTCTGGATCGGTTACCAAACCCAAAAAACACCTAGTGCATTCTCTTCTCTTTAATATTGTACACACTTTAGATCGGTTTCCAAACCAGCAAGCACCTAGTGCCTTCTCTTCTATACACTGAATCGGTTTCTCAAAGAAATAAGGAAATCTATAGGCTTACCTCCATCCTCAATCATCAAGGGAATCTAGAGGCTCCCTCCACCCCGTGAGTATGGGCATTACCAAACCAGGTTGTCTTTTGTTGCAAAAATATTATCATTAGGAATCCAGAGGCTCACCTGCCTCCACCCAACACATAACACATCACAGGAGCCCAGACAGACCCATACTTTCCTGCCCCAAACATGTTACACAACAAAACGTAATATAAAAAATAACATGTACACATAACACATGCACCTATACACATGGTTCATCACATTGTGACATAGAATCTAGAGACCACACCATCTCTATTCATGTGAACCAGGCCATACTACCTCTAGTGTCTTTTCCATGCTTCACCACATGCGTCCACAATCCTAATCCAGGATCTGTGGCTTTTTTAATTATCCATGTTTGTCCAAACATGCCATGGATCACAATGTTTTCCTTTCATTTGTATATCCTTCAACATTCCCTATTCATAATATAAACACATCATAATATAAGAATCATATTTACATGATATTAAATCATAGCTTAGCCAAGGCTACCTTTTCCCAATTGATTCCTCACATAGTTGGGAATCACAAACATGTCATCCATTCATATGATAAATTCATAATCATAATCAATCATACTTTCACAAGAACGATCCATACAATAACTTGTCAATCACAATGGAATCATATACATTTATTCAATCATCAACATGATCATGAACTCAACACAATTACATGTGTTCATAAGCTCAAGGTTAAGAGAACTTCATTTTTATCCATGCAAAGAATGCACATCATTGAGAACAATAGTTCCCATCTTGGCTAAGGCATTTGTTACGTCAATCCCATTTACTTTACCTGACCAGTACTCAAATTACCTTTCTTGTTACCTTTTTCAATGGCTATCCTGCTACTATTCATTCATCCTTATGGATCCAACCAACCCCTGAACTGGCTATCATATTTTTCTTTCCTGCCTTTAGTTACCCTTTATTCATGCACTAGGATTCATCTACGTCTTACATTTCCTATTGGGTTCCATTCAACTCTTCTCGAGATCCGTTAGTTTTCCTCTTTTTCCAACAAATTCCCAAGGTCCCGAAACATAGAAGGAAAGAACAAGAAGAAAACAAAGGAAGCATAGAAGTCCAAATAGTAATACAAAACCATAAACAAAGTGGTATGGACATGCATCAATCACATTCAAAATCGTAAATCAAGCATAAAACCGATCTGAAAGACCAATTGCACAAAACTTTCAACAAACCAATGACTTGATCCCCATGAATCCCAGTGTTTCCAATGGTTCATAAATAAAATCTTAGCTTGAGCCTTCTTCAAAATTTTATGACAACCTCCCTTACCCATCCAATTCCTTCCAACACGCTACCATATACACACGATTTTTAATGCATTACTAAGTATAAGATTATCCTAGTTACCTTGCCTTGTTGTATCAAGCACACTGACCTGTAATTGAACACATATCTCAGTTTACATATTAGTCACATGTCTCAACATCCAGGACACAAATAAGAATATATATATTTTTCTCAACATAAATTTTCAAAAACGAGAATTACTACATGCACATGCATATATCAACTCTCAAAATATTTCAATTTCCTTGACAAGTTAAGTTGTAATTGGAAACCAATTATTATGCCAAAACAAAAACCACTACTTCCATTCAACCTCTATACCGAGACCAAACAACAATTTAAATTCAGCCTTTATGCCAATGTTATTAATCAAGGCATTTGCAACCTTAAGGTAATAGTTAGAACTATTTATCATACCTATTGGGTGTGGAGCCTGATTATCTTCTATATTCAAAGGTATAACTGCATTGGACCCCAGTTTGTAATGGGGCAGCAACGCTGCCTGTAAAATATTCGTTGCAAGGGGTCCAAGGGGCGGTGGCTACGACCTTTGGGAACCCCCTCCCCCTGGCGGGGGATCGAGGGCAATGCCCCCGAAGCTAAGAACAGATGTAAAATTGCCTTGTAAAATGATGTAATTTCGTAGTCAATCTGGGCCATTCATTAGGCGGAGATCTGATGAGAGAATTTATGTTTATTTTAGGGTGTTTTGCCCTAGAAGGAAACCCCTCGCTATATATGAGGAAATTGTATTGCGTCTATGTAGATCTGTATTCTTACTGAGGAAGAGAGAGGATATTGAGAGAGAAGAAGGAATTACAACGGATCTACTGTAGGTTATATCTCTTCATTTTGCTGCATAATATAAAAGAAGGACTGGCTATTTCTTCGTGGACGTAGCCCAAACTAGGTGAACCACGTATATCTGTGTCTCTCTTGTTTTATGTGTTTTCTGTGTTTATATTTCTGCAATATTTTATGTGTACCATTGCTCTGTAATATATAATTCTCTAACAACTGGTATCAGAGATGAAGGTCTTTTTTGGCTGACAAACTCGCAGGAGAGAAGGGTTCCTGGTTCAAGTGGGATCAATGGCGTAAGATGGTAGGTTTAGGGTCAAAAAAATTAACGGCCAAAACTACCAGCGGTGGAAGATGCAGATGGAAGATTATTTGTACCAGAGAGATCTGTACCAACCATTGAGCGGAAATACAAAGAAGCCGATGAGTATGACAGACACAGAATGGGATATTCTTGACAGAAAAGCACTTGGAACAATAAGACTATGCCTAGCAGTGTCGGTAGCATTTAATATTTCAAAGGAAACGACAACTGAGGGTTTAATGTCGACATTGGCCAAACTATATGAAAAACCCTCGGCCTCAAATAAGGTATTTCTTATGAAGCATTTATTTAATATGAAGATGTCATAAGGTGGATCTATTACTGATCATTTAAATGAGTTTAATACAGTTACTAGTCAGTTAAGTTCTGTAGGCATAACTTTTGATGATGAAGTTAGGGCTCTGTTATTTCTGTGCTCATTTCCAGAAAGTTGGAATGGTTTAGTTATGGCCATTAGTAACTCTGTCTCTCGACCTAGTACTTTAAAGTTTGATGATGTTTCGGTACAATCCTTAGTGAGGAAATGTGACTAAAAAGCTCTGGTGAGACATCAAGTAATTCTTTGACTGCAGAGACTAGGGGAAGAAAAATGGAAAGAGGAAAGAGCCCTGGATATCGCAGTAAGTCAAGAAAAGGCAGATCCAAGTCCAGATCTGGGATAGTGTGCTGAAAATGCAGGAAGAAAGGACACCTGAAGAAACACTGCAAGTCTCGAAAGAGAAAAGAAGAAGACGCGCAACAAGAAAATAATCATGAAGCGAATGTAACAGGTGATGTGTTGCAAGATGATTTGATTCTTTCACTATAAAATATTATTGATGCCTCGATGGTAGATTCAAGGGCCTCATTCCATGCTACACCTGATAGGAAACATTTTTATGATTATGTTCAAGGAGATTTTGGACAGGTTCGATTGGGTGATGATAAACCCTCTAAAATCATAGGAATGGGTACAGTTTCATAAAACAGCAAAATGGAAATCAATGGCTATTGAAGGAGGTAAGCCATGTTCCAGATCTGAAGAAAAATCTAATTTAAACAGGGCAGTTGGGAGGTGAAAGTTGCGTGACTACTTTCACAGATAAAACCTGGAAGGTCACTAAAGGATCCCTGGTAATAGCGAAAGGAGGAAAGGTTGGTACATTATACTTATGCAATGGTATTTCTAATTCTGTTAATGCTTTAACCTCTATAGGAGAAGATACGACATTTTGACATCATAGGCTCGAGCACATGAGTGAGAAGGGGATGCAGATTCTTCACTCAAAAAATTTGTTGCCAGGTTTGAAGCATGTTGACTTGAAATTTTGTGATAATTGTGTTTAAGGAAAGAAGAAGAGAGTCAGATTCCTTAGAGTTGGGAAAGAAAATAAAAGCGAAAAATTAGAGCTTGTGCATACAGATGTATGGGGACCTTATCAAGTATCATCTCTTGGTGGCTCTCATTATTATGTTACTTTTATTGATGATGCAACCAGAAAAACCTAGATATATTGTATTCGAAATAAATCTGGTGTATTTGATACTTCCAAGAAATGGAAAGCTTTGGTTGAAAATGAGACATGAAAAAGGTTGAAGTGTCTCAGATCAGACAATGGAGGTGAATATTGCAACAAAGAATTTGATAGGTACTGTTCAGGGAATGGAATTTGTAGAGAGAAGATAGTTCCAAGAACACCACAAGAAAATGGTGTGTCAAAAAGGATGAACAAGACAATCATGGAGCGTGCAAGGTGCATGAGATTGCTTGCAGGATTGCCTTTAAAATTTTTGGCAGATGTTGTAGATACTAGTGTTTATCTCATGAACAGAGGGCCTTCAAGTTCCTTGGATGGTGGTATTCCAGAGGAGGCATCGACAGGTAAAAAGGCAAACTACTCCTTTTTAAAGACTTTTGGTTGTGAAGCCTTTTTCCACATTAATAAAGATAATAGAACAAAGCTTGAGGCAAAATCAAAGAAATGTACCTTTATTGGATATGGTGTTAATGATTTTGGTTATCGCTTTTATGATTATGAAAAACGCAAAATCATTAGGAGCAGAGATGTTATATTCAATGAAAAGGTTTTGTATAAGGATCAGCTGCAGGAAAAGAAACAGGAAAAAGAAAATAGAGAATACACAGTGCTTGACGAGATCACAAGAAAAGTGATGATGCCTGAAAATCGTAATGATCAACAACCACAACAACAACAAGCACCTCAAACACATGAAAGTGGTGTTAGAAGATCTACTAGGATAAGTAGACCCCATGAACGATACTCTCCTTCATTATATTATGTATTGTTGACTGATTATGGTGAACCAAAATGTTATGAAGAAGCAGTGTAGGTAGAAACTAGGAAGAAGTGGGAGCAAGCCATGAAAGAAGAGATGGACTCCTTAGCACATAACCAGACTTGGGACTTAGTCAGGTTTCCTGCGGGTAAAACAACATTGCAGAATAAATGGGTTTACAAGTTGAAGGAAGAAGATGGAGGTAGAAAAAGGTATAAAGCTAGACTTTTGGTGAAAGGGTTTGCATAGAAAAAGGGTATAGACTTTGATGAGATATTTTCTCCTGTTGTTAAAATGACTTCAATCAGAACTACTTTAAATCTAGTATCAGCTGAAGATTTGCATCTTGAGGGATTTGGAGGAAGAGATATATATGCAACAGCCACAAGGATATGAGGTAAAAGGGAAGGAGAAACTAGTGTGCAGGTTGAAGAAGAGCTTGTATGGCTTAAAACAGGGTCCAAGGCAATGGTATCTAAAATTTGACAGGTTTATGTCTGAACAAGGTTATACTAGATGTCACTCTGATCATTGTGTTTATATCAAAAGGCAAAATGATGTCAACTATATTATATTGTTATTGTATGTAGATGACATGGTTGTTGTAGGTTCTAACATGCAGGAAATAAATGTGCTCAAAAGAAAATTGGCAAACTCATTTGCAATGAATGATTTGGGTGCTACAAAACAAATCCTTGGTATGAGAATAACTAGAGACAAGAAGAATCACAAATTAACATTGTCTCAAAGTGAGTACATAGAAAAGGTGTTGAAAAGGTTTAATATGCAGAATGAAAAACTAGTTAGCATACCTTTGGCTATCCATTTCAAATTAAGTAAGGAGGAGTGTTCCAAGACTCAGGAATAAATGGCTCATATGTCTAAATTTCCATATGCATCAGCATTGGGAAGCTTAATGTATGCAATGGTCTGCACAAGGCCTGATATTACACATGCAGTGGGAGTTGTAAGCAGGTACATGAACAATCCAGGAAAAGAACATTGGATGGCGGTGAAGTGGATTCTTAGGTATTTGAGAGGTACTACAAATCAAGCATTATGCTTTGGTGGTTCAAACATTGCTCTACAAGGATATGTTGATGCAGATATGGCGGGTGATAGAGATAACAGGAGGAGCACAACAAGGTATGTGTTTACTGTAGGTGGAACAACTGTCATTTGGGTCTCAAAACTACAAAGTGTTGTTGCACTCTCAACAACAGAAGTAGAGTATCTTGCTACTACATAGGCTAGTAAAGAAATGATTTGGTTACAAAGGTTTTTGGATGAATTGGGTAAGAAGCATGATTTGGGCAAGTTATACAGTGATAGCCTGAGTGCCATACATCTTGCAAAGAACTCTGCATTTCATTCCAAGACTAAACATATACAACTCAAGTACCAATTCATATGGTCAACATTGGAAGATGGAAAGTTGAAGCTAGAAAAGATACACACTAGCCAAAATCCTGCAGATATGTTAACAAAAGTTGTAACCAGGGAGAAACTGAGAATTTGCTTAGTTTCAATTGGTCTTCAAGTATGATGAAGAAGATGAGAAACATCCAAGTCCAAAGTGGAGTCATTGTCCAACAAATGAAGCAGCAGTGGAGTTGCTATAATTAGTCTCCAAGTGGGAGATTGTTGGGTGTGGAGCCTGATTATCTTCTGTATTAAAAGGTATCACTGCATTGGACCCCATTTTGTAATGGGGCAGCAACGCTACCCGTAAAATATTCACTACAGAGGGTCCAGGGGGGTGGCTGCGACCTTTGGGAGCCCCCCCCAGTGGGGGGATCGGGGGTAGCGCCCCCGAATCTAAGAACATATGTACAATTTCCTTGTAAAATGTTGTAATTTCGTAGTCAATCTGGGTCGTTCATTAGGTGGAGATCTGACAGTAGAAGTTATGTTTAATTTATGGTTTTTTTCTCTAGAAGGCAACCCCTCACTATATATGAGGAAATCGTATTGCGTCTATGTAGATCTGTATTCTGAGTGAGGAAGAGAGAGGAGATCGATAGCGAAGAGGTAATTACAGTGGATCTGCTGTAGGTTGTATCTCTTCATTTTGCTGGATAATATAAAAGAAGGACTTGTTATTTTTTCATGGATGTAGCCCAAACTGGGTGAACCACGTATATCTGTGTCTCTCTTGTTTTATGCGTTTTCTGTGTTTATATTTCTGCAATATTTTATGTGTTCCATTGCTCTATAATATATAATTCTCTAACAATACCAACATTAACGCATTCATAATCACGCCTTTACAAGATTAAAATTCAGCCCTTTCCCCAAAATTATCAGCCTTAATTATTATCAGTCTCTTTATGAAGACCCCTACTATCATTTGTTAAAATTATTTTGAGAATTTTAGTCTTCTTTCAACGTTCAATAGTCATGGTAGCTATAGGAAATATTAGGTCAGAACAAATAATATCATTATGCTTAAGTGATATTCATCTCTGCCTTTAATTATTTTGCACACAGTTCTTGTCCCTAGCGTTGTAACCAATTCCTGTCATATACTTTGAACCTTTCCACATGGGTGAAACCTCACAGAAATAAAAGAAAGAAAATAAATATTTTCCAAATGATGCAAAGTTGAACCTACTTATACATTTAATGGCTCACCCAACAACCATCCTACAGTCTTGGCAGATTCAACTGTCCCAAAAACTATGACATCGCCATATGCAGATGTTACAAGATTACACCGAAATAATCCTAATTTCAGTGCTAGTAAACAACATTAATAAATTTTCAATTTTTAGGCAACATGTTCCCATATGCCTCCTTTCTTCTTCTTTTTTGAAGTATTGACAAGTTGACATTGTAGCAGGAAAAAAAGACTATAACCTTTGAGGATAATGCTAGTACATTCCAAGACATGAATGAAGCCAAGGATAGATCACAACACTACTAGAGAATATAGCCTTAGTTATGAAAAGAATTAATAGCATCAATGATCCAATGGTATTATCAAAATCAATGTAATCAACATTCCAATGGCATCCTCTCAACATCATAAAATAGAAAAATAACCTTCCTAAATGGGAAATTGTGTCCTAAATATTGGCATCATATACGGTACAGGAAAACATAGAGAAGGTTTCCTATTATTAAGAGCATCAACTCCATAATTTAACTCAACAACATGATTAAAATCAACCTCTTATTCAAATCCAACAACAACAAGGCAGTTCATAAAATTGACTGTCATATGCAGCAGTATCTTCAACATCTTTAACCATGTCCTCATTATCTATGCCACATTATTCAATTACTTTGTCCACTCTACTAGAAGAATACCCCATATGGACAAAATAAGTAATGATTGAAGAGGGTGATAAAGCACAAGGGACTTCCAGATAATTCAAGATAAACTCTAGTATTGCAGTCTCATCTTTTAGTAGAGCTACAATCCTTCACAAGGTCTACATAGGACCCTTTCCCTCGAACTCATCTAGCCTAAGTATCAAACATGGATGCTCCTTCCCAAAATGAGATAACATCCCTTACAAGCTTCAACCAACCATTTTTACATGTTGCACCCCATTCCTTAAACAAGGAAGACATTACCACAAAGAACAAGCCTTACAAAGGAAAACATAACATTATCGTATGAAAAAATTCAACCTCCACTAATATTTTGGGCCTCTTACCACATGCAAACCATGGGATCTCCTCATCCCAACCAACATATAATACATATGTCTATCATTCATAGAACTATGCGATGCTATGAAAAATACACCTCACACATGGATTTTCTCCAAATCCCTCATATCACATGAACATTCTCGTGCACAATCATTCCAAGCATGCAAGATCACATCACTCAACCAATGGTAATGGTATGCTACTAGTAAGCATGCTTACTTCCTTGCAGGCAGTTCTAAAAAATTGCTGAAAATGAAAAAATCTCTAAGGTCACAACCACCATTTTTCCAAACCTTCAGGATGCCACACAGCGAGTACATGCATTGCCAAGGAATTTATCAAAATAACATGAAAAACATCATTTCAGTTAATATGCAATCCAACTTGACGATATGAGTAGGACACCATTAAACTCACATTCAAATATCATGCTAAGAGTTGAGCTTCTTCCCTAAACCAGAGATCCATGCATTAGTATCATGCTACATACTTAAGTCACAAGGTGAGCATATCAATCATGCATGCATCCAATCAATCACAAATTGGCTTGTAACACCTAAAAATTTTCTTTGTTAATTTTCTAAAATCAACATGAAACCCCCTTCACGGGAATTTTGTTGTCACTTGCCCATGATAGAGCCCATCCAATCCAAAAGTTGAACATGGATTCTTTGATACCACCTGTAGCAAATACCCCCTCCTAAACCCTAGACCCAACCAGAGTTATAAGGAGGTGGTCCCTATGATGACGCAACTCCCAAGGTACAATTATGGGAATGGGATATAAAAATTCCGATTTTTCCAACTTCCTCAAAACTTAAAATGGACAATATCATTGTGTTAGTATCATCAAGATGATTCCAATGATATAAATTTCATCCCAATCTGACTTACCAATAAAAAGTGATGGCCCTTTAAAGATAGGTCATTTCAAATAATGCCATATCATTTGACCTCCACCTAGAAGCTGTTAGAACCTAAATCTGCCTTAGGCTAAAGGAAGGTAAAATTCAGGGTAACCACAAACCACGCTTAGCCTCGTAGCTAGCCCTACGAGGACAGGAGAGGGCTCTCTCCAGGTCACACTCAGTAAAAATAAACAATGGGGTCTGAGATGACTCAAAAGGAATACCGATTTTAGGCTAGTAAATAGATATGAAAAAAATAATTTGTTTGAATGACTGAAATTTTCTGGGCTGCATGGGACCAAAAGACAGCAGGAGCTGAGCAATTAAATCAAAGACACAGATTGTTTCATGAGGCAAGATAGGCATGAATTTTTAGCAATTAAACTGAAATAATATGGATTGGAAAGACTGTTTGAGAAGCTGAAAAGGGCATATGTGATGAATCCTTTTCAGACAAAAGAAGAGACACAAAGCGTGAATGCCATTCCCAAGGCAGAGCAGTAAACTGGATTCTACCTCTGTCACTTAAACAACATTCAACTAGAAATGATTATGAAGGAAATGTAAACATAACAGGATACTTATGAAAACAGAGAAAAACGCCTTGCTAAACTCACACCGCAGGGATCTCATGATTCAAAGCTGCATCATTTATTTAATTTTCATGCAAAACTATACAGTGAAACGCTAAGTGTTTCCTCCACACTACTCCCAGAAATTCCAAGTTTTACAAATGTTTTACAATACAATAAATAACCTCAGAGGTGGGGAAAACCCATCAATGAAGATATGGAGTCGTTTTAAATCATCTTTAGCAAACTGAAGATGAAGAGCCGGCCATCTGTTATGAAGACAGAACAACGTTCACTTGAATTTATCGGATGACCAATTAAAAGGCGAAAACTGTAGCCGTAGACCCGTTGAATTGCAACTGAAGACAAAAAAATAGACCATCCAATCCGATTGCTCTGCTGTGATAGACATATTCACTCTATTTTGGCTTTCGGTCTTCTCTTTTGGCTTTTGACTTTTCATATTCCTTTTTGCTGTTTGAAAGAACCAGCTTCTTAATAAAAATAGCGTTGAATGTAGATTCTGCCTTTAATGAAGGAAGAATGATCTCAGCTGTAAATTTGCTAAGCTTGACAATACCTCCTTCACAACCAGCGAACACATATCTATTTGACGAAAATACCTATATTTTTGTGATAAGGACAAGCTCCACGTGCTTTCTTTTGAAGAAACAGTTTTACCTTTATAACAAAGGCGCTATTTCCCACACCATATTTTTGCACCCTGGAAAACTCCTTTCTTGTTTAATGATTTATAGATTTCACTGACTGTATCGACTATATTTACCAGCGCATTTATCATCTGAAGTAATTAGTCATTGATACGAGAAATTCAATGCCTCTTATTCAAATCAAAACACGAGCTAACATCATTGGCAAGGACACATAGACTTTACTCGGAGCACAAGAGTGAATCGACTTAGAAATTCGATGAAACATTGATGAAATTTGCTTTTTGAATCTGTGCGCTGCGCTCCAGCCCAACGTGGCATGCCCCGTGGATGCGTCGCGCCTGAGTAATTTTGCACTGCGAAAATGAGCCCAGTGCGCCACGCAGTCTATGTGCGCTACGCCTTCCTCCAATGCACCGCGCACCAGTCCAACATAAGATTTGGCTTCAAAACTTCATTTATTTTGCTTCCTTGTTTTATCTTGGATGTCCAATTGCCTTGCACTCCCTCTATTGTCAAGCTATAACAATTCCTTTTTCTTTGTAGAAAATTCAATATAACCTTTTCATTGAAAAATAACAGGTCTATAGTTACAAACCCTCCAAACCAAAAAGCCATTGCTGCATATATATTGTGCTCTCATGTCAGCTGTGTTCATCCATGAGTTGCAAACAGTATGAACATTAGGACCACCATATACACTGACCAAAGTCGTGTAAGGAGGTGGGCCATATATTTCAATGGCTGGTCTATATATAGCTCCATATAAAGAAGTACCATCACTTGCTGATATCTGAACTATCTCTGGAGTTAAAAGTCATAACCTTTGTATGCGAGGTGTAGGAAATGGTAGCTCATATAAAGTCATCAACAACCTACCTTCTTCTAATGAACAAAGCAAGACCCTTGGTAAAGAGTTTCGGGGAATCATGAATATCTACAAATCTTTGCATTTGATGATCCAAGACCACTGAATGCCTTCCTTCTCCTTGAGTCAACCTTTTAGGCTTTTGAAATGGAATCTTGATTGCTTTGCTCCTCCACGTTTTCCACTTTGGCTTTTTCATATATTTAGTGTGCAAATGAACTCTTGGAATGAAAAAATGATATGTATGCCAAGGGTTTAACCCTTGATTTCAAAAACCAATTTGTCCTGTTGCAAACTTTGACACTTCACTTTGAAACTCTGTTTTTTTTTTGGGAGATTTCTTCACTTCATTTGAACTGATGATGAATTTCTTTGTTGGTTCTGCAGGGATGTTTGGCATGTCCTGACAGAGGATTACCAGAGGTTGCATTTGAAGTACCTCATGACGAAGAACTTTTAAAAACACTTATCAAAATCAAATTTGACGATTTCTTCTTCAAAACAGAGTTTTGAAGAAGAAATATCCTCAAGCATTATTGATGATGAAACTTCTAAAATGAAAACTTATTGGAGGCATCCTCATGGCCTGCTGGCATTACTTTGACACTCTAACGACTAAACCCTAGACCTAGTGATTGAAATGACCCTTTGCTGACCAAGAGGCCAGATGTTGACTGTTATTGATTGGAAAATGATCTTGATGGGCCTTGATGAAAAGACCTAAGCCAGTAGGTACCAGACATGAGGGGAATGAGTGAAAAAATCCCTTCCGTCAGATTATGGCATGCCCCCTAATGAAATGCAACTGAGTGAATTGAGTGAGACACCTAAAAATGAAATGCAAAAAGAGTTTTGATCTCTGACAGAGGACTGACAAGACCGACTCTAACATTGGTTCCAATGGGGGATGGTAGCTCCAGCTCCTTGGAGGTGCAAAGAACTACAGATCTTTGGGTGAGCAGACAGTGACTTCGTCCATTAGACTATGGAGTCAAAACACGGAGGCTGATATTATGCAAACGGATTTTGGCTGAAGACTAAAACTGAAAACCATAATAACACCAAACATGACTAAATCATTACTAACAAACTGGAAAGATGCTCATTATTCATCAAACCTACTCTAATTACTCTTTCCACCACCTGATCAAGTGAAATGGAACAACCAATGCAACCATGTAAGCATCATGGCTGATATTTGATTTCTTCCCAAATGCTTTCTGATGCTCAGGAAAAGGGAAGAATCGAAAGGCAACTCCCATGGAAACTTGGAATCAAGTTCCCTGTCGATAAACTTGCAAAGCATGAATTGGCTGGATGACTTCAAGAATACTGCAAAAGGATCTTCATAAGAATCGCCTTTTATTTCCATCAACACATTACTGCTCTGGTTCAAGTAATCTTCATAGCTTGATATTAAACTTTTCCTCACATCTGTGTTGTCTTTCTTTGGTGATAGCAGCAGGCTGTCAAAAGGATCCTGAATTTCGTGAAGAACCAAACTCTGTTGCTGTTTCCAACCAGAACAAAAGTCTCCTTTATCAATCTCCTCATATGACTGCAAACTTTGATCTGAGCTTTGTAATGAAAAATCTGTCAAACAAGATAATAAAGGTGGCCTTGGAATCAGATTGTTATCAACATTTTCTTTTGTCACATGGTTAGCTAATGGAGAAGAATTTTTACAGCAAACATCATCCAACACATGAGCAATAAGATCATAAAATACTTGATAATACTGTTGCGATGTATCTATTGAAACTGTATGACATCCTATTGGCTGTTCATCCTTTTCTTTAGAGATATTACGAAGATTCTGCCTTATAAACTGAAATACTTCGAAACAAAAGGGTATAGAATGCTCTTGCATCATTAGATCATGTGTTTCGGCTGCCACACCTTCATCTGTAATCTAACCTTCAATCATGTTTGGTGGCTACAAATCTGGTGCTAGAGAGGGTTTTATATCCAAAATGATTTCATCAATCATTTCAGGGGAAGATTTCTTATTAACAACTTGCTCAAGAATTTCGCCATTTGTCTCATTCTCAACATTAAAACTGAGAGATTGTTGATTTCCTACAGGCTGCTCATTTGAAGATTTACTATGCAATTTACCCCTCAACAACTGAAATGATTCAAAACAGAAAGGCAGAGAATCTCCTTGTATCATTTGATCACATATGCCAGCTTCTATGTCTTTATCTGCAACTTGAAAATTAATGCCATTTGGGGGCTGGATCTCTGAATATAAGAAGTCTGGAACAAAGTTTTCATCGTTCTTAAGAGGATCCAAATCAAGACTAGTCGACAACTGATTTCTGATTACATGGAAATTGTCCCTGATGAACTGACATGAATCAAAGCAAAAAGGTAAAGATCCTTCACTTACTTCCCAGTTTGCTGCACTTTCCTCGTCATTGTCATAACTGATATGCATCGTTTTGTCACTGTACTCGAGCTGCTGTGAGTGAACTTCCTCATCCCACAAACTAGCTGCTGATTTGTCTGCAAGATTAGCTTCTGTCTGGAGAACATAATCATCATCATCATACTGATCAAACTGAGGCAAATCGTCAGTATAAAACACATCATCAAGCATACATGTCATATCAACAGGTCTTTCTTCTCCAAGATGATCTACAAAACAATCATTATGGTAGCTGGGATAAGAAACAAAATGTTTTGGATCAGCCACTTGTTCATGAACGTCATTTTCATTTTTTGCAGTCCTTTTTCGCACCATCTCTTCTACTGCACTCACCAAAATGTCAAGCTTTTCCTCTGAAGGTGTTGATTTCTCAGGATCCACGTTTTTCATCTCTTCTTGTTTCAACCTTGCCCTTCTGATCAAAAAATGAACCTCTACATTCACTGCACTGTTCTGCATCTCTTCCAGCGTTGCGACATTCCTTTCTCTCAGCTGAAACTCCATTTCCGGGTCAAAGGCAGCCAGGTAGTGCAAGAGGGCGGATCTAGGAAGGGGTCTTATGTCAACCGACATTGAATAATAAACTTGATTAAATCTGGCTGAAAATTGTTGTACTGTCTCCCCCGGTAGTCTTTTGAGCTGGTTATACTCTTCTACAATAAGGAAAAGGTTCTGTCTGATCATCCACCTGTCGAGAAAAATTTTGACGAACTGCTGGAAATCTGAGATAGTTGCATCAGGCAGGGCTTTGAACCAACTCTTGACTTTGCCTTGCAAAGAAAGAGCAAAAAGCCTAATACTAACATCTTCGTTATCAACTTCAAAAAGGTCTAGAAAAGTCTCAACATTCAGCACATGTTGCTCCGCATTGACATTCTTACATTCACCGTCAAATCTTGGCAAGTATAGATCATAGTTTTTGGGGAAAGCATGAAGAACAGAAGGTAAAACAAGAGGTTTATACCTTTCTGGGATTATAACAGCTGTAGGAGTATATACAAGAGCTATGGGATCAATTTTTTTTCTTTAGGCTCATCACTCTGAAGAGAGTCATCATAAGATGTGGGAAAAGTAAGGAGGCCAAGATCAAAGGGGAACTCAATATTTACACTTTTTGAATAGGGCGAGTGAAGATTTTGATCACCTTTATCATGCAACAAATTTTGAAAAACTTTCAGGACAGCTTCAAGAACAACAAAGAAGTAATTTACAAGAAAGCAGACCAGATCCTGAATACCATTCCACTTTGGATACCTGAACTTTGTGTAAGGTCCTTCCAATTTCGTAGAGAAAGAGTTAGTCCTCCAGTGGAGTCAGCATGAAGCACTGATTGCTAGATTCGTCAGTGAATGGAGTCGCTAGGTGAATGATTTCAGCCTTCTTATGTCGTATCGTTGTCCACCATCAACCATCAGATCTGAACTTGATAGATGTATTGGGGCAAGACAATCTTCAAGCAAACCATATTCATTCCCCAGCAGAGTCACCACTATGTTAGAGCCTAAATCTGCCTTAGGTTGAAGGAAGGAAAAATTCAGGGTAACCACAAACCACACTCAGCCTCGTAGCTAGCCCTACGAGGACAGGAGAGGGCTCTCTCCGGGTCACACTCAGTAAAAATAAACAATGGGGTCTGAGATGACTCAAAAGGAATACTGATTTTAGGCTAGTAAATAGATATGAAAAAAAATAATTTGTTTGAATGACTGAAATTTTCTGGGTTGCATGGGACCAAAAGACAGCAGGAGCTGAGAAATTAAATCAAAGTCACAGATTGTTTCATGAGGCAAGATAGGCATGAATTTTTAGCAATTAAACTGAAGTAATATGGAGTGGAAAGACTGGTTGAGAAGCTAAAAAGGGCATATGTGATGAATCCTTTTCAGACGGAAGAAGAGACACAAAGCGTGAATGCCATTCCCAAGGCAGAGCAGTAAACTGGATTCTACCTCTGTCACTTAAACAACATTCAACTAGAAATGATTATGAAGGAAATGTAAACATAACAGGATACTTATGAAAATAGAGAAAAAGCCTTGCTAAACTCACACCGCAGGGATCTCATGATTTAGAGCTGCATCATTTATTTAATTTTCATGCAAAACTGTACAGTGAAACGCTGAGTGTTTCCTCCACACTACTCCCAGAAATTCCAACTTTTACAAATGTTTTACAATACAATAAATAACCTCAGAGGTGGGGAAAACCCATCGATGAAGATAGGGAGTTGTTTAAATCATCATTAGCAAACTGAAGATGAAGAGCCAGCCATCTGTTATGAAGACAGAACAACGTTCCCTTGAATTTCTCGAATGACCAATTAAAAGGCGAAAACTATAGTCGTAGACCCGTTGAATTGCAACTGAAGACAAAAAATAGACCATCCAATCTGATTGCTCTGCTGTGATAGACATCTTCGTTCTATTTTGGCTTTCGGTCTTCTCTTTTGGCTTTTGACTTTTCATATTCCCTTTTTCCGTTTGAAAGAACCAGCTTCTTAATAAAAATAGCGTTGAATGTAGATTCCGCCTTTAATGAAGGAAGAATGATCTCAGCTGTAAATTTGCTAAGCTTGACAATACCTCCTTCACTACTAGCGAACACATATCTATTTGCCGAAAATACCTATCTTTTGTGATAATGACAAGCTCCACGTGCTTTCTTTTGAAGAAACGGTTTTACCTTTATAACAAAGGCACTATTTCCCACACCATATTTTTGCACCCTGGCAAACTCCTTTCTTGTTTAATGATTTATAGATTTCACTGACTCTATCGACTATCTTTACCAGCGCATTTATCATCTAAAGTAATTAGTCACTGATACGAGAAATTCAATGCCTCTTCTTCAAATCAGAACACGAGCTAACATCATTGGCAAGGACACATAGACTTTACTCGGAGCACAAGAGTGAATCGACTTAGAAATTCGATCAAAGATTGATGAAATTTGGTTTTTGGTTCTGTGGTGCCGCGCTCCAGCCCAACGCGCCGCGCCCCATGGATGCGCCATGCCTGAGTAATTTTACACTACGAAAATGAGCCCAGTGCGCCGCGCGGTCTATGTGCGCTGCGCCTACCTCCAATGCGTCGCGCGCCAGTCCAACATAATATTTGGCTTCAAAACTTCATTTATTTTGCTTCCTTGTTTTATCTTGGATGTCCAATCGCCTTGCACTCCCTCTATTTTCAAGCTATAAAAATTCCTTTTTCTTTGTAGCAAATTCAATATAACCTTTTCATTGAAAAATAGCAAGTCTATAGTTACGAACCCTCCAAACCAAAAAGCCTTTGCTGCATAGATATTGTGCTCTCATGTCAAATGTGTTCATCCATCAGTTGCAAATAGTCTGAACATTAGGACCACCATATACACTGACCAAAGTCGTGTAAGGAGGTGGGCCATATATTTCAATGGCTGGTCTATATATATAGCTCCATATAAAGAAGTACCATCACTTGCTGATATCTAAACTATCTCTGGAGCTGAAAGTCGTAACCTTTGTATGCGAGGTGTTGGAAATGGCAGCTCATATAAAGTCATCAACAACCTACCTTCTTCTAATGAACAAAGCAAGACCCTTGGTAAAGAGTTTCAGGGAATCATGAATATCTACAAATCTTTGCATCTGATGATCCAAGACCACTGAATGCCTTCCTTCTCCTTGAGTCAACCTTTTAGGCTTTTGAAGTGGAATCTTGATTGCTTTGCTCCTCCACGTTTTCCACTTTGGCTTTTTCATATATTTAGTGTGCAAATGAACTCTTGGAATGCAAAAATGATATGTATGCCAAGGGTTTAACCCTTGATTTCAAAATCCAATTTGTCCTGTTGCAAACTTTGACAATTCACTTTGAAACTCTGTTTTTTTTTGGGGATTTCTTCACTTCATTTGAACTGATGATGAATTTCTTTGTTGGTTCTGCAAGGATGTTTGGCATGTCCTGACAAAGGATTACCAAAGGTTGCATTTGAAGTGCCTCATGACAGAGAACTTTTAAAAATACTTATCAAAATCAAATTTGACGATTTCTTCTTCAAAACAGAGTTTTGAAGAAGAAATATTTAGAAGTTTCATCATCAATAATTCTCGAGGATATTTCTTCTTCAAAACAGAGTTTTGAAGAAGAAATATCCTCGAGAATTATTAATGATGAAACTTCTAAAATGAAAACTTATTGGAGGCATCCTCATGGCCTACTGGCATTACTTTGACACTCTAAAGACTAAACCCTAGACCTAGTGACTAAAATGACCCTTTGCTAACCAAGAGGCCAGATGTTGACTGTTATTGATTGGAAAATGATCTTGATGGACCTTGATGAAAAGACCTGAGCCAGCAGGTACCAAACATGAGGAGAATGAGTGACAAAAGCCCTTCCGTCAGATTATGGCATGCCCCCTAACAAAATGCAACTAAGTGAATTGAGCGAGACACCTAAAAATGAAATGAAAAAAGAGTTTTGATCTCTGACGGAGGACTGACAAGACTGACTCTAACAGAAGCCACCCAGTGTCCCACATGGTGGGTGACATGCTTGCATTGCCACCATGAACAAGTCCACGTGGAAGGCGCTCCAAGCCTAAGATAATTGGAGGTCGACACTTCTACTGAAACTCACTGTTTAGAAATAGGGTTAGACCCCCAACCCCAACCTAGGGGTTGGCCTGACCCCATGTGGGAACTATATTTTCTTCAGGTTAGGACTGGCCTGACCCTTGACTTGGTTGACCATCCTAAATTTCGACTTGGGCCCACTCATTATGTTTTTTGAAAACCAATTATGGATCATCGATAGTTCTGTTTGCTCGCCATAAGTCAGGGTGAAGACCCCCCTAAGGTACGATCCTTTAGGATGACCTACCGACCTCTACCCTACCTTTAGGATTCTTTTTATAGATTCTTTTGACAACTTCCAACATTTGTGATCCTTTATGATTTTTCACTAAACTACTTAGGCAATGTGACATGCACCTAATTGCCCACATATACAAGGATTTAAAAGACAATCTTCGAAAATAACCAATATTGATAATGACACTAAATTTATGGCACTTTCAAGTGCATTTCTTCCCAAATTCATAGAGAGTTGAACCTCTCATTGACAGAGCTAGAATCATACTCTCCTTGGCTCAAAAACCCTCTCAACTGAGCAAATAAGTGAACAAAGCTCAACAACTCATGCATATTTTATCAAATTAAAGGATACATATACAAGGGATGCAACAAATCCTCCTTCCCTTCAATCATGAACAAGCCAAATGGCATATAAGCAAGCTATTTTAAGACTTTCCTAGTAATTCAAAACATGCACTCAATACAAGGTTACAAATCATTCCCAGTGTTCTCTAACACCAACTGTGCAATTGCAATGACTAATGTAATTCAACACTTTCACAGTTAAATGAATCCCTCCAACCAGGATGTCATTGTTGAACCAATCACATCATGAGATTATTCAATTACTTCCTCATGTGGAGCACAATCAACCATTTTCACATATAATTATAAGTATCCCAAGAGATTTCCATGCAACCAATCAGTATATCATTCATTCACAATTTAACATAGACTTTATACAAGGTTATACATGAGAACACTTATCTTGGATTTTTGTCGAAGATGGGGAATTGAGTTAGGGGCTACAACTCTTTACCCAACCATAGACAAGCCGCAACCAAGCTTACTTGCAGTTTTCACCCCTGAGCCACATTCCAGAGATTGAGGTGGTATTTCTCAAGGGAGTATAAATTGATTTCTAGTTGAAACAAGGTCAAGAGGTCCTCCTACCTCCACCTACCAGTACTCAACAGTCAACCAATGCACAGGGAATCCAAAGGCTTGCCACCACCACCCTTCAGCTATTTTATAGCCACAAACACACTCTAAGAAATCTAGAGGCTTCACATCCACCCTAAAAACATGTAACATAGTGGTTCCACCCAATGAAGGGAATCCATAGCGTACTTCCAAGAACCAAATGAGAAACAAGTAAAGGAGACTCTAGGGATTCCTTACCATGAATCCAAGGCCTAAGTCTCTAGCCCATGATGTCAATGGAATCTAGAGAATGCCATCTCCACCCTCTATCCCCCTAGGGTATCCTAAGATTAAACATCACTAAAGGAAGTTTGGTCATGCTCCTATTCCTCAACTTAAAGTGTCTCCCTCTTCTAAGAGTTGTGATAGAGCCCAATCTCATCCACACTGTTGTAGGTATCACTGGTTGTTTATTAAACCTAGGCATGCCTCGCACCTCTGATGTTCAAAATAGAAAACCTTATGTATTCTTTGGTGCGCATGGTAATCAAAACCCATGAGCCTCCTTTCTCTCTCCTTTTTCTCGTGTACGTTGATTGTTTGAATACTCTTCAAATATTTATATGTGTGGCTTCTCTACATTGCCAATTGTTCTTACAAAACTCTTGCGCATTCCTCCTATTTCTTTGTGTTGTGCTGTCCTAATAGCTCGAATCCTCTCTACTACACTATTTCAACAACTTGAATCCTCTCTATTGCATTGTTCCAACAACTTGAATCCTCTCTGTTGCATCATTCCAGCAGCGTGAATCCTCTATGTTGCACTATTTTGACAACTCCCTTCCCTTTCATTGTCTCTCTCTCTCTCCCCATCAGTCCCCAACAAGTCGAAATCCTCTCTTTCCTTCCTTCTAACAGTGATCTCTTCCTACCACAATCTTGCTAGCCAATAAGAAAGGTGCCACCTGTCTAGCTATCCCCTGATTTTTTTTATGTTGGTTAGCTTGATGTAATGAGTGGCTAAGACATCTCCCAAGTTGGCAGCCTGCCCATTTCCTCTTTAATTTTTCTTTTCCTCATTGCCTTGTCTAACTTTCCAAAATAAAGATCCCTCATATTTTCTCTTGCAACTCCATAAATTTTGAAAAACACAAGGCAATTAAAACTCAACAACAAACCTTCAATGATTGTCAAACAATTCATAATTTCTTCTAGCAAGAAAACCTTCAACATCCCAAACAAGTAGCCTCCCTAATCCTTGGAATCTGTGTCCCTTGACTCAACCCCAATTTTTTTTCAATTATTTACATAAAATATTACAGTGCATTTCACAAATGGAAAAATGACCAGGGCTATCACACGATGTGTGCTCACCCCACTGCCTAACCTCAAAGCTTAAAATGTAATATATGTTCTTTCATTTCAAGTGGATTACGTTGTATTTTTCTATTGTTTCTTTGTTAAATTTGATTTGTATTGTGTTAACGAGAAGGCACGATCCTTTGTGCATAATCAAATATCCACTTATTCTCTACTTAAACAACAAATGAAGATAAACAAGGTGTTAAGCACCATCAGGATTAATGTACTACCTTACAAGGGATTGGGAGGGATAAGGCAATCATGGAAGTGTCTTCATCATCTCTCACATTCTTCAATCATAAGGATGTATTAATAATGCAATTTGAAGTTAACAATGGATTTTTCTTTATTATTTTTTAATGTGTATTTATTTGGTAGATTGAGATGAAAAAAGGTTAATGTTGTGACTTTTTAGTGTATTTAAATACTTTGGGACAAAAATTATGATGTAGCTACTACAACAACACCCAAAATTTTCATAATAACACCCAAATTTTGGGTCCCCTTTTGCTTCTCAAGGCTTCAATGGTCATGCCTATGTACTCTCAAATTGATCAAATCTTTCAATCACCCAACTATCTCAAATTCTATGTCGTTGATCATTCTCTCACAATGAAATTAAATATATCCACCTCTTGATTCATCTTGGTTCTAGGTCTTTTGAATGCATTAGGGTTTTGGGAAGTTGTTGCTTTAGTGATGCTCTTAAGTTGCTTACTTCTATGACTTGCATAGCAATTCACAAATCAAGAATTTATATTTTGAGTGAAGATGACATCATTTCTTTATATTGGTTCTCATTCTATTGAATGCATTAGGGTTTGTGGAGTTGTTGCTTTTGTGATGCATTCTCAAACTTCATGTCACCATGATATGCATTGTGAATTATAGGCATGTATCATGTGTTGTTGACCATATTGCACCTTCGATTATCATGCCCTAGTTTGTACCTTCAAGCCTCAATCTTCATGAGAATTTCACGGCATTTTTAACTCATGCTAGTTGTGTCATCATTGTCAAAGATTTCATTCTACATTAATGCCATTTTAGTTGTTAAGTTAGTTCATGTGCTTGAATATTGAACTGGTTTTCAAACTCAAGTATTTTTTTTCCAAATCAATGCAACTTCTAGCAATTTATTCTTGGTTATTTCATATCATTTGTTTTAAAGGGATTTGATGATGATGCAAGATTAAATTCTCATAGATCTTCTTGATTATGGATAGAGAAGAGGGTGTGTATATATATTTTCATATTTAAGAGTAAATCTTCAATTTTCACATTATGCATTTAATTGGTTTTCAAGTAAAGACATAAGAGGCAAAATGATTTCCTTCTCTTTATTTGTGCATTGGGTTGTTCATTATTTTCTCTTTAGCTCTCATGTTTTTTGTATTTTTTGTGCAAATTGAACAAGGAAAAGAGTTGGAAACCCTCAATGAGCCATTATAGTTTTTTTACAATTTTCACTAACAATGCTAAACACATGTACATGAGAAGTGACATGAATATGCATTGATAATATCTAAGTCTGAGCCTAAAGAAAGGATGGAAATGGATATGGCAGTGATGAATTAAGAAAATAAAATCCCCCAAATAAAAGGAATAATTGTTGCTAGAAAACCAATTTGAAGCAATAAAATTCTATGCATTTTACATAAGAGAAAACATGGTTTTTGGTGAAATTTTGAGCCATCAATCCCTTCATTTTTATTGTCATTTCCAACCATAATTATTTCTTTACATATTTGCAATTGGTCCAAAGTTAGAGTGCTAAGGTTAACCATGTGCAATTTCCAACCTTCATATTCATTATTAATAAGTGAATTTTAACAATAAATTCACTTCTTCACTTCTTAGAATGTATTGGTTCGTCACTTCTTTACCTATATATGATTTGATTAAGTGAATGAGGATTGAATTTGCATATTTTCAAGATAGAAAGAGATTGCATAAACAATACAATGACATTATATTCGAACCAAACACTCCAAAGATTGCACAAACATTATGTTGAAGGGACGATACAATACATTAAAGGAAAAGGAAAAACAATGCACTGCAAAAGGTGGTCTTATCTATCAAATACATGCGAAGGCTATATTTAAAAGTATGTTGGAAGGATCTACGAACAATGTGATGGAATAATATATCAAAATGTGCGTTGAATATACATGTGTTGAAAGGGTAATAAAAACAATTCATTAAAGAGACATTGCATTGAGTCGAAAACCATACAAAGGAAACAAATAAAAGGTTTGATAAATGATGTAAAGTTTTATATTATTTACTGCCAAAAGAGATATAGTAAATACATTGAGGGAGAATATGTTACATAATGAGTTGAGGAAGAATATATTACTTTGCAATACGTTGGAGAATAATGCAATATATTACATTAAAATGTGTTGAAGAGATATTAAAATGTGTTGAAGACATATTGCAAATGCGTTGAAGAATATTGTTGTGCATTGAAAGGATGATGCAAGCAATGCATTATGTTGAGATCATATATTAATACTGGTGCAATATATTAAAGCAGTGAATATATAAAATAGCAGCGCGTTGAACAAAATATACAAAATGTGTTGAAAGGATGCAGTAAGTACATCAAAATAAAGTGTGTTGAAAGCAATGGAAAGGCAACATTAAAACCCATTTAAAGAGTAGCATTGCGAATCCATCAAAGGCTGTGTTGAAAACCATCCAAGCTGGGCATTGCAGAGAATATGTAACAAGCAGTGCGTTGAAAGATAAATACGTTGACAATATGTTGGAAGCAAATACAAAGGTGCATTGAATAGGATATGTATTTAAATAACATTTTAATGGCATGCGATAGAACTTGTTAAAAGTTGTTAGTATGCTGAAGAAATATTGCAGTGCGTTGGAGAAATATAGCAAATGCGTTGGGAGTTGAAATATTGAAATGCATTGGAAGACAATAAAGGCAGCACATTGGAAGATAATAAATTAAAGTAGCACATTGAAAGATAATAAATTAAATCAGTACATTGAAAGGAGTTAAACATAGTGCGTTACAAAGGATAAAACAGGATTGCAAAGGAAATGCATTGGGGATAATACCTTTGCTGCAAATAATAACGCAATGCGCGTTGAAGGGAGGATATTACCCAAAATGATGGGTAGTATATTAAACATTGCATTGGTTAATGTATTAAACGGCACAATGAAGCTTCATTAAACACTACAAAGAAGATTGTGCACCAATGTGAAGGAACATAATGCATTTCATCATTCCTCATCGACGTAACAACGTTATACTGCAAGCAGAAATGACTATTTTACAAGCACTAGATGATGATTTTGAGTGTCGAACTTGTGGGGAAGTCGTTGGTAGGGAAAATACCTAACCCTAAATCCATCTTCAGCTAACTATTGCACATTGTTGAGCACTTAACCAATTTTAGCTATGTAATTGAATCATGGAGGTGATAGGAGTGAGAAGATAAGGACCATTTTCTCAAAAGAACAAATGGAATTATCTCATGATGGATGCACACGTCTAATGGATACTAATGAAGCTTCATCCAACACAACTTTTGTGTGTTGATTACCCGAATGTCTTTTGCATAGTGATGTTGAAGAGCTTTGAAGGGTGCGTCTTTTGGGAGTTTGAGAACAATGTCAACAAAAATCAATTATTCATAATAAAGGGAAGTATGCTTACTCTTATATCATCTTAATTCATAATAAAGGGAAGTATGGTTACTCCTATATCATTTTTTCTATGTTATTAGGTTAAAATATTTCATCCAATACTCTAATAGTTGGTTATACATTTGTACATAAGAAAGTATTTCCAAGTAGTACTGGTTTGGGAAACTTATTCTTACATAGTAAATGTAGGCATACCTAGCCATGGAAAAGAAAAGGAATACAACCTTTTTCAATATTGAAGCCAAAGATATGACATTTCAAGATAGAATCACTTTTAGAGATGTAAACTTTTCCAAATCTCTCAAATTGCTCATATTAAGTCATATGGTTCATTATCGATTAAAATACTTGGTGCACATTTTTTTTTAATAATTTTCTTTATTTGATTAAATACCTCTCTATTTTGCCCAAATGGCTGGTCACTTGCTTGCATGAAAGGAACTAGTTGAAATCCTACAAAGTACATGAATTCACACCCCATAACATTAGATCTTTTATGATTTACTTGTCGTACTATTATTATTTTTGTTATAAAAAAATAAATGTTAGCAACCATGTAATGACTCATTTCAACATTCAAAATGTCATTAATTTGTAGGATTACAATCATAGGTATATGTAAAGAAATAATATATAGGTTCCACAAGCTTAACATTCCTTTGAAAATGGTAATTGGGAGAATAATGAGGCACTTGCAGGAAATTGTGCCTGAGCTTGCTGCAATTATAAGCGTGTGTATATGGCTTGGGTTCACATATTGGAATTGTTTGTCATATGTGTAACACCCTCCTCCCACATCTACCCAAGCAACTGTCCAGTCGGGGTAAACATGCAACCAAATGCCACTATGATATGATTTGACCTCCTAAGTCACGTTAAGGAAGTGGAATCGAAAAAAACACACCATATAGACATTCAACATCAGCTTGAGGACCCTCATGAACCAACCCAGCACTTCAAATAGCTTTCCCTTGGGTCCCACTAAACTTTTGGACAACTTAGGCCTCAGTCGTTCTCATGCTATAGGCATGACAGCATCCAAAAACCCAAATTCACTCTAACCCCTGGATTTGAGACTTTTTTAGGCCGAGAGCCCAGGTCACTGCCCATAATTTCATGATACCTTTAGAAAAGTAAATAACATGGAAATGACAGTACTAAAGAAAATACTTGTTTAAGACCTTGACTGGACCCCTACTAGCCATGACAAACATTTCATCAAACATATCATGAATATGTAATCTATAGGTGTAAATAACAGTTCTGAGCATAGGGGTCTCATACTTAGCTCAGAATCTCTAAGAACCATTTATGCATCAATACATCAACTGTCATTCCATCCATTAGGTAATAGATACATTCATCATTCAATTACAAGTAAAAACGTGATGAAATTCATACATGGATGTTGTCATAAAACATATACATAACCAGCATAATAGCATCATAAATACCCATGAAAGTATATTGATACATACAACATATAATCCATCAAAATTCTCATAGAAATACAAGGAGATTAATGATGCAAAATCCAAACCCAGGATGGGACTTCCATGTTCCACCTGACCGTAGAATGGATGAGCCAAATCTCTCTTTAGTCATTCACCCTCGTGCCATATTCCAAGCATGAATCTAGGATATCATAGAACACATTTATCAAAACTCATCCAGTGCTTCGAGAGGCCATCCACCTCAACCCATAAAATAGTGATTCTGTTGGCTACATGGGGCCTGACCCAGGTTCAACAGTGAGTTTAGCCAAGAAAATTCTGGTACTACTAGCCCTTTTGGCAATAGTACGCAGAGCGCGGATTGAGGTCTCACCCAAAGTAGTATGGGAGGGTGCCTAAACCAGGTTTCCGCACCCTAGGGATGTCTCGATGTGGGAGATCGGTACCTAATTCAACCTTCACGCTTACTAGATTACACGTACCTGCAAACTTCTGGTGTTCTATGCTCCTGCCGCAGTGCAACCAGTGTTGATTACACAAGTCTTCCTTAGTTATAGTTTGTTTGTTAATTACTAAAAATATTCTCATTCATAAGCATACATATAAGTGCGCACAGATAAATAAACAGATATTATCAACACATAACATTCAAATATAGATCTATGAACCAGATTCACAATATGTCACACCAACTGATCTTTATTAATGATGCCTTCAAAGTTTGATCCAGTACAGACTCGACTCCACCCTGCGCACTCAGTTGCAGGGGTCTGTGCACTCAACTACAGAGCCTCTACCTACTACTATGACGCAATATACTTCAGATTCACTTCTATCTTCTAACCATGCCTTCACATCTAGCTATTACTTCTCAACTCAAAACCTAAGACTCTACACTTAGAGCCTTGCTCTATTTATACAATCCCATGGTCCGCGAACCATGGGTTGGCCAACACACTTTACATTAAATTACATTATTTTACAGTGGACCACCCTAGATTCTCATGCTCCGCGCCCACATTTCATGGGGTCTTTACATTACATTTACCAAAAATCATGCTTTAAGCCCCAAAAACTTGCTATGGGGGATCCGCTGCCCAACAGGCCCCCAAGAAAATCATTGTGACTCGTCCCGAGTCACTCAGTTGGTGCAACAATCTTTGCACGAAGTCCGTCCAACTATGCTTGTGAGGCACGGAGGTCTGCAGCGAGTCATGATGTCGTCGGCTGGATCTGCTCCATTTCTGCTTCTGAATCCTCTGCGTCTGACTTGATCCTCTACTTTGATGTCGACTTCTAGTACCTGTGTTTATAGTCCCGCACCTTTGTTCGGCTTCTCGGGTCGCAAGGACTATGCTTTGGTCGATTAGTCAGACAGTCGGCCCACCCGTGCAGGGCTTCAGGTGACTGCCATTTACTCTTCCGGGGAAGGGTTCTCCATTAAGTTTGACTAGTTGGACCGCACCTCCGTCTGTGACCTATTTTACTATGTATGGTCCCAACCAATGCATTCTGAATTTTCCAGGAATTTTTTCAAACTTGCTGTCATACAACAACACTAAATCATTTACCTTGAATGTGTGCAACTTGATATGGGGATCATGCTAGGCTTTATCACGCTGTTTTTGTACTCGCTGATGGAATCCTGCCAAAAATCGTTCTTCCTTGAGTTCTTCTAGTTGTGCGAGTCTCTCTTGTAAGGCTTCGCGGTCCGACATGCCTGTAAGTGATGCTATTCGCAAACTGGGTACGATGTATTCCATTGGCATAACTTCTTCTGTGCCATAGAATAACCTGAAAGGTGTCTGACCCCTCAATTTTTTGCACGTGGCTCTGTATGCCCATAATACGACAAGTATGCGCAAGTCCTAGTAGTTTCGATGCGCGTTACATACCTTAGTCGGCGCAGTCTCCAGAATTTTGTTGAATGCTTCTACTATCCCATTGGCTTGTGGATGGTACGGTGTACTTTGCAAATGATACACCTGGAACTCCTCGGTGAGTGCGATGATGGTTTCGTTCAGGAAGTGCATTCCGCGATCACTCATTAAAATATTCGGGCAACCAAACCGTGTCAACACATTGTCAAACAAAAATTTTGCAGCCGTATCTGTCGTGCAGTCCTTAACCGACTGTGCTTCTACTCATCGAGTCAGGTATTCTGTCGCAATGATGATGTAGTGTGCACCCGTCTTTCCTTGAGGTTTGATCGGCCCCACAAAGTCAATTGCCCATTTTTCAAATGGTTGCAGTGTCATCTGCGGATTGAGTGGCATTTCGTCCCTTCGTGATGGTTTTCCAGTCCTTTGACATATGTCGCAGGCCCGACAGTGTGCTTTCAAATCTTAGTGTAGGGTTGGCCACCATAGCCCAGCGCGAAGAATCTTTTGTGCCATCGCGCGTCCGGCATAGTGTCCTCCTGCAGCACCCCCATGTGCTTCCACGAGGATCTGTCCGTGTTCAAATTTAGGAACATATCTGCGCAATATCTTGTTGTTGCCCATTTTGTGGAGGTGTCCCGCGATGACAAAAAGTTCGTCGTGTGCACCACCAATCCCTTCTTCTATTGGAATGAATATTCCTTCAGCGCGGTCCCTATGGTTAAAAAATGGATGGTATCTTCGAAATGGCCGTTTGCGACCCACACTGCAAAGTGTTGTGCATTAGGTAGTCCCTCATCCAAATTTGTGGGATCCTCGCCTGTCTCAATTCGTGATAAGTGATCTGGTCCTGCATTTAAACGTCCTGGCTTAAAGATGACCTCAAAGTCATATTCTTGAAATGGTAACATCCATCTGCATATGTGCCCCCCCAACACAGGCTTGTTCACGAGGTATTTCAATGTGGAATGATCGGTATACATCTTGAAGTTCCCACCAAGTAAATAATGTCGGTATTTCTGGAGTGCGTATACCATTGCCAACCCTACATGCTCAGTAGTAGAGTAGTTCTTTTCAACTTTGGACAACCGCCGACTCACGAATGCGATCAAGTGATCCACACCTTCTGTGCCTTCCTGCATGAGTACAACTCCCAGCGCAATACACGACGCATCAACATGTACACGAAATTCCACGTCCCATTTTGGGAAGACCAGGAAGGGAGCGGATGCCAATTTCCCCTTGAGAACATCCAAACTTTTCATACAATCATCATTCCAACAATATGTAGCATCCTTTTTCAATAGTTTTTCCATTTGCGCTTTTATTTGGGCATAGCTCTTAATAAACTTTCTATAGTAACCCGTGTGCCCCAAAGTAGCACATACTTGTTTGACACTTCGCGGTGCCTCCAGATTCAAAATAATAGCAATCTTCGCAGGGTCCACCATCAGGCCTTGTTTACAGACCACATGGCCTAGCAAGTTTCCAAAGGGAACGAGGAAGGTGCACTTTTTAAGGTTCAACGCAATCTGGTGTCGGCAGCAAGTATCCAGCATCAATCGTAAGCTCGCTATATGGTGTTTAACTAACCCAAAAATAGTCCAATCATCCAGATAGACCTCCAAGAACTTGTGGATGTATTCCTTGAATGCAGCCACCACTATGCGTGAAAATATCGTTAGCATGTTCTTTAGTCCAAAGGGAATAACAGTGTATTGAAATCAGCCCCATTTTGTTGTTAAGGTTTCCTTGCTCCTATCTTCTGGCGCGATCTTGATCTGATCTTGATCTTGATCTGATCTGATGATCGCGCACCTCTAGCCACGGTGCCCTATCTTGCTTCAAACTTTGCATCTCCAGACAAAGATTCTATAATTGCGCGTGGATTTGTTGAACTCCCAACCCAAGGTCTTATATTGGGGTCTCATGCAACCTCATCGCCATTTCCAATGCTTCAGCCTGAGTTGAAAGCTTCTGCTATGACAATGTCGTCCTCAGGTGCGGTGTCAAGGATGCCACAAACCATGCGTGGTGTTGTGCATCTGTGAGCATCATATTAGCCTTGCAGATCGTACTTTTCAGCTGCTGATCCAAATCCCATGGGGTCTTGCCCGGGAGCATCGCGATCTCTTTAAACCCGATGATTGACTGTGTCTCGGACTTTGGCCAGCTAAATTCTCTATTCAACGCATTCTGGATCTCTGTTATCCCTGCATTTGGGTGGTCGTTAGAGTGCTTAATATACCACGTCAATGCATGATCCTGCAACATGCTCACCAGTGTAGCCTTCTTAATGTTGTCATTTGTGACCCCTTGCGCTTCCCACACTGCTCTTATCATGAACCAGAATTGGTCGGATCCTCATTCCCTGCTCCTCTGAATACAGGTAGCTTGATCCTGCTTTCCATGCTGAACTGAGGGGTTAGTGGAGTTGGAGTGGGTGGAGATGGAGGGGAGGGAGTTGAAGTGGGTGGTGGCATGGGTGGAGGTGGTAACTATGGAATACGCTGCTTTATCAAACTAACCGCACTTCTCAGAGAGAATCGAGCGAGCTCTTCCTCGCTCTCTCGGGACGGTGAAATTAATGGATTGTTTTCTAATTCCCCGCTACCTTTTTAAATATTTCCGCTCTGCGTCATCCTAAACATTAATGTATTTGCATAACCCGCTTTTCACACAACAACATCTTAATCCAGGTATTCGAAGACTTAATGTTCTTACCTCACGGTCCCTTGAGAAAATGTCAATCTGCTTTGTTGTAGCTCACAGTCGTGTCCACTGCGAACTCAGGTGATGAATCCCCCTATTATCCGGTCGAGCCAGTGGTCCACAGCTTCTCGTAATCTTGTCTTCTAATGCCTCTAGTCTGCGCACTAAGTTTAGAGTCCACACTATGGGTTGATCGATCTTACACCTTCCCTGGCTGTCAACTAATCTCGCAACCCACTCATACAGCGCAGAAGGAAAGGATGCAAAGAAAATCTTGTGGATTTCCGTATACACATAGCGATATAGTCACCTTTTCTCAGATACTTGCGGAGTTTTGTTTTCCTGTGTCGTGAACTCGTGAATCTTTTTGTCCACCCACTCTTAAATTTCCTTCTTTGTTGGGTTCCAGTGGCACGACATCAGACATCCCTTAGGCAGATCTCGGTCCCGACAACGGAACCATTTGTTGGCTACGTGGGGCCTGACCCAGGTTCAGAAGTGAGTTTAGCCAAGCAAATCCCAGTACTACTGGCCCTTTTGGTAGTCCGTGGAGCGTGGATTGAGGTCTCACCCGAAGTAGTATGGGAGGGTGTTGGAACCAGGTTTCCGCACCCTAGGGATGTATCGATGTGGGAGATCGGTACTTGATTCAACCTTCGCACTTACTAGATTACGTGTACCTACAAACTTTTGGTTTTCTATGCTCCTACCACAGCGCGACTAGTGTTGATTACCCAAGTCTTCCTTAGTTAGAGTTTGTTCATTAATTACTAAAAAGATTCTCATTCATAATCATACATATAAGTGCGTGCAGATAAATAGATAGATATTATCAACATATAACATTCAAATACATATCTATGAACCAGATGCACAATATGTCACACCAACTGATCTTTATTAATGATGCCTTCAAAGTTTGATCCAATATAAACTCGACTCCACCCTGTGCACTCAGCTACAGGGGTCCGTGCACTCAACTATAGACTCCACTAGGCCTCTGCGCACTCAGCTACAGAGCCTCTACCTACTACTACAACCCAATATACTTCAGATTCACTTCTATCTTCTAACCATGCCTTCGCATCTAGCTATTACTTGTCAACTCAAAACCTAAGACTCTACACTTAGAGCCTTGCTCTATTTATAAAATCCCATGGTCCGCGGACCATGGGTAGGCGGACACACCTTACATTAAATTACATTATTTTAGGGCGGACAACCCTAGACTCTCGCGCTCCGCGTCCACATTTCACGGGGTCTTTACATTACATTTACCAAAACTTGGGCTTTAAGCCCCAAAAACTTGCTATGGGGGGATCCGCTACCTAACAGATTCCACCTCACAGTCGAACATCACAAAACCATCACTAGATTGGTCTCTGTCCAAGCCTTCCAGGTCTTCCAGAGCATTTCTTCCAACCAAGGCTTCGAGGACTAGTAACTCAACCTACAGTTGTCGTTGGGATTCCAGAGTGTTTGTCTAACCAATGCTTCGAGGACTAGTAACTCAACCCACCAAGGGATTCCAGATCATTTTTCCAACCAAGGCTTCCAAGACTAGTACCTCAACCCAAGCTATTACAGGGCTTCCAGAGCATTTTTCCAGCCAGGGCTTCCAAGAAATAATAACTCAACCCAAGCTAAGGAAACATGAAAACCAACCAAAAACAAATAATGAAAGTAACCCACAATCACCATGGTTATCCAAGAAATGGCAAGGCTAGGCAATCTACTGTCAATCTAGGAAATCCTCCATGCCAATGACAGATCATGACCAAGAATCCACATCCATATGCCATGCATTCCAAAACTAGTAAAGAAATCATACATGCAACTCAGTACTTGCAAGAAAATCTGATGTAGCTGCTCATCCTGATTTCCTCTTATGTTTTCCTGCTCTTCCTTTGCCCTCTTTCTCCAAGAATCTAAGTATGCCACACCCACCAAGAGTGTTCCAAGACGAATCTAAGTCTCCAAGAGTATGAGAGAGAGAGAAAGAGAGAGAGAGAATAATGAGAGAGCTCCAAAATTAAACTCACAAAAGGTTATCAACTGACCCTCAGAAGCCTTTTTATGAATGAGGCCTCTATTTTCTTCATTTTCCATCATTTTCTTTTATTTTCTTCCTCACATGCAATCTGTGACATTTCACCTTTCTTTTCTCCTAATTTCCATTATTTTCATCAATAAATGTGCCAAAAATTCCATTTTTTCTTTCTAAAGCCTTAGCCATTGCCTTTGCCAATTTCCTTAGCCATAACCAATCACAATTTATCCCCATCACTAGGATTTTTGCCAACAATCAGCTTGGAATAAGTGTCTCATCAACTGTGGTTATCATTTTTCTTTTATTTACTTTTATTACATGGAATTTTCACCAGGGTTGTTACAGAACCCTCCCCCCGAGGGAACACTGTCCTTGGTGTTCAACAACACCTATAACCACAAAATTGTTGTAAGCAAAATATACTTTCGATAGAAATTTTTTATAAATTAGCTCGATGCAATATTTACAATGATCAACCTGCTGAGAAGAAAATCAACATGAAACATAAGAACATAACATCATTAGGCTATGAAACCCATACCACATATTGGAGCTTTATAACATAGCTCATGGCTGTATCTGCATCCATATACATATGTACGTAAACCATCATCATCAAAACATATACCACAAGCCACACCAAAACACCAGCCAAAAATTATTTTCCTCAACCGGAAAACAAGGAAGGATACATAGACCGAATCTGATCCACCATCTCCCATGTACCTCCATTAGGCCAAAATTACTTCCACTGCACCTTAACTTGCTCGATTGCTCAGTTCCAGAGCATGAGCACCTTTTTCTGCAATATACAATGAGGCTCCGGCTAGAATTCTCCATCTAGTTCCACCTGCAATATAGATCAGTCAATCACATGATCAACATCTTTAACATACTTCTTAAGCAATAACATCATGGACTTTCACTATCAGAGGTAGTGCACGTCGATAGGCTATTGGCCCAATCCTCTCAACAATAGTAAAGGGTCCACAAAATTGGGGTGTCATCTTAGCACATGATATAATCCACAAGGAGATCTTTTTTGGTTTGATGCACAAGTAAACTTGTTCGCCAACCTAGAACTCCTTGAACAACCTATTCCGATATGCATAGCTTTTCTGCCTATCTCATGATGACTTTAGACTTTTCTTTTTAACCTATCTTTCCTGTTCCATGTCTGCCAACATATCTGGTCCAATCAATACCTTGTTAACCAGATCACTCCAACTGATGGGAGTGTTACAACTCCATCCATACAATGCCTCGAAAGGTTTCACTCTCAAATATTCTCGATACCCATTGTTGTATGCGAACTCTACGAATGGAAGGTACTCTTCCCACTTTCGTCGATGCATCACATACACCCTCAATTTGTCCTCCAATATCTTGTTGACCCTCTTTGTCTATCCATCTATCTGCGATAATAATTTGTACTGAAGGCCAACTCTATGCCCAAACCTACAAATAACTCCTTCCACAACATGGAAGTGAACTTTGCATCCCTTTATGACACAATCTTCTTTGGAACACCATGCAATTGACCACATCTTAGATGAATACCTGTGCTACATAGTTAGCTAAACATGTAGACTTCACCAAAATTAAATGTGCAACCTTCATCAACCTGTCCACAATAACCATGATGGAATCATGTTGTTTCACTATCTTCAGCAAACCTGTAATGAATCCCATGGAAATAAATTCCCATTTCCACTATGGGATCATGATTGGTTGTAGCAGTCCACTTGGACACTTACATTCTGCCTTCACATGCTAACAATAAAAACACCTAGCCATGAACTCTACTATATCCCTCTTCAAATTCAGCCAATAGTAAAATCTCTTCACTACTGTCAGTGTCTTCTGATAACCTAGGTGACTTGAATAAGGTTTCGCATGAAACTCCCTCAAGATCATCTTGTTGAGCTCAATGTTGTCTGGAACATATATCCTATCACTGAACCTAACCAATCCATCTGCTGTAAGGAAATAATCCACATCTTGTGCACCTGCACCTGTACCATCACCTATACATGTACCACTACATGTACCTGTACCAATACTCTGTTGTAACCTGTGCACAATATCCATATATCTGACATCCTCCTAACCTACCTGCAAGATCCTATCTTGTAAGTCTATCTGTTATAGATCTAACCCAGAAATATATGATAATATAAATAAACCCAAGAAATAAAAAAATCTGTATATAGATAGAAATGATTCACTTTATTAGTCAAACCCTTAAGGTAGGGCAACACCATACATTCACTCCTTAAAGAAGGAGAACACTCCACAAGCTATACGCCTGTTCATACAATATTCCTTCACATCTCTCAATGGGGAGTCTCTAGCCTCTATATAGGCCTCATACATACAATACCATGGATCATTACCATGGTTCCCTCACTACCATCTATCTAATACCATGGGCTTATTACATTATTGCTAACTACTTGTGGTCCTTTACATGATACCGGTTAACCACCTTATTTATTACTATGGCCCATAATGTAGAATACCTAGGGGGGATAATATGGGGTACAGAAGGAGGTACCCAAGGGAATAATATAATAATGGGATGAGCCATAGTAATAAATAAGGTGGTTATGTAGTATACCTGGGGGGGATAATATTGGGTACAGAGGGAGGTACCCAAGGGAATAATATAATAATGGATGGGCCATAATAATAAATAAGGTGGTTAACCCGTATCATGTAAGGGACCACAAGTAGTTAGCAATAATGTAATAAGCCCATGGTATTAGATAGAAGGTAGTGAGGGAACCATGGTAATGACCCATGGTATTGTATGTATGAGGCCTATATAGAGGCTAGAGACTCCCCATTGAGAGATGTGAAGGAATATTGTATGAACATGCATATGGCTTGTGAAGTGTTCTCCTTCCTTAAGGAGTGAATATATGGTGTTGCCCTACCTTAAGGGTTTGACTAATAAAGTGAAGCATTTCTATCTATATACGGATCTTGTTATTTCTTGGGTTTATTTATATTATCATATATTTATGGGTTAGATCTATAACAAGTGGTATCAGAGCACTTTCTTGGGTAAAACAGAGTATTTTTTATTTTTATTTTTTGTAGGAATTTTTAAATCTAATTGCAGATCTGAGTTTTTGGTGAAAAAATAACCAATTTAAAAAAAAAAAAATCAGCCGAATCAGAGTCTGGATAAGGGAGATAACACTAATTTAAAAATCAGTTGTGTTGCCGACATTTTTCGGGGCAGCGAGTTTGCAGATCAGATCTGCATGTTCTGGTGCAAAATATGTAGAATCTAATTGTAGATATGGGTTTTTGGTGAAAAAAAATACCCAATTTGAAAAAAATAATCAGTCGAATCAAAGTCTGGATAAAGGAGATATCGCTGATTTAAAAATCAGCTGTGTTGCAAACATTTTTCAGGGTGGCTAGTTTTCAGATCAGATCTGTATATTTTGGGGCAACATTTACAGAATCTAATTGTAGATCTGGGTTCTTTGCAAAAAAATACCCAATTTAAAAAAAAAACAGTTGAATCGGAGTCCGGATTAGGGAGATAGCGCTAATTTAAAATCAGCTCTTTTTTCAGAAAATTTTGTGAAGGCGGGGTAGCTGAAGCGCGAATTTGAAATTCCAGTGCCTAGATCAGAATTTGATGAAGATGTACAAATTTGATGGCTGTGAACCAGAAATATGGTTAGCACAAATGGAACAGTATTTCACTCTGGAACACATCGTAGATGATGAAACTAAACTAAGTGTGGCAACCATTTACTTGGACCAAGAAAGATGGCAATGGTGGCAATGTCATCAAAAATGTTATCCAAGGACAATTACTTGGTAGATGTTTGCAAAATCCATTTGTGACCACTTTGACCCTAAATCTAATTTTTTGGGTCCTCTTACTAAGCTCAGACAGACAGGCACACAACCTAGCAAAGATTTTATAGGAAAGAAGGAAACCAAGAAACCTAAAGGGTTATTTTCTACTGGTATATCCTTGTTACAGGTTGATGGATGTATTCAGAAGGAGAAGATCAATGTGTCTATAAATCCTAGTTGTAAGAAAAATCTTATAAATGTTAATATGGCAAAAAAATTGCGAGTTCCAACAAAACACATTGAAAACACACAAGTTGATAATGAGAATGTTCAAGTTTATAAAGATTTGAAGATTTCTATGGATAAGTATGTATTGCATTCTGATTTTTATGCTTTAGATATGGCTAATGTGGATATTGTTTTGGGATATCCTTGGATGGAATCTGTAGGTACTATCAATACTAATGTGTAGAAGAAATTCCTGAAGCTCTGGTATAAAAAGAAGAAAATTACAGGATATTTCCATCAATAAACAGGTAGAGTCCAAGGAGGCTGAAGTAGAAGATGTCCCAGGGACTGACACATTAGATGATGAGTCCTTAATGGTCAACAACCAAACACAAACATCAAACCAGGTACCAAAAATACAGGGAGAATCCAAGGAGGCTAAAACAGAAAATATTACAGGTATTGACACATCAGATGAAGAATCAATGGTTGAAGTAATATTAGAATACAAAAAACAACAATAGGCACCACAACATGCACCAGCTACTAATCAGGCTCCATTAGGTGGTGAATTAAAGAAAGATACACCGTTGGTTAACACTTCAGCATATCACCACCCACATCACCCCGCAAGAAAACAACCAACAAGATGGCAACGAATTAGCCACAGGGACAACAACCCCCGCATGACAGATAGAGAGGAGTGACGATCCACCTACTACACATCAACACAGAAGAGCCACCAGGGTCAACTTCCATCTTAAGCGAGCGAGGCACCAATTGGATCGAGGGTTCACCTTTCTCTTAGATGGCTAGATGCACGTGCATGGTACCAGTGGACTACTCTTTTGAGTAGATCTTATTATTTGTGTTCTTCGTATGTTTCGGGGATGAAACATGTTAAGGGGGGTGGAATTTAGTATACCTAGGGGGATAATATAGGGTACAGAGGGAGGTACCCAAGGGAATAATATAATAATGGGACGGGCCATGATAATAAATAAGGTGGTTAATCTGTATCATGTAAGGGACCACAAGTAGTTAGCAATAATGTAATAAGCCCATGGTATTAAATAAATGGTAGTGAGGGAACCATGGTAATGACCCAGTATTGTATGTATGAGGACTATATAGAGGCTAGAGACTCCCCATTGAGAGATGTGAAGGAATATTGTATGAACAGGCATATGGCTTGTGGAGTGTTCTCCTTCCTTAAGGAGTGAATGTATGGTGTTGCCCTACCTTAAGGGTCTGACTAATAAAGTGAAGCATTTCTTTCTATATTCAGATCTTGTTATTTCTTTGGTTTATTTATATTATCATATATTTCTGGGTTAGATCTATAACAAGTGGTATCAGAGCACTTTCTTGGGTAAAACAGAGTATTTTTTTTTTTGTGGGAATTTTTTGGGCGGCGAGTTTGCAAATTAGATCTGTACATTCTGGTGCAAACTCTGTAGAATCTAATTGCAGATCTGAGTTGTTGGCGAAAAAATACCCAATTTAAAAAATAAAATAAAAATCAGCCGAATTGGAATTCGAATAAGGGAGATAACACTGATTTAAAAATCGGCTGTGTTGCTGGCATTTTTTAGGGTGGCGAGTTTGCAAATCAGATCTATATGTTCTGGTGAAAAATCTATAGAATATAATTACATATCTGGGTTTTTTGTGAAAAAATACCCAATTTGAAAAAAAAAATCGGTCGAATCGGAGTCTGGATGAGGGAGATATCGCTGATTTAAAAATCAGCTGTGTTGCAGACATTTTTCAGGGCAGCGAGTTTGCAGATCAGATATGTACGTTTTGGTGCAAAATCTGCAAAATCTAATTGCATATCTTATTTTTTGGTGAAAAAATACCGAAGTTCAAAAAAAAATCAGTCGAATCAGAGTCCAGATGAGGGAGATACGCTGATTTAAAAATCAGCTGTGTTGTAGACATTTTTCGAGGCAATGAGTTTTGCAGATCAGATATTTACATTTTGGGCCAACATTTGTAGAATATAATTATAGATCTTGGTTCTTTGCAAAAAAATACCCAATTTCAAAAAAAAATCAATCGAATCAGAGTACGGATGAGGGAGATATCGTTGATTTAAAAACAACTCTTTTTCAGAAATTTTTGTGACAACGAGACAGTTGAAGTGTGAATATGAAATTCCAGTGCCTAGATCAGAAATTGATGAAGATGCACAAATTATATGCTAAGTGATTTACCTATATCTGTCTGCTAAGAGCATATGCCACTCTATTCTCTTTACCTTTGATATACTTGATCTCAAAATCAAACTCACTAATCGTAGGCAACCACCAAGCCTTCCTACCATTCAGATTCAGTTGGTGAAATAGATATCACAAACCATTGTGATCACTCATCAATGTGAACATCCTACCCATAAGATAGTGTATCTGCATCTTCAATGCATGTATAATTGTTGTCAATTCAAGATCATGCATGGGATATTTTTGCTCGTGCTCATTCAACTTTTGTGACTCATAGCATACCACATGTCCATCCTGCATAATGACTCCACCAAGTCCTCTCTTACAAGCATTTGTGCATACTACAAACTCTTTGTCTCGATCTACAATCTTTAGCATTGGTGCATGTGTCAACAACTATTTGAGCTGCTCAAAACTAGCCTCACACTCCTTTGTCCATTCGAACTTCTTACCTTTCCTCTTCAATGATGTGATAGGATAAGAAATTTGTGAGAAGTTCTTGATGAACCTCCTGTAGTACCCTGCCAAACCCATGAAGGATCTCACCTCATCCACATTCTCAAGAGATACCCACTCCATGATGGCTCTTATCGTTTCTGGATCTACTGCAATGCCCTCCTTGGAGACAACATGCCCTAAGTAGTGTACCTCATTGTGAAAGAAACTACACTTGATGAGCTTAGCATACAACGGATGCTCTCTCAAAAACCTCAACATTGTTGCTAAATGTTCGGCATGCTCTTCCTTATTTTTAGAATATACCAATATATCATCAATGAGCACAATAACAAACTTATCCAAATATGGACGCAACACACTATTCATCAAGCACAGAAATGTAGTTGGAGCATTAGTTAAGCCAAATGGAACTACAACAAACTCATAATGCCCATACCTGGTCCGGAAAGTTTTCCAGCAAATGTCCTCCTCTTTGATGTGTACCTGATGATATCCGGATCTCAAGTCGATCTTAAAGAACATTATTGCTCCTTTCAGTTGATCGAACAAGCCATCAATCATTGGAAACGAATACAAGTTCTTGATGGTCACTTTGTTCAATTACCTATAGTCAATGCATAATATGAGAATACCATCTTCTTTCTTTACAAACAATACTGGTGTGCCCCAAGGCGATACATTTGGCCTAATGTACCCCTTGTCCAACATTTCCTTCAACTACAACTTTAACTCAACCAACTTAGGTGTTCTCATCTTGTAAGTTGCTTTTGATGCTGAAGCTGCCCCTAGCACTAACTCAATAAAAAAGTCTACCTCCCTATGAGATGGAAACTCTGTAATGTCCTCAGGAAATACATCCTTAAACTGCTGCAAAACTGGGTACCTTCTCAACACATCAGCATCTTCAACTTCTTTACCCTTATCACTAGAAATGTGCACTGCAAATAGCTTACATCATTTCTTGTGACTACACTTTGCTTGCATAGTTGTCACCATCCTAATTGATGTAGCCTTCTTCTTACCCTATAAGACTCTTGGTTCTCCATTGTCATCAACACACTCAATGGATTTGTCATAACAGTCTACCTTGGTTCTACAAAGATACAACTAATCCATGCCCAACAACATATTGTATGATCTCAGTGGTAATACATTCAAATGTGTTGCGGTAGGCATACCATTCAAATCAAATGCACAATATCTTACCTAATGATGAACTCACTTCTTCATACCTGTAGCCAACTGCACTAACCAATACTATGCATGTAATTCCTTACTCAAACCACACTTATCCACCAATTCATGACTAACATAGCTATAATTAGATCTAGGGTTAATCAAAATAGAAATAACTTGATCACAAAGCTTACCGTCCATCTCAATGATAGATGCCTGATGATCTGCCTGTTTGTTATCCAATGGTTCATAGTTACATGGAATACTTTGACCAACATCCCCAACAGTCAGTGCCTCCTTCACACTATATATCTGAGGTCTACCACCTTGATTATGAAGACAATCTCTCCTATAATGATCCTTGCCACAAATCCAACACTCTATAGGCTTCCAACCTGTCTCCTTGTTCTATTCTCCTGATTGGAATCCATGTCCTCTATCTGATGCATTGAACTTCTTAGGTGGTGCAACATTCTCCTTGTTACTTGTATCCTGAGGCCTTGCTTGATTTTTGTCCCATTTTCCTTTGTTCTTTGCATTACCTCTCCAGTCTAGCTTAGTCTCAGTTATACACTTCGATTGTTCATAGAAATGCCTTAGCTTCTGAATGGCCTCCTTCAATGATCTAGGCTCATCGAACTCAATATTGTCTTTAAATGCAACCGATAACCCACTAATGAACCTCTGAAACTTGACCTTTTCCTCTGTGAGATAAGGCACATACCTCAGCAAATCCAAGAATCTGCTAGTGTACTCATCATCTGTCATCGAACCCATATTTAGCTTATCAAATTATTTCTCCCTATCATCAAAGTATATCTCTGACCAATACTTCTTCTTGAATATCCGCTCAAACTCACTCCAAGTCAAATCCTCCTCATGAATGCATCTAACATTCTTCATATATTCCCACCAAATGTATGCTTTACCTTTGAGATGGACTGTGGCCACTCTAGCTTTCATGTTCTCTGAATCGTCGTGCAATCTAAAGAATTTCCTCATGCCAAGAAACCATGCCTCTACATCCTGTGGTTTCTTCATCTCTCTGTCAAATGTTGGTGGATTTGCTTTCTTAAACTCATCCCAAAAATATCCCCTATCACTCCTCCTATAGGATGATAACGATGATGATCATGATACTTATCTGAATTAGAACTAGAATAATACATGTGTCTATCCCCTCTCTTATCCAGAGTGTCCAACAATTTGTCGTCTCTAATTATGTCATATCTGTCTAACCTATGACCACCATGCAACCGACTACCATATGCCCCATTAGTTCTATCCTCCTGGTCATAACTGATCTGACATGGTCCCTGTCACTACAAATATTACAAACTATGAAGTATCACTGCATTATCTCTGCTTGTTTCTCCTGTGTCTCCATGATTTTGTCATTATATGCCTTAAAACTCCTTATTTCTTCCTTTAAGCTTCTCAATGTAACTTCCAAATCGGAAGAGTTCCCAACACCATACTGCTCTTCGGATTCATAGGGAGAGTCTTGTATTCAACCATCTTGCTAGCCATTTGATATTTATTCTTGCAAGGTATATCATGTCAGCTAAACCAAATCATAATGAACCAACGTACCTTAGCATAGCTCGGGGAGGATACCTTCTCTGCAAGATCAAAAAATCAGCGTGATACATGTATAACATAATCATGACAATATATAGAAACTTAATACATAAGCATATGACCATGCAACCATCATTCTAGCTAGGGTCCAGTCATCAATGCATGACATTAACAACAACACACACCACGACCTCATGCATGACAACAACTACTACATCGTTGTACTCTTGACCACATGTAAACATGAGCATGCATAAGCAATACTTAACCAACTACACATATGCATAAGCACATATGTTCAAGCATGAGTGAACGATACTTGAAACAAAACCTGCAAGAATGATACATGCAACCAAGCATACAAGAATGTAACCAAACATGCAAGAATGTAACCAAGCATACTACAACAATACATGTAAGCGACATAAATCAACATGTAACCATTCATACACCCATAATGATGTGTTCCACAATAACAACGTCAAGAACATCAGCTACAACCATGAACAACATCATGAAAATGCAACAATCACATTGAATGCAAGGGTGAGAGACACACATGAAACTGACATGCATGCATGACCAACACATATCCCATCCAGGCCAAGGGGTGAACAATGCTCTAATGCCACTATGATACACCCTCCTCCCACATCTACCCAAGAAACCATCCAACTGGGGTAAACATGCGATGAGAGACCACTGTGATATGATTTGACCTCCTAAGTCACGTTAAGGAAGTGGAACCAACAGAAACACACCATACAGACATTCAACATCAGCTTGAGGACCCTCGGGAAGCAATCCAACACTTCACACAACTTGGCCTTGGTTCCCACTGAACGTTTGGACAACTTAGGCCTCAATCGCTCTCATTCTATAGGCATGACAGCATCCAAAAACCCAAAGTTGCTTACCTGGCAACGACCAGAGACTAAATTTTTCAGTGCTATGCCAGCGACCCCATGATTTGAGCCAATTTTTGGGCCCAGAGCCCAGGTCACTACCCAAAATTCCATGATACCTTCATAATAGTAAAATAACATGGAAATGACAATACTAGAGAAAATACTTGTTTATGACCTTGACTGGACCCCTACTAGCCATGACAGGAATTTCGTCAAACATATCACAAATATGTAATCTACATGTGTAAATAAAAATTATGATCATAGCGGTCTCATACTTAGTTGAGAATCGCTAAGAACCATTGAGGCCTCAATATATCAACTTCCATTCCATCCATTAGGTAATAGATACATTGATCATCCAACTACAAGTAAAAACATGATGAAAGCCATACATGGTTGTTGTCATAAAACACATACATAACTAGCATAATAGCAACATAAATACTTATGAAAGTACAACCATATAGACCACATATAGTCCATCAAAATGTTCATTGAAATACAAGGAGAAATAACCTTTAAATAATGATGCAAAATCCAAACCCAGGATGGGACTTCCACATTCCACCCGACCGTAGAATGGCTGAGCCAAATCTCTCTTCAGTCATTCACCCCTATGCCATATTCCAAGCATGAATGTGGGATCTCATAGAACACATCAGTCAAAACTCATCCAGGGATTCCATAGGCCATCCACCTCAACCCATCAAACAGTGATTCCACCTCACGGTCGGAAATCACAAAACCATCATCAAATTGGTCTTCATCCAATCCTTCTAGGGCTTCCAAAGTGTTTGTTCCCATCAAGGCTTCTAGTACTAGTAACTCAACCTACATCTCTCACTGGGCTTCCAGAGAATTTGTCCATCCAAGGCTTCCAAGGCTAGTAACTCAACCCACCAAGGGCTTCCATAGTATTTGTCCAACCAAGGTTTCCAGGACTAGCATCTCAACCCAAGTTGTTACAGGGCTTCCAGAGCATTTGTCTAACCAGGGCTTCCAGGAACTAATAACTCAACCCAAGCTAAGGAAACTTGAGAACCAACCAAAAACAAATAATGAATGTAACCCACAATCACCATGGTTGTTCAGAAAATGTTATGGCTAGGCAATCCACTATCAATCTATGCAACCCTCCATGCCAATGACATATCATGACCAGAATCCACATGAATATGTCATGCATGCCCAAACTAGTGAAGAAATCATACATGTAACTCGATATCTGCAAGAAAATATGATGTACCTCCTTATCCTGATGCCCTCTTGCGCTTCCCTTCTCTTCCTTTTCCTTCTTGCTCCAAGAATCCAAGTATGCCACACCCACCAAGAGTGTTACAAGAAAACTCCAAGAGTATGAGAGAGAGAGAGAGAATAATGAGAGAGCTCCAAAATTGAACTAAAAAAGGGTTACCAACTGATCCTCAGAAGCCTTTTTATGAATGAGGCCTCTATTTTCTTCATTTTCCATTATTTTCCTTCATTTTCCTCCTCACATGAAACTTGTGGACTTTCACCTTCCTTTTCTCCTAATTTCCATTATTTTCATAAGTAAATGCGCCAAAAATGTCATTTTTCCTTTCTAAAGCCATTGCCTTTGCCAATTTCCTTAGCCATAACCAATCACAAGTGATCCCCATCACTACGATATTTTGCAACATTCAACTTGGAATAAGTGTCCCATCAACCGTGGTTATTATTTTTCTTTTATTTACTTTTATTACATGGAATTTTCACCAAGGTTGTTACAATATTATCTTTAATGTTGTAAATCCACAACAAGAGGAAACTGGTACCATTTCAAAGTTGAAGTTATTGGGAGGGTTGTCGGTCATATTGATTTTCATGCTCATGCCTCAAAGCCTATTTCATTTCTTTTGTTATATTGTAATATTTCATGCCAATGACTAATAACAAGTGTCATCCAAGAGTCACTTGCAATAGAGTTATTTTTATGAGTCGAATATGCCATGAGGTAATTTGCAAAGTCATGGGAGAAGTGAACAGTCAACCATCCACTTGTACATATACCTGTCAGGCCCCTATATTACTAGTGTAACCCCTTATTGTTATTAGTACAACCCCCTTATTATATTGTTGTACCCATGTAGTCCCCATATTGTTACTATTATGCCCCATAGAAGCCCACTATTGTTATTATTGTGCCCTTACATTATTATTGTCATGTTGGCTCTAATTATATTATGACCCCTTAGACTCTTATATATAGAAAGGTGGTCTTTTCATTTGTATCATCCAAGAATTGTTCATTTGTGTAATGTAAAGGAGGTTGCCCCCTCGAAGAGGTTGAATTCTAAGGTGTTGATCTATCTTTTCTATTTTTTTGTGAGCTGGTTTCATAACATTTGGTATTAGAGCTTTGGATTCTAGGGTTTCACTGCTCCAAACAAGTCATCGTGGCATTTTTGCTATAACATTTTTTCTGCGATGTTTCAGACACTAAAAAAAAGCCCATTTGGGTTGAAATCTTTCTAAACCTAGGGTAGGAATTTCAGAGCTTTTCGTGCTATATTTGCGGAGATATGATCTGAGAAAGTTGGCCTTTTTGCAAATTCCCGAATTACATTCCTAATAGGTGACCTGGGGAAAATAGTCATAACTTTTGTTTTGAGCATCAGAATGAAATTTCATAAGAAGTTACAGAAAGAGAACAAACTGTAGTTTCCTGTGTATATTTTTCAGATCCTAAGGTCAAAACAGTGACACGTGGCTCTTCATAAAAATTCGCTCTTTTGAAAGGGTATATAATCAGGTCATCTTGGGAGATTGTGCATAACTCTTTCTTGGAGAATCTAAATTCAATCATACTGGTGGCATTGGAAAGAGGACACAAAGGGCTACTGCAGGTCACAATTCAGAACTTAAAGATCCGAAAGTACAGAGTTACAGTCGTTTCAATATCGAGCTCCTAAAATCAAGAAAAAGTGAGATGAGAAAGTTTAATGGCAAGGATCCTATAAATTGGATACTACAAATGGAAAAATATTTTGATCTACATGGTGTACCACTATTACAAAAGGTATGTATTGCATGTTCATATTTAGAACAAGATCAATTTTTTTGGTATAAAGGGGTTTGTTCTCGTAAACAACTTGTTACGTGGTCAATTTTCATGGACGAAATTATAGCACATTATGAAAATACAAAGAGAAACACCTTCTTTAGAGCAACACCACAACAATTGGAAGAAAAAAGAGAAAAATGGCTTTGTTACAAAGTGGAAAGAAAAATTATGGCAACAAAGAATTCTACCCCTCACAACTATAAAGATGGAAGCGATGTTTCTCCTAGCCTTCCACAACCTACAAGGGTTACACAACAACAATTGGAAGAAAAAATAAAAAAAGGGCTTTGTTACAATTGTGATAGCAAATGCACTAAAGGTCATAAGTGTGCTGAGAAGAAATTATTTTACATAGAGTATGAAGAGGAGAAAGAAAAGGATCAAGAAACATCAAGAGAAGAGGATATACGCCAGGATCCAACCCCAGAGAAAGAAGAAATGGATCTGACCATATATTGTAAAGCATTGGAAAGAATTACCACTCCTCAAACTCTCAAGATAGAAGGACATATCAAGAAGAAAAAGGTTCAAGAAGTGAAAGATCACATCAAGAAAGAAGAAATGAATCCAACCATATTTTTCAATGCATTGGCCAGAATTACCACTCCTCAAACTATTAAGATAGAAAGACATATCAAGAAGAAAAATGTTCAAGAAGTGAAAGATCACATCAAGCATCAAGAAATGAATCCGACCATATCTTGTAAAGCATTGGAAGAAATTACCACTCCTCAAACTCTAAAGATAGAAGGACATATCAAGAAGAAAATGGTTCAAGCAGTAAAAGATCACATTGAGCATCAACAACAAGTTCTCCAACTTTTAAAGGATAATGCCACTTGGGTGCAAAATCAAATGAAACAACAGGCAGATCAACATCGTAGTGAAAAATGTTTTGATGTAGGTGATTGGGTATTTTTACTGCTACATCTCAAGCAAGCTATTTATGAGAAGGAAATGTTGGCAATACTACATGCACTTAAGAAATGGCGACCTTACCGAATGGGAAGACACTTCAAGGTAAAAATGGATCATGATAGTCTTAAATACTTTTTAGAACAATTATTATTTCTAGAAGAATAGAAAAAATGGGTCACAAATATGTTGGGTTATGACTTTGACATCATCTATAGAAAAGGGAAGAAAACTTTTGTTGTAGATGCACTCTCAAGAAAGGATGAGGATTTGGAAGCATTGCTTTGTGCTATTTCTATTATCCAACCAGATTGGATAAACGAAGCAAGGGATGAATGGAAGAAGGATGAAGAAGTATGGCCATTCATTCAAAATTTGCAGAAGATCCCAATTCAAACAATATTGCTAGAACTTGAAGAGGAAGGAAAAATCATAGTGGAACCTAGAGCAGTCACAGAAACAATAACCCGACAGCTACGAAATCGATCAATTTCATAGTATCTCATCAAGTGGAAGAACTTACCCACTGAAGATTCCACATGGGAGGACAATAATTTTATATAGAAGCATCAAGAGCTACTCAAGCATTGAGGACAACACTTTTTGAAGGAGAGGAGCATGTTAGGCCCCTATACTATTAGTGTAACCCCTTATTGTTATTAGTACAACCCCCTTATTATATTGTTGTACCCATGTAGTCCCCATATTGTTACTATTGTGCCCCATAGAAGCCCACTATTGTTATTATTGTGCCCTAACATTATTATTGTCATGTTGGCTCTGATTATATTATGACCCCTTAGACTCCTATATATAGAAAGAGGTCTTTTCATTTGTATCATCCAAGAATTGTTCATTTGTGTAATGTAAAGGAGGTTGCCCCCTCGAAGAGGTTGAATTCTAAGGCGTTGATCTATCTTTTCTATCATTTTGTGAGCTGGTTTCATAACAATACCCCTCATGCCTCATTCAAAGGGGATTTTGGCATTTGAATCGAAGCATAGCTTTAGCATTCAAGGCTTTGAGCACATCTGCTCTTGGTAGTTAATATGTTTGGGGATTGTGAGGCTAGGGTTTGTGCTTTAGAGATGATATGAATTTCTCTCATCCCACAATTGGGTTTTGAGAGGCTTGTAGTATATGTGCTTGTACTTGTCAACGATATTAATGAAAATCTTCTTCCTTCATGCATTGATTCTCGTGCATTCATTTGTTGGTTATATTAGCTAACTGGTATTCCAATCATGTATGCAAGTGTGTTTACATATTGGTTACATGTTAATGAACTAATTTGTTGCATGCAACTTATATGTTTGCTTAGGATCTCTACTCTTTTATTCCATGCAAATTTTATTAACTAATTGTGAACTAATTTGCAATTAGTTTCTAACACTTTCCTACTTGTGTATGGCTTAGTTAGTCTCAACTATCTAGTTATTTCTTAAGGCATGCTCTTTCTCATTGTTCTATTGTTACCTTCTTGTATTATGTTATGAAAGTCATCAATTGAGGGCTAATTTCATCCTCAATCTTTAGGCATTTTACATTTGGCCTTACATTTATTTCTCTGCATTTGAAAGCCAAGAGTAACAAACACACACATGGTGGTAGTCATGCCCACAAACAAGATGGGGCTTCTATAACACACCCCCTCCTAACCCCAACCCCAAACATAGGATTGAAGGAGGTGGTTACTATGCTGAGCCAAAATCTAAGATAGCGTTATAGAAATGGGGTCTCAAAAAATTTTGATATTTTTCAACTTAAAAATTTAAATGGGTGACATCATTGTGTTCGTCTCACCGATACAATTTTGACGATATAAATATGTTCCCGACCTGACCTCTTGATTGAAATTTATGACCATTAAAATTCTAACTAATCAGTTAGTGCCATGTCATCAACATGCCACATGGCATACACGTGGTTGTCCCAGTCAGCCTCAACACTGTCACTTGGCATTAGTGTATTAGCTTCCAACTCGTTCATGAACTGGGGTCATACACACACACACACACACACACATATACACACATGCGCATACGTATAAACCACCCCCTCTCATGTAAGCACAACGACCCACAACTGCCACATCACCTCAAAGATGACCCCACCTCAAAAGAAACCACCCCGGCGGAAACTATGCCACACTAAGTCCTTAAACTACTGAGTTCCAATCTTCTGAGGCCTTTCCACATCATCTCAGAGGAAACTCACCTCAGGGAAAACCTTCTCAAAGAAAAATCATCCTCAGAAAAAATCCTTCTCGGAGGTAAACCTTTCTTGACGAAAAAATACATTGAAGGAAACTCCGATCTCAGAGAAAATGATCTCGAGAGAAACACTGAAAGACTATGTGTTAAACTGCCAAGACCAATAAGATTGCCAATGGTTGAAGAAAAATTGCCAATTAAGAGATGAAGAATATTCATCATCATGGGGTTTACAAATCAAGGTGCTAGGATGGAAAATTAGGTACAACAGATGATCAAAACCCCTCCTCTGTCTCAAAATAGAACCTTAGAGAGAGACATGGTGTTGTGCGGACTTCTGGGATCTAAGATTTTGAGGTCTTGGTCATAAAGGAAGGTCATATGACTGGAATCCAAAGCATCGAGAGTTAATAACAGAGGAATCGCTCCGATATGAGTTATTTGTCATGCTTACAGAGTCTTAGACTAATTCTCGGCCATGATGGTTCTGTGAGCATATGACCTACTCCAGGACTTGACTTGTTACCATACAGGTGTTTACATGGCTCGCTTTGGGGCTATCTCTCCTGAGCTTAGAGATAACGAAACAATGTTGGCATAATAAATAGCGCGGGGACTTGTCCATTCAATTTTACTGATACCAGTGAGAAATTATCATCCCATAGATGCTTAGAGGTCTACCAGTCTCTTAGGTTAATAGTAATTGCCAAAGATCAAGCCCACCCTATCTCATAGATATTCTAATCTCTTGGGCTAATAAATATCATGTAATAAAACAATGCAAGCAATTAGGAAGCTATATAGTACCCAACGTCTTGTAGGAAATCAAGATTTCACACGTAAACTATAAAACTCATTCTGGATTCAATTTACAAGCATAAACTGTAGTATACCTAGGGGTGGATAATACCACGGGGGCTCAACCCAATGAACCTCTAGCATATCACGTGCATTCGTGGCATACTAAACAATACCCTTAATTTGACTACATATTAGAAAATACCTCTAAAAAACACATTATTTAACCCCCCACCAATACGATCCCAATACACCTTCCCAATTTAAGAAACCCCTAATTTCACTAGATATTGTAGGTATCCATTTTTTCATTAACTTTGGACTCCATTTTTTATACCCGCCAATATAGAAACCCTTTACCCCTTATTATATGCTCAATATATTATGTCATTTTTTCCTCAATATATATCCCCCAATATGAATGCACGTGGTATGGTATTGGTCCCCCAGTGAAGCCCCTATGGATAATACGGGGTACCTAGGGGTGTATCCAAGGGCATAATGTGAAGTGAAAAGGGACTACAATTAGTTAGGTCAGTAAATAAATCTCGTAAGTGGTTACCTGCACTAATGATGATTGTAAGTGGTTTACCCTCATTATAAAAGGGGACCATAATTAGTTATTTTAGTTAAGTATGATGAATAAATGGACCATAGTTAATAAATAAAGTGGTTAATCATGCAAGGGACCACAAGTACTTAGGGAATAATGTGATAAGCCCATGGTATTGGATGTATGGTATTGAGGGTTCATGGTATTACAAATGGTATTACCCATGGTATCGTATGTTTGAAGCCTATATAGAGGCTAAAGACTCTCCATGATATCTCAAGTATTGTTTTGCATTGACACACATATGGCTTGTGGAGTGTTCTCCTTCCTTAAGGAGTGATTGTACAATGTTACCCTACCTCAAGGGTTTTTATTAATAAAGAGTGAAGCATTTACATTATTATTTTGGATTGGCTGTGGGATTTCTTTTGTAGAGATTTTATTTTCTAGGTTTATTACAAGTAGTATTAGAGCTCTTTCCTTAGCAAAGTGGGGATATTTTTTCACTTTTGAAAAAAAAAATCTTTTTGGGGGAAATAGTGTTGGAAATACTGAGAGGGGGGGAGGGGGTGAATCAGTATTTCTTTTCAATTGTTCTTTTTACCAATAAAATGATTTATATATGGAACACAAAAATAGATAGTTGGAATAGATGCTTTTATTAATATAATCTGTGCAATAAAATACATACAATATATATATGGTTCCAATTAGTTGCCAAGCACCAACTTGGACTTTTGTGAGGCTCCAACCTCCAAAGCACCAACTCTGTTTTGCCAAGGCACCAATCTTGGACTTAGGAGCACCAACTCCCAAGGACACCAACCCTTTCAGTGCTGACGCTCCAACCCCATGGGCTCCAACCCTTTATTGTAAACTGTCAGAAACTATTTTGTTGTAGTTCTCTGCTCCCAAACCTGCTGAGCGTATGATTCACTTCTGTTCTCCTGCTTCTTCTGCCTTTTCCTGAACTTTGGCTTCCTCTAACTCTGACTATTCACATGTACACACACCTTTCGTTGTTTTTTCTGTTTTATATATTCCTGATGCCTCTAACCGTTGGTTTCCTCTTTCCACTGGCTCTTCGGCTTCCTCAACGCTCGCTTGATCCTTTGGCTTCCCTCCTTCAGTCGCTTTAGATTCCTCTGTGCTTGCTTGCTTCTTCAGCTTACCAATCCTTCAATCGCTTTAGCTTCCTCTGCATTCGCTTGTCCTTCAGCTTCCCCACTTTCAGCTTCCTCTGTCTCTTCGAATTCACCAATACTCCAAGGACATGTTAATTCAGAAGAGAGGGCCGAAATACAAAGAAAAAATGTTGCATATTAAAACTATAATAGAGAGGCCCTTTTTCAATAATAATATTCATACACTGGACTTTATTTTTTACGAAGAATTTCATTTGAGAGGTTGTACTAACAGGGAGGTCCCACATGTCATGTCACAATCGCAATTGCAATCGGCAGATTGTAGTACCATCCCTTTAAGACTTGCGATTGATGCGGATGCGATATGATATGATATTAAGCAGTAGTTGATATACCCTTCGGGTCTGTGTGTAATCGCAATCGTAGTTTATAGCGCCATCCCTTTATAACTTGCAATAGATAACTTCCGACACGGTAGACGCGATATAGCATTAGGGTGTGTTATAATAGGAACATCGAGTCCGCAACATATATCGCAATCGGCGCTTTCAATGCGGCAAGGCCTTAAACACTTGTGATATGGTGGATGCGATATAGTAATAGGGTAGTGTATAATGGTGCATTCAAGTCCGTGTATTATTGCATCTACATAATATATATGTACTCCGCTCTTCCTCTATGTCCTCCGCTCTTTGTACTCTTTTGCTCTTCCTCTATGCTCCTCTGATCAGTCTTCCTTTGGATTCCGATAGTTCTTATTTGGCATATATTACTTCCGATACTCCTGATATGGCTCCTCCAACGTTACTCCTCCTCAATCTTCCACTCTTAAACTTGCTCTGATAGCTCTATTTATTCTCCTCTGATATGCTCTGCTTTGATATTCTGCATTACTCCTCTAATGCGTTAACTCCTCTTTTGATGAATTCATCTGCCTCCGATAGTCTCTCCAATGGCTTGACTGTCTTGGCTTTCCTCTGGTTTCTCCTCATGGATTTTTGCTCCTAGAATATTTCCATATTGACATCAATGACAATCTATATCAACAATCTCCCCCTTTGTTATTGATGGTAATATTCTTCTTCTCTCCCCCTTTGAAATCAATGGCAAAGTATTGCATAAGGACTCCCCCTGTCGAACTACTCCCCCTGTCCTGCAACATCTTTATGAATCAGCTTAAGTGATGCTAAAGAGATAACCCCCATCTTTTGACGAAGATGTTCAAATGCTTCTCGAGGAAGAGGTTTTGTGAAAATATCAGATATATGCTCCTTAGTATTGATATATTCCAAGATGATGTTTTGTTCAGCTACTTGTTCACGAAGGAAATGATAATTGATTGGTATATGTTTGGTCTTTCAGTGCATCACTGGATTTTTGCTGAGACTGATAGCACTTGTGTTATCACAATAGATGGTAATTGGTTGATCTATACCTATGTTGACATCTTTTAGAGCTTCCTTCATCCATAGTATTTGAGTACAACAATCTACAACAACTATATACTCGGCTTCAGCTGTGGATAATGATATGGATGTCTGTTTTTTGCTGAGCCAAGATACTAAACAGTCTCCAAGGAAGAATGCATTTCCTCTAGTACTTTTTCAATCATCGACACTTCCGACCCAATCAGCATCGGTGTATGCAGTTACAGTAAGAGTTGAGCTCTTAGGGTACCAAGGACCGAAATCAGGAGTTCCTTTCAGGTATCTAAGAATTCTTTTTACAGCTAACAAATGGGATTGTTTAGGAGCTGATTGAAATCTTCCCACCATTCCTACTGCCTGCATAGCATTGGGTCTCGTAGCAGTTAAGTACAGAAGGGCTCCAATTATTGACCTGTAATGAGTTGCATCTACCGGAGGGGAGTCATCATTTTTGCTCAATTTGCAATTTGTGGTCATAGGTATGCTCATGGGTGCACAGTCTTCCATTCTATATCTTTTAAGCATGTCTTTAAGATATTTGGCTTGAGATATAAACAATCTTGCTATGGTTTGAGATACTTGTAGTCCAAGGAAGTGAGATAACTCTCCTATCATCGACATCTCAAAATCTTTTGACATGTCTTGAGAAAATTCATGGCTCATCTCATCACTATTACTAGCAAAAATCAGATCATCAACATAAACATGTGTGACTAGTAACTTACCCTCATCCGTCTTAATGTAGAAATTACTTCCTGCCACCCCCATCTTGAAGCCTTGTTGTTGTAGATAGTGATCCAATCTTGTGTACCAAGCTCTAGGAGCTTGTTTCAACCCATATAATGCCTTTTTCAACTTACAAACTAAGTCTTTTCCTTATGTTAGATCAAACCCTTCTGGTTGCTCCACGTAGACTTCTTCCTTGAGTTCCCCATTCAAAAATGTTGATTTTAGGTCCATTTGATAGATCTTGAATCCTTTGGAGCAAGCAAATGCCAAGAACATCCTGATAGCTTCCACATGTACTACTGGTGCAAATGTTTCTTAAAAGTCAATTCCTTCAATTTGTGAATAGCCTTTACAAACAAGCCTTGCCTTGTTTCTAATGATTTGTCCGTCTTAATTCATTTTGTTTTTGAATACCCACTTGGTTCCTATTATATTTTTTTCCTTTGGACGAGGTACTAGCTCCCATGTCTCATTCTTCTCAATTTGGGACATTTCTTCTTCCATGGCTTTAACCAATGAGGATCATTGCTTGAGTAAATGTTTCTGGTTCTATCATGGATAGAAGAGAAATATCGTTTTTCTTTGGTGTACTTATCATCCTTCTTCAGGTTTGCATCCCTTCATCTATATTGCCAATAATCTGCTCTTCTGGGTGATATTTTTGGAGAAACTTCATCTTTGAAGGGGTTTGAGGTGGTTCTTTTTCCTCAGGATTCTTCTTGATCTATTTCTTCTTTTTCAGGTTCTTCTTCTTCAATGACAGGATCAACTTTGTGTTCTTCAATTTCTTTTTCTGGAAGTTCTTCATCAATCTTTACATCAATGCTTTCCATTATTTTCCTTAGTCAATTATTGTAGCACTTGTAGGATTTTCTCTTTGTAGAGTATCCAAGGAAGATCCCTTCGTCAACCCGAGAATCAAACTTTCCTGGTCATCCATCATTAATTTTTATCAAGCACTTGCTTCCAAAAATCTTGAAGTATTTTACTGAAGCAGGTCTTCCTTTCCATAATTCATAAGGATTTTTTTCATGATTTGATCTTAATTGAGTTCGATTCAAGGTATAGACAGTTGTCCCAACTGCTTCTCTCCAGAATTTTGGCTGCAAATCAGCTACTAATAACATTTTTCTTTCCATTTCTTGAACTGTTTGGTTTCTTCTTTAAACTACCCCATTTTTCTTGGGTGTTCTAGCAACAGAGAGTTCTCTTTTAATTCCATGTATTTTACAAAATTCATTAAATTCTTTTGATGTGAATTCTCCCCCTCTATCTGTTCTGAGGCACTTAATCTTTGAGTCCTTTTCATTTTCTACAATAGCTTTAAGATTCTTAAAACACTCAAATGCTTCGGATTTATATTTTATAAAATATATCCACATCATTCTAGTATAGTCATCAACAAATAAAGAAAAATACCTTTCTCCTTGGAGTGTTGGATTTCTAGTTGGTCCACATAAATCAGCGTGGATGATCTCCAGAGGCTTTGATGTAGAAAACTCCTTGGTCTTGTGGTCGGTTCTGGTTTGCTTTCCATGTTGACATGGACCACATATTCCTTGATTTGGTTTGAATAACCTTGGGATGTCTCGTATTGATTTAATCTTGCTGATATTGATCAAGTTCTCGAAGCTTGTATGTCTATGTCACTTGTAGCATTTATCTTCTTGAATCTTGTTCAAAATGTAGATGTTGTCTAGCGTTCTAACCCCTTTCGCCACAAGTTCCTCTAAGGAAGAGTTCTTTATTTCACAGTCTTTGCTGCTAAAGACAACATTATGTCCTTGATCACAGATTTGGCTAACACTCAGGAGGTTGTGTTTGAGCCCGTTTACTAGCATATCATTTTGAGCTTTTCCTTTTCCATTAATAAGAGTAACAGTTCCTTTTCCAGCAATTCTAGCAAATCCACTTCCAAAGGATACATTTCCTTCCTTTTTGTTCAATGAGACAAACTTCATTTTGTCCCCTGTCATGTGTTTGGAGCACACACTATCCACAAACCAATGATTTTCATTATTTTGAGCACATAGAGCCAGGCCACATTTATCCATGTTGGGATTCTCACTTCTTGCTTTTCCTCTTTTGAGTGGGCAATTTTGTTCATAGTGTACATTATTATTACATAATGAGCAAATCATAACAAATTTGGCCAAGGGATCAAACGAATTGTAGGTCTTGATTTGTCCCTGCCCTTTGGGGCCATATGGTTTGTTTATTTGATCTTTTAATTTTGGTGTTTCATTCTTATGAGCCATGCAATGTCTAGCTTGATGACCAAAATTTTTACAATAGAAACATTGTCCAAAAAAGATAGTTTTGTACCTGTTGTAATAGCCATGATTTGAATCAACATTCTTCCTTGGAATTACTCCCGCTTCATTCTTTGGATTTGAGATGGGCCTTTGATGGAATATTGTTTTGTATCTGTTGTAATATCCATGATTCGAATCCACACTCTTCTTTGGAGTTATTCTCTCTTCATTATTTGGATTTGGATGAGCCTTTGATGAAATATTCTTTCTTCTTTTGGGTTGCTGGAAAGTGCATCGGCATAGCTTTTTGCACTATTCTTAGTACTTGATGATTCTCCTTTAAAACCTATTCCAGATTTGTCATGTTGAGGTTTTTGAATATTTAGGATAGTCTCAAGTATTTGAGAGCTTTTCCAACCCTTTTTAACTTGCTCCAATTCCTTCCTCATAAATACTATTTTGGCTTCACATTCTTCGCAAGTTTCTTCTTTTTCTTTTAGCTTTGTTTCCAAGAGATCTTCCCTTCTTTTTGTTTCCTCATTTTCTACCTTGAGAGAAATGATTTAGTCCATAATTTCTCATTTTCTTCAATGGAACTTATTAACAATTCATCTACATTTCCTTCTAGCCCTGAGTCATCATCATTTTTGAATGCCATGAATAATGTTTCTTGGCTTTCAGCATGGTCACTTTCTTCATCTGATTTCTTTTTGATGACTACAAATTCATCTTCATCAGAGTCATCTTGCTTAGAGAAGAGGTTCTTCTTATTGAACCCTTTATTTTTGTATACCATTCTTTTAGAATTTTCTTCATCATCACTATCATGCTTATGAGGACATTTTGCAGCACAATGACCTATTTTTCCACATTTGAAACAAATAAGAGGGTACTTACCTTTTAGCTTAGATCCTTTCTTCAGCTTTCGTACAAATTGCGCCAATTCAGATTCAACATCGGAGTCATCACTACTGACATTCCTTTCTTTCCCATTTTTGATTTTGAGGCCTTGAATGTTGCATGTTTGGAGCTTGGGAAACCTTTTCTCATCTCATAGGCAGTGAGGATTCCATGGATTTCATCCATCTTGAGTGTATCTAGATCCTTTATTTCTTCTATGGCGCTTATTTTGGAGTCAAATATGTCTGGGAGAGATCTTAAGACCTTTTTAACAATGGTACTTTCATCAATTTTTTCGTCCAATCCTTTAAGAGAGTTGACCACTTCAGCTACTTGGAGAAATTATGATGCAATATCTTCTTCATCATCCATTTTCAGACTTTCAAATTGCCTTCTATGAGTTTGAAGCTTTGCCTTCTTGACTTTTGAGTCCCCATCGAATAAGCTAATTAGCTTATCCCACATTTCTTTGGCAGAGTTACAATTCATGACTTTTGTAAATTCGGAATCAGTGATTCCACTAGTGATGGAGTTTAAGGCTTTTGCATTTGCAACATAGGCTTTCCTCTTGTCTTGATCTATTGGAAGAGTGGAAGGAATTGAGTACTCATTTAAAACTGAATGCCAGACTTCAGGTCCAAGGGACATTAAGTAGTAGGTCATTCTCTTTTTCCAAAACCAAAATTGGTGTTGTCGAACAGAGGAGGTCTTCCTGATGCTTTGTGATTTCTCATCATGACTACAAATCTTTCTTCAAGATGTTAGGCTAATGTGAAGAAGCCCACTCTAATACCAATTGTTGGAAATACTAAGGGGGGGCGGGTGAATCTGTATTTCTTTTCAATTGTTCTTTTTACCAATAAAATTATTTTTATATGGAACACAGAAATAGATAGCTGGAATAAATGATTTTATTAGTATAATCTATGCAATAAAACAGATACAATATATATATGGTTCCAGTCAGTTTCCAAGAACCAACTTGGACTTTTGTGAGGCTCCAACCTCCAGAGAACCAACTCTGTTTTTCCAAGGCACCAATCTTGGACTTAGGAGCACCAACTCCCAAGGACACCAATCCTTTCAGTTCTGAGGCTCCAACTCTTTATTGTAAACTGTCAAAATCTGTTTTATTGTAGTTCTCTACTCCCAAACCTGCTGAGCTTATGATTCACTTCTGTTCTCCTCCTTCTTCCGCCTCTGCCTGAACTTAGGCTTCCTCTAACTCTAACTATGCACACGCACACACACCTTTCATTGTTTTTTCTGTTTTATATATTCCTGATGCCTCTGCCCGTTGGTTTCCTCTTTTCATTGGCTCTTCGGCTTCCTCAATGCTCGCTTGATCCTTCGGCTTCCCTCCTTTGGTTGCTTTAGCTTCCTCTATGCTTGCTTACTTCTTCGGCTTCCTGATCCTTCAGTCGCTTTAGCTTCCTATGCGTTCGCTTGTCCTTCGGCTTTCTCTGTCTCTTCGAATTCACCAATACTCCAAGGACACGTTAATTCAGAAGAGAGGGCCGAAATACAAAGAAAAAATGTTGCATATTAAAACTATAACAGAGAGGTCCTTTTTCAATAATAATATTCATACACTGGACTTTATTGTTTACGGAGGATTTCATTTGAGAGGTTGTACTAACAAGGAGGTCCCACATGCCACGTCACAATCGCAATCACAATCGGCATATTGTAGTGCCATCCCTTTAAGACTTGTGATTGCTGCAGATGCGATATGATATTAAGCAGTAGGTGATATACCCTTCAGGTCCGTGTGTAATCACAATCATAATTTATAGCGCCATCCCTTTATAACTTGCAATAGTTAACTTCTGACATGGCGGACATGATATAGCATTAGGGTGTGTTATAATAGGACCATTGGGTCCGCAACATATATCGCAATTGGCGCTTTCAATGCAGCAAGGCCTTAAACACTTGCGATATGGCGGATGCGATATAGTAATAGGGTAGTGTATAATGGTGCATTCAGGTCCATGTATTATCGCATCTACATAATATATATGTACTCTGCTCTTCCTATATGTCCTCCACTCTTTGTACTCTTCCTCTCTTCCTCTTTGCTCCTCTTATCAGTCTTCCTTTGGATTTCGATAGTTCTTCTTTGGCATATATTACTCCCGATACTCCCGATATGGCTCCTCCAACATTACTCCTCCTCAATCTTCCACTCTTACACTTGCTTCGATAGCTCTTTTTATGCTCCTTCGATATGCTCTGCTTTGATATTCTGCAATACTCCTCTGATGCGTTAACTCCTCTTTTGATGAATTCCTCCACCTCCTATAGTCTCTCCAATGGCTTGATTGTCTTGGCTTTCCTCTGGTTTTTCCTTATGGTTTCTTGCTCCTAGAATATTGCCATATTGACATCAATGACAATCTATATCAACAATATCCCAATATATATCAACAAATAGTGGGCGATGAGTTTGTAGATCGGATCTGGAAATTTTGGTACAATTTCTTGAGAAGCTAACTTTTCAAAAAAAATTATGATGTTAGTAAAGTTGCAGCGCAAATTAGAGTTCACAGAGTGACCAATTTATGATTCGAGTCTCATGAGAAGATGCAGAATGGACATTGCATTTCCAAAAATAGGTTATAGTAAGAATTCTAAGCTATATTGACCGAGTTACAACCATTTCAATTTTTTTGCCCAAAGTAAGTGATTGTTTCAAAATCGTCACGCTAATTAGGGGTTCTAGCAAGATGTTTTCTCCAGGTAAATATGATGGTCCTACTATCAAAGAATACCTCAAATATAAAAAGTCACTATGCCTAGTAACTTGGAAATATGGACCGAAGATTGATTTCAAAGATGAGGTTTCCACATGGGTAAAATCACTTAACCATGACAAGATGTGGGTATTTTCGATGAATAATTTGAAAAATTCCTTTTGGACAAGTGGTCTCAAGCTAGAAAGAAGGAAAATAAAAGCCATAAATTCATATCTTATGATATCTCCATCTTACACGTTCATGGATGTATTCACAAGGACATGGTCACTATTTCTATTAACCCTAGTTGCAAGCATAATCTCATCAAGCTCAAATTGGCCAAAAGATTGCAAGTTCCAACACAACATATTGACAACACACATGTTGATGGTACACACATTCAAATATTTAAGTACTTGAAGGTTACCATAGATAAATATGTATTACATTCCAAATTTTATGCTTTGGATCTAGATGAGGAGGATGTTTTTTTTTGGATATCCTTGGATGGACTCAGTTGGAACAGCCAATATTAATGTACAAAAGAAATTTCTAAAGCTATGGTATGAAAAGAAGAAATTACCTTGCAAGATATTTCTATTAGTAAACATGAAGAGACCGAGGAGGAACAAACAGAAAGATCTACAAGCACTAACACATCAGATGGCGAGTCCTTGGCGGAAGCAATAATGGAAGACAAGCTAGCACCACAAAAGGAACCAGACACCATTTAGGAACCATCAATTGAGGAATTGAAGAAGGAAACACCATAAATTAAGGCCTTGACATATCACCACCACATCACCTAGCAATACTCCAATAAGAAAGTTGGCACCAGATTAGCAACAAGGCCAGAGGCACCTGGAGGACACACATAGAGGCATGACAATCTAGCCACAACACTTCAACACATGGGGATCACAAGAACCAACTTCCATCTCAAGAAAGTGAGGTAGTTGCTAGACCGAGTGTTCACCTTTCTCTTGGATGGATGGATGCACATGCATGGCATTAGTAGAATACTCTTTTTAGTACATCTTATTATTTGTGTTCTTCTCATGTTTCAGGGATGAAACATTCTTTAAGGGGGGTGAAATGTAGCATACGTAGGAGTTGATGATATGGGGTACCTAGGGGTGTACTCAAGGGCGTAATGTGATGTAAAAGGGGACCACAATTAGTTAGTTTAGTAAAAAAATCATGTAAGTGGTTACCCGCATTATTGATGATTGTAAGTGGTTGAACCTCATTATAAAAAGGGACCACAATTAGTTAGGCAACAATGTGATAAGCCTATGGTATTAGATGTATGTATTGAGGCATCATGGTATTAGAAATGGTATAAATCCTATATAGAGGCTAGAGACTCTCCATTGATGATATGTTGAGCATTGTTTTGCATTCACAAGCATATGGTTTGTGGAGTGTTCTCCTTCATTAAGGGGTGATTGTACGGTGTTACCCTACCTCAATGGCTTTTATTAATAAAGAGTGAAGTATTTATATTGTTATTTTTTAATTGGATTTGTGATTATTTTGCATATATTTTTAGGTTTATTACATAAACCACACACTTGAACATTTGATTAGCATCATTACATGACTATGGCCAACACAATTAACACACGATAGACATTTAAGTACAAGAGCCAGAGCAACACTTAGTTTATACAATGCAATGCGTTCCAACTGAGAGTGGCACTTCAACTCTCCACCCAACCACAAACAACTGCATCCAAGTATTACTTGTAAGTGTCACCCCCAATCTAGATTCCAAAGCTTGAGGTTGAGTGCTTATGAGGTTTTAACCAACAAAACAACTAAAAATTGATGTCATCGGGCCAAACAACCTTCATCTATGAACTATACTCATTACCATTCTCATTTTTTAGGCATATTCATATTCATGCCAACACATCACAATACAGAGAACTCTAGCTCACTTTCAGGAGAAGTGAGTCGAGTATGAGGAAGGTTCTTTAGTAGTTAAGATGTCTATGAGTAAATAAATCACTCTCCAGGTGGTTTCTCAGTGAGTCAAGCACTAGAGCTTCATCTCCAAGGAAAATCATGGTGATTCATCAGCCCTCACAAGCACCTGAGTAATTCTTCTGAGTCCAACAAATTCATTAGTCAACAAGCTTCCAGTGGGTTCTTTAGCCCTACAGGAAAGCCACTTCCCTCTATGATGTTTATTCCCAACCAACCTCTAAGATGCTTCTTCAACTAGTTTTTAAAAATCCTCCCCATCGCTTAGCATCAACAATTATGTATGCTCTTCTCTACACTCTTTCACAGAGATTTCTAGATGCTCCCTTACTAGGCTCTTCCACAACTTCTATTTGTCAAGAAGTTCGTTCCCTCAAAATATGACTATTTGTGTGTCCTCAAGAAAGACAGAGAACCCATGTATCAATGGGTGAATAATCATAATAATATAAAATTCCTTTTCCCTCTTTCCAACAAACTAACTACCTCCTTCTTTTTTCAGTTAATTTATGGCATGGTCAGCTCACTCATGCAACCAAGATTGATATTTAAAACAAGAATTCCCTCAAGAAATCTCCTACCTCAAGCAATGGAATATGTTTTCCTCTCTCAACCTTTTAAATAATTACAACTCTTTAAAATGAGAGAAATATTATCCAGGGGATATGGGACATTCCCCTCCCAATGAAAGACGTATTAATCCAGGGGATGTCAGAGCTCCTATCCTAAATAGTGTGAGGTTTAATTGGAACTTCACACCGAGGAGACCCCCTACTGTTGGCGAAACGTTCTAGCCCGCCAAAAAATTCATTGGAATTTATCATGGTCATTTTATTTTATAGTTTAAATTATAGTTTATGATCTTTTTAATAAATTAGGTTCACTTTTTTGTTCTAAATAAATAAATGAACAAAAAAAAATTGCACATAAGAATGATTTCTTAGTCGTTATGTGGAATTGATTGATATATTAATATGATTCATAATTTTGTATGTTATATTTCTTCATTTTAATTTCCATACCACTATTGTTGGATAAAGACTCCCTCACCTAGTGGTTAGGCACTAATGATATAAAGTCCAACTTATCATTTAAAAGCTAAACCTGTAATTTTCATTATTGTCTAATCTATCATTATTATGAGTTTAAAATCCCTTATTAGGGGCATCATTTAGACATTCCTCCCTTATCCAAAAATGAGCTAGGTTAAAGTGATGGGAGAGTAATTGTGGTGATAGTGGGAAACCCACTAGCTAGCATCAACACCACCCTAATTGGTGTCATAGATTTCATATTTTGTAGTGCAATTTTGAGAGCCAACAAATTAATGTTGTTTAGTGCGGAAAAAATCAATCCCCTAAGATAAATAGTTAAGCTACAACAATTTGAATTTTATTACTCAAATGGTGACATCACTAGGGAACAAAGTCATATCCATTTGAATTTAATAACCTATTATTTTGGGGCGAGTTGAGTAGTGGAGTGAAATGCATTAAAAAAATCTCACTCTATACTTCCGCCAAAGTTTATGAACTCTCTTTGGTAAATATTTGAACCTGATACAATGAAAAATCATAAATAGGAAGCTAAAACACTTTGGTATACACTTCTTCATATTAGAAAAGGAAAAGATGAACCTAACTAGGAATTCCACCTTTTAACAACATGAACGATTAAAGCCCAAAACGGGATAGGTTAGAGCAGGCATCTATAAAAAGATTGAAAAAAATGTGAGAAGTTAAGTTCCCACACATATCAAAGTGATGTAATTGTAGTTGACAAATAGAGCACATAATATCTATTTGAATTAGGAGAATAAGGTGGAACTTAACTACAAAACTTGAAGAGAAGCATAATTAAGACAAAGGAGTAGAGAAGTTTGTATAGTATGCTATGTGTGAAGATTGAAAAGATCTGGAGCAACTGTGAGTTTATGTAATTTGCATATATGAAGCTTTGGGAGATATTTTGTAGAAAAGAAATAGCAACCAAGAACATATTTGAGAGAAAGAGGAGCAAAGATGGTGAGGAATCTTAATTAGATCACATAATGAAAAGAAAGAGGTGTAACTATAAAGCATGGGGCTGCATATATCATATTTAGAAAATTTATTACATAATATTTTAATTATAGGAGCCTTAAATCTAAGTGTGAAAACCGATGAAAGAGGGATATGATAAGCTAAGCAAGTAGGTGCTTGCATATTAGTGGGGGTTGGTGTTTCCAAACTATGGGAGTTGGTGCTTCCAACAAGTCAATGCTTGCAAATAGGTTTGTGCCCACATAATTTGATGTAATTTGGAGTTGGAGCTTGCATTCTACATCATAATAAAGAAGAATTATCAGTTTTCTCCCATATGGGTTTCTATGTAAACTTGTGTAAAAGTTTTATGTGATTGTTGCACCATCTTCTATCATATAATTGTTGAGTATATTAAACTAGAAAATAGTTTCATTAAAGTTTTAAAATACTAATTCACCCCCCTTCTCAGTATTTTCCTAGTTTCCATCATAGTAAACCTAATTGTTGTAACCAATGATTTAATTTCAAACCATCGATCTCACATTGATATGGTTGGATGTTAACCATTGTTTTCATCTTAAACAAGGACTATGAATGTTTCACGACACTTGAATTGGGGTGTTCCTTTTTAGGTTCTTTCTTAGAGGGCCTTATCTTCTTCCTAATCCCTTAACTTTCCCTTTGATTTGACCTTTGAGTTGAAACCATTTCCTTCTCCAATTCCAAGCTGGTTTGCTAGAGCCACCATAAGGAGGTTTATATTACAACTGAAATATGAAACAAGCTCTTCTAACCTTGTTAATATCTCCTCTTTCAAATCTTGAGGATTATTGAAACTAGATTTTTCTGCCATGGTTGTGATTTTATGACTTTCTACTTAATCTAATCTAGATCTCTTTTATCTTCCCATAATATACCCAAAGAAACTTTTTATGATACCAATATGAATTGTAAATGGTAACTGATATTCCACTATACTATTCATCACAATAGATCTAACAAAAACATACTAAAATCCAAAATATATGTTATGAGGGTTAATTTATTAAATTACTATTTTGGCTTATGCATGAAATATATAAAATTAGTAAAATAGATAATAGATAATAAAAAAATCACTCACAAAAATAATAACACCAAGATATGACCTCTAAAACCCTTTAGAGAGAAAACCCAACTGGAAGGTGAGGTTGTTCTATTCTCTCTCTCTTTGAATAGAAATGGTCCAAATACAAATGAGCAAGACTTCTGGTTCGTGCGTTGCCACATAACACAAACCATATCTGTCCTTCCCTCTCTTTATCAATTGTCAATTACTATACTCTTTTATGGAACAAAATGCACTTGAATAGAATCAAACCCCTTTTACTCCTAGTGGCCTAGTTATAACATAACCCGATAGTCAACTAGGGGTTAAATTTGACCCATTCCTCTATTAATATGAGTTACAACTTGACCCTTATGTATTCATAGAGAACATGTGGATAGCCCATTTTCCATGAATAATGAAGGCTAACATGGCATCCTCTTGAGTTATGGTAGTCAATTAAGGTAGGTCAAATTTTGAGAGGCATAAATTTTCTATTTGAACTTAACTGACATGATTCTTACACAATTGGAAATGTCTTTGAGTTTAGAATAACACTAGGGGGTGCTACACTTATGTGGACAATATTTATCCCCCAAAAAATTTCATTTAAGACCTCAAACTATCTCAGGAAATTTTCTAACCTTAATTCTCCAAACTAAGTCATGCAACTAAAATTGCTCTTACATGTTGATTTCTATGATTTTTCCACCTTTAAAGCATGATATGGATGACAAAAATGCCATCAAGCTACAAATCTAAGAATCTAATAATTCTCCTTGCATTTGGACATTGTCTTTGGGAAATATAATTATGGTGTTAAGATGAAAAATAAAACAAGATTCCCTACGTTACTAATAAAGCACTTCAATGGGGGCACCAACGAGTTGTTGCGCTATTGTATTGAGACCAAAGTTTTCTTATTTGAAGTAAGGACCCTTGCAAGGCACCCTATGGAAGTAAGATTGGGATTGTAGATTGTGCTAACAAGAGTGTGTTGGAGATGGATTTCATTGGTGATGAGCTAGAGCATGATGTTGACAATTAAAAGTTCCTACAAAAAGTTGTAGGGTGGGAGAGAAACCCATAGAAAATCATAGAATGTTGAGAAATTCAAGGGTGTAAAGTTAAAAACATTGGTCTTGAGACTATTGTGTTGAACGACGTGGATGGATCTCCAAAAAAAATGGGAAGGAGATCATTTTAGAGATGTAGGGCTGACCTTGAGGAATCTAACTAGAGGAAGCTTTTAGGTGAAGGGAACTCCTTAAGGAACTAGAAACAAGAGAGGGAGATTTTGGGGTGTAGGGTGAACCTTGAGGAACCCAAACTCACTCAAACAACTATAATTAACTATTGGGGTATAGGGTGGACCTTAAGGAACCCATCTAGCAACAAATTTCTAGGTGAAGGGTGCAACCTTAAAGAATTAATTGGTTGGGACAAAAATGTTGTTGGGGTGTATGGTGAACCTTAAGAAACCAAACTAGTAGGAAAAGAATGATAATAAATTACGCTAGTACCATTTGGTATGGAATAGCAGAGGAACAATGAAGATTACAACATGAAAAGTAGGATAAACAATAAACATTACTTGCAATAGCCAAAATAATTAAAGTGCACTAGCTGATTTAGAGGAGGAAACCATAAATAATGAAAAAAAAAACTTAAATATGTGATATCAAATGAAAACATCTTTGTTTGCATTGATAAGGCACATGCCTTTTATAGATTTTGCATAGCTCTAGCTCTTTAATGTTTGACAAGATCACAAAAACCTAATCTAATAATCTAGATTACTCGAACATTGAAAAAAATATTATTGAGCCGAGAGGCTCATTCTACAGCCCACTATGAGAGGATGTGCAAGTATGTTTGTGTGTCTAGCCCCTTTCAAATAAAATTAAAAATTAAAAAATTATGTTTTAAATAGAAAAATAATGTTGGCTATAATAAAAAAAGTGAATATGATGTAAAGTAAGTAGAAGTAAAAAAAATGTGTATGTTATATCAACTTCATATATATCTATATATAGAAAAAAATTGTTAAAATTAAATAGTTAAAATAAAATATTTTAATGATGTATATAAAAATATTTAATGTGGGTTATAAATAAAACATTTTAATACAAATTAATATTGACATACTCTTAAAAATACATTAATAATAAAAAAACTTCATATAACCCACATTAAATGTTTTTTATATAATGCACTGTGTAAACCCCCATACTTAGATTCAAAAAGAGTGAAGGGATCTCTACTTGAATGGTTCATGAGGCACAATACTTGCTAGGGTTTTTCAAATGGGGTAGCAAGCTAAGTGGGCTTGATTGTGGGGAAAATTCCACAGTTAAGCGCGTTTGAGCTAGAGGCAATCTAGGATGGGTGACCTCCCAGGAAGTCCTAGTTACTGGGTGCAAGCCCCAAAAGTGATGATTGACACTATGTGATTCATTTCACTAGTTTCATTCCCACTTCTTCACCCCTGTGAGCATCAACCGATGCAATGAGTGCTAAGTGAACTATTCAAAAATCATGAGAAATTAGTCAGTTACGACTACCTCTCATGACAATGGTCGTACGTGAATGACTTACTTAACGCAGTTGAATCCCAAAATGATATCTAAAATAATGCATTGCGTAAACCCCCATACTTAAATTCAAAAAGAGTGAAGTGATCTCTACTTGAATGGTTCATGAGGCACAATACTTGCTAAGGTTTTGCAAATGGGGTAGCAAGCTAAATGGGCTTGATTGTGGGGAAAACTCCACAGTTAAGCGCGCTTGAGCCAGAGGCGATCTGGGATGGGTGACCTCCCGGGAAGTCTTGGTTACCGGGTGCAAGCCCCAGAAGTGATGATTGACGCTATGTGATTCATTTCACTAGTTTCAATCCCACTTCTTCACCCCTGTGAGCATCACCCGATGCAATGAGTGCTAAGTGAACTATTCAAAAATCATGAGAAATTAGTTAGTTACGACTACCTTTCATGAAAATGGTCATACGTGAATGACTTATTTAACGCAGTTGAATCCCAAAATGATATCTAAAATAATGCACTGCGTAAACCCCCATACTTGAATTCAAAAAGAGTGAAGGGATCTCTACTTGAATGGTTTATGAGGCACAATACTTGCTAAGGTTTTGCAAATGGGGTAGCAAGCTAAGTGGGCTTGATTGTGGCGAAAACTCCACAGTTAAGCACACTTGAGCCAGAGGCGATCTGGGATGGGTGACCTCCCGGGAAGTCTTGGTTACCAGGTGCAAGCCCTGGAAGTGATGATTGACGCTATGTGATTCATTTCACTAGTTTCAATCCCACTTCTTCACCCCTGTGAGCATCACCCAATGCAATGAGTGCTAAGTGAACTATTCAAAAATCATGAGAAATTAGTCAGTTACGACTACCTCTCATGAAAATGGTCATACGTGAATGACAAGTGACCCGATGCAATGAGTGCTAAGTGAACTATTCAAAAATCATGAGAAATTAGTTAGTTACGACTACCTCTCATGAAAATGGTCATAAGTGAATGACAAGTGATCCGATGCAATGAGTGCTAAGTGAACTATTCAAAAATCATGAGAAATTAGTTAGTTACGACTACCTCTCATGAAAATGGTCCTATGTGAATGACAAGTGAACTATTCAAAAATCATGAAAAATTAGTCAGTTACGACTACCTCTCATGAAAATGGTCATACGTGAATGACTTACAATCCCAAAATGATATCTAAAATAAATAAATAAAACTATTGATAATATTGATAAAATGTTTGGATGTACATGTTATGTAAAATACTTTAATATCAATTATGTATATATTATATATCATTTAAAAAATTATGTATATCTCGTGAAAAATTAAGTGTTTATGGTTAAAACGTTTATTTGGTCTTATATAAACTCTATTTAATATTCAAAAATACAATTTAAATAACATTGTATTTTACACTCTAAAGAAGTTTACACGTAAAGACATTTGATCCCTGTCACCTCATCTTAAATCCATACTTAAGACGGATCTATACTAGTTATCCATACTTAAGACGGATCTATACTAGTTTAATACATATGCATACAACACAAAAATAAAAACATAAACCTTTTAACAAACTACTAACTAACAATAGATCCTAGTTTAATACATATGCATACAACACAAAAATAAAAACATAAACCTTTTAACAGACTACTAACTAATAATATATAACTGCAGATTAAATACATTTTCCTTAATTGAGTGTGTGGTTTCCTTAGTTACATTCTTTATCAACAAAATGTGTTAAAAGTTATAAAAAAACCTTTGCACCCTTTTGCCTCACTTTGATATAAATTTTAAAATTGTGATCTAAAACTTCTATACCCCCAACAACCCTCACACCATGAAAAGTACCTAAGATAACCAACCTCTTTAAGAATACAAATATCCCGTCTAAGAGATCCAACTTCTTCAACAATACAAATATCTGGTCTAGAAATCGTTGGAGTAATCAATTAGTTCATCTTCCAGTTCCAAAGCTACCTAACCCTATTTCTAATGACTAAAATACCTTAGTCTCCCTCATTAGGCAAAGGCTTAGAGCTAATAATTATTAGGTAGGTAATGGTTACGTTATGTCTAACTACAACGTTGCAATTGCTTTTGGAATCAATTCTTTTTTGGGCACCCTATCGTGTAAGTGACTGATACTTTGTACACTCTGAATCCAAACCAAGCCATGGTCACCGGATTAAGACAGCAAAGCTCCACTCGAGAAGAGCATGACATAGTTTAGGTGGGGTCCGCCATCAAACTGTAGGCACAGCTGGTGTAAACCGTTGTGGCCTCCTACACATAAATTCGTACCATCACTCTGAACATATCACAACTCAGGAGACCAAAAGCTTTAGGCAGGGCTTACAAATTGGGGGCAAATGTAACTTGCTTTTCGACTATTTTAGCAGAATTTGCCTGTTGGATTACTTATTGTAGGTGGCTGACTCTAGTTGTGTTGCAGATCAATTCTATCCATGGAACTCAGTGTTATGTAGTATGCTTACCGGCTCTGTTTTCTTTTGTTTCCAGTCCTTTAATCTTCAACATTACCGTTTGATTATTATTATCTTTGGGATTTGGGGCTGCAAAGAGTTTGGAGATGAGCAGTAGCTGCTCCGCAACATCGAAGGAGCAGGGGACTAGTCTTCTGTCAAGCTTGTCGGTTGACATATGGAAGGGAACAGTTCTGGGAGTAATAGGGCCGAGCGGGAGCGGAAAGTCGACATACCTGAGGGCACTCTGGATCCGCCCGTCAACTCTGTCTTCCTCGACAACCACGACATTAGTAACCTCGACGTGCTCGCCCTCCGACACCGTGTGGGCATCCTCTTCCAGACGCCATCCCTCTTCGAAGGTCGGTAATCAAGTTGATACACAATTCTTGCTCATCTTCATGACTTGCTGCGGGCTAATTTCTTCGATTCGCAGGAAGCGTTGCCGATAACATAAGGTACGGGTCGGCGCTCCGCGGGGAGAAATTGTCAGACAAGAAGGTGGTTGAGTATTTGGGCTTAAAGGATTTGGACCCCTCACTGGCCGCCAAATCCGCCAGCGGTCTGTCCATGGGGTAGGCGCAGTGGGCAGCGTCAGGGGTTAAATTTAACGGGTGACTCTACCCGTCAAGGGATTTTTTAATGACGTTTTTATTTTTAAACTGCTCATCATATGAATTTTAATATTTATTTGTACAAGTTTCATCTAATTTCAAATTGTACTCATAATTATTGCAAATTTTCCGTTCTTTGTTGTACCATTCGACTCAAGTCTCATTGCTACTTTGTTTTGAGACCTATTGATCAAACTTTTCTGCAAATTTTCCAGATTGTTGAAATGTTTTGAGTTTTTTTTTTTTTTAAAGATAGAAATAGTGATAAAATAGATGAGAAATATGTATAGAAACAACAAACAATAATATTATAAAGTGAAAAAATATATATTCATAATTACTCTCACATGAAAATAATGAATGTTAATATTGTTGCAACAAATTTGACAAAAATAATTCACTCACACATACCATGTTTTCCATTTAAGTCACTACCATGTTAATCCCATTAAAAGAACAATAGTTATGAAATAATTTTCAAACCAAAAACATAATGTACATGAACTATGTAAATATTCAAAAAGTAGATTCAATATCAACATGTACATAAACTAAATTTTGGATAGTTTCACCAAAAGAGGTAATCGTCAAAACACCACCATTACAAACATAAAAATAAAAGCAAAAACTTTAAATATTTAAGATTCTTCTTTCTTTAGCATCTTTCCAGATGTCATATACCCTATCCCATTCCACCATCAATGAATCAAGCCCTGTTAGAGACACCCGCATCAAGGCATCTAATGAAACTAATGATAGCTTTGTTCTTCGGACATCCTTTATTATGTTTTGTCTTGAGAATCCTTTCTCACAAGCAACTGTACTTGCAGGAGTAGTAAGTATTGCCTGCAATAATTTTGACATCTTAGGAAAATTTGTATGCAACCCTGTAACATAAAATATCCTCCATGCATCTTTCATGGATGATCCCTCACAATTAACATGAAGAGTGTCAACAAATGGATGCAACTCTTTCAAACAAGCCTCAAAATCAAATGTAGTTTTGTTTTCTTCACTTTGATAATAAGGATGTTGTAAGTGTTGAAAAATCTTTTCAAGCCAACACTTTGAATTTTGTTCTCTGCCATGAACATCCTCTAAATAATGGCAAGGGCTAAACAACCTTGCTGAGTTGAAAAATGCAAGATCAGGGAATCTTCCATTCAAATTCTCTACGAGAGCTTGAACACAATCTTTTGCAAGTTGTTTGTAACTTTATATTGAACCTTCAATACACGGTTTCCATGATTGTTTTTTGATGCAGGAGCATCCAGCTCCGAGGAGACAGAAGGTGGTTGACTGACTCATGGAGGGAACCAGGTTAACAGAACTTGTCATTCGTTTTAAATTCTCTTTATTATTTGTTTTATTTCCTAGAAGGTCATTTAGAGACCATGGTAATTGAAAACTGTATCTTGTTTTTAAGTTTAGAAATTAGTTAACCATAAATTAGTCTTTAGTACAAGAAACTGTTACACAGTTAGGATAAATTCTGGTAAGCAGTTTAACTGAAAGTGGGAGCAGTTACGCTACCCAGATGTAAAACAGAGAGCAAAGGACAATGAAAAAAAAAACTCTCCTGGAATGAAAAAAGACAGATACATTTCCTCTGAAAAGAAGCAAAACTGTTTTGTTTAAAGAACCACTGTCACATAAATGTATTGTTACTGTTTTCTGTACTAACATTCACTGCAAGAAGGCCATAACAGGCATACTGTAATTTATTCGATTGATGTTATTTGCTTAAGCACCCATTGTAATTTATACACAGCAAGCATACGAATGTGATATGAAATATTGAGTACATACTGGAATTTAGAGACAACAAAGAGAAGGCGTTGCTACAGGAAGTTATCCCACACAGAGAAGAGCGGATTGACAACCAACGACTATTACCATAAATCAGGTAACAAGCTTACCAAACTTAAGTGATTTTCATAAGTAATGTAAATGCTGGAGATAAAACGACAGTCATTATATATATATATATATCAGACCTCGGGAAAAAGAAACAGTTTAATATCGTTCGTTTACAACCCATAAGCGTGAGCAATAGATACAGAAAACCCACAGATTGTTTACAAACCAAACAAACGGGCCGAGTTCATTGAATACCAAAACCTACAGGTTGTTTACAAGTCGAACAAACGGAGCCGAGCTCATTAAACATAAAAACCCACAGATTGTTTACAAATCTAACAAACGGCCGAGCTGGACAAGACCCTACCCGTTACACCAAGCTGAAAGGGGTTTTGGGTTGCCTCCATAACGCACAGGGAGCACGAGCCACGGCGGCCAGCCACCCAAGCAACCTGCACAAACAAATAAGACGTGGGTCAGCGTTTGAGACAAGGGAAAACGATAAGAAAACATCTGTAAACGAACATATGCAGCCGCATTGGATATTTACCTGAGTTGGAAGAGCGGCATTGCAAACAACCGACACCCATAACCTGAAGAGCAAAGGAGCGGACCTGTTAGACTCTGGAAGAGGTGGAGAAGCAGGGTTTAACATCGAACCCGAACTTACCTTAAACCCGGATTGAGGCGGAACGATTTGCTGGAGTTCGAACCGAGAGAACCCTGCCATAATAACCAAGGCGAGTTAACAGAGTGTGAAACAAACTTTGTTACAGCGGAGAATAACCAAAGAAACAGTAAGTCAATCGAGTTACAGTGTGGAGTAGTAACAACTGGACACCCTCACAATAATACCAACGAACAGAGGAGCAGAAGGTCGGAGGCACCAGAAGAACCAGCGCCGGAGCGAGGAGCAGAGGCGCCAAGAAACCCTCGCGGAGTAGAACAAAACTTCGCACAGTGAAAATGAAAAGGCAAGTGAGCTAGGGTTGGTGTCAAAAGGCGGGAGAAAGTCAAGGCTGGAAACCGGCAGGTGTGCGTTGTTAACCTGTACCACAAGTTAAACCATCCGAAATATCCCGAATCTGTACAACCCAACGTTTATTCGCATTTACATTCGTACGGTGGACACAGAGTCGCCAGGTGGAAAAGGGCTGGGCCATCAAAGTGGTATCAGAGCAGGTTGACAAATAGGAAGAATGGAGGGTGGTAGAGGAGGAAGAGGAAGATGAAGAGCGATCCGGAGAATAGCAGAAGAGGGACTTCGTGAAGAGATTCGCGTTTTGCGAGAAAGATTAGCAGTGGTAGAAGCTGGGGGAAGAAGGAACCCAGCAGATGATAGCGATGAGGATGTGGCAGAACCAGAAGATGAGGTTGAAGGGGTGACACCGGAACTCTGGTTATTAAAGTCAGTTTTGTTGTCTAGTCATAAGCCAAAGCATGAGCTATCCACTTATGACGGAAGTCTGTCTGCAGATGTGTTATTGGATTGGTTAAGCGAAGTGAACAAATATTTTGAGTTTGAGGAAACCAGTGAGGACAAGCAGGTGAAGTTCGCCGCCACAAAGTTGAAAGGACATGCGTCCTTGTGGTGGGACAGCGTTCAGGCGGAAAGAAAGAGGCAACACAAACAGCCTATAAAGAAGTGGGCCCGAATGGAGGCCAAACTGAAGGAAAAATTTCTGCCAAAAGATTATCAGATTATGTTGTACAGACAGGTACAGAACTTGAAACAAAGAGGAATGACTGTTAAGGAATTTACAGAGGAATTTTATAAGTTGAATTTGCGGGCAGGGTATGTGGAAGATACCCCAGAAAAAACAGCCAGATTTGTAAATGGTTTGAGGGGGGAAATACTGGATGAAATCGGTATCCTTTCACCTCGGACGTTGGATGAAGCCTACCAGTTTGCACTGAAGGCAGAGGAGAAAATTAACCGGAAGCAAAACGCCAGGAGAGGAGGTGGAACTGGCAGGGGAAAAGGTAAGGTTTTTGGTAGAGGTAGAAGTACAGGTTCCAGTGAAGAAGGCAGCAGTTCTAAGTCTGCTGGCACAGCAGAGAGGGACAATAGCACTAGAGGAGGACGACCAGCTCAGCAAGGGCGAGGAAGTGGTTGGGGCAGGGGAACTGTCCAGTGCTATCGTTGCCATAAGTTAGGACACAAGTCATATGACTGTCCTGAGGGTGAACCTGTAGGTGGAAGAGGAGCTTATGTTGCTCATCCAGAGGATGCTGAAACAGCACCTCAAGAAGTGGAAAACGCCCCAGAGACAGGCGAAGCTTTGGTATTGAATAAGGTGCTGTTAAAACCAGCAAAAGAAGTTGCAGAGCCTGATCAGCGAAAAGCTCTGTTCCGGACTGTTTGCAAGTCACAGGGTAAGTGCTGTAAGCTGATCATCGATAGTGGAAGTACCGACAACTTGGTAGCAGTAGAGATGGTGGAAAAACTGGGTTTGAAAAAGCTGAAACATCCCACTCCATATAAGGTGTCATGGCTGCAGAAGGGACACCAACTGTTGGTGGATGAACAGTGTGAGGTGGAGTTTCAGATAGGCAGGTACAAAGACAAAATCATCTGCGATGTTATGCCGATGGATGTCTGTCATATTTTGCTAGGACGACCCTGGCAGTTTGACAGGAGCGCAGTTCATGATGGAAAAACCAATTGTTATAAGTTTGTCAAAGATGGGATCAAGCACACGCTTGTACCCATCAAAGAGGAAAATACAGCAGAAGCCAGTGGAGTGAAGGCATTGCTGATGGGCGGAAAAGAATTTATAAAACAGATTGAGGACAGTGAAGTAAATTTTGCTGTCATACGAAGACCAAAAGCGGTGATATTGCATACACAGATTTCAGATTTGCCCGAGGAAATCCAGAAGCTGCTGCAGGAATTTGGGGACATCGTGGTGGATGACCTTCCAGATGAACTTCCACCCAGGAGAGGTATTAGTCACTGCATTGACTTTATACCAGGGGCAAGTCTGCCAAACAAAGCAGCTTATTGAATGAGTCCTAAGGACCATGAGGAAATCAGGAAGCAGGTCCAGGAGTTGTTAGACAAAGGGTTGATTCGAGAGAGCATGAGCCCTTGTGCAGTACCAACCGTGCTGGCTCCAAAGAAGGGAGGCGAATGGCGAATGTGCACAGATTCCAGAGCCATAAACAAAATTACGGTTAGGTACAGGTTTCCCTTACCAAGAATGGACGATATGATGGATTGTCTGAGCGGGGCAGCTTATTTCTCGAAAATTGACTTGAAGAGTGGATATCACCAGATTCGAATTCGCGAAGGAGATGAGTGGAAGACAGCTTTCAAGACGAACGAAGGCTTATATGAGTGGCTGGTGATGCCATTTGGGTTGAGCAATGCTCCCAGTACGTTCATGCGCTTGATGAATGAAGTACTGAAGGAGTTTATTGGGAAATCCGTGATAGTTTACTTGGACGACATCTTGATTTTTAGTAAAACTAAGGAAGAACATTTCAGGCATGTTCGTAATGTGTTGAGGAAGTTGCAGCAGAATAAATTGCTGATCAATCTGAAAAAGTGTACTTTTTTTCAGCGGGAGTTAGTATATCTGGGCTTTGTAATTGCAGAAAATGAGTTGAAAATGGACCCAGAAAAGGTGGCAGCTATAGTTAGCTGGCCTTCACCGGGAAGTTTATTTGAAGTCCGCAGTTTTCACGGATTAGCGAGCTTCTACAAGAAATTCATCAGGAATTTCAGTGAGATCTGCGCACCTATGCTGGATACGATCAAGAAGACAAATCAGCCATTTCACTGGACTGAGGCAGCGGAAAGAGGTTTCCAGATTTTGAAGAGGAAGATTACTGAAAGGCCGATATTGAGGCTGCCTGACTTCAACAAACCCTTTCAGGTTCGTTGTGATGCCAGTAATACAGCCATAGGGGCAGTACTGAGTCAGGAGGATAGACCAGTCGCATATTTCAGTGAAAAGCTGAACGAGAGTAGACAGAAATACTCAACCTATGACAAGGAATTCTATGCAATTGTCCAGGCGTTAAAACATTGGAGGCACTATCTGTTGGGTAATGAGTTTGTTCTGTTTACAGATAATTCTGCGTTACAGTACATTATGCAGCAACATAAATTGAACCATAAGCATGCAGCATGGGTGGAATATTTACAGAATTTTACGTTTGTACTGAAACATATCAGTGGGCAAGCGAACAAGGTGGCCGATGCGCTGAGTAGAAGGATTCTACTCTTACAGGAAGGTACGATGCAGGTTTTGGGTTTTGAACACCTGAAAGAGTTGTATCAAACGGATGTTGATTTTAAGGAAGCCTATGAGGCTTGTCAAAACCCTCTGTTAAGGAACAGCAGTCTGTGGTTGGATTATAATTTACAGGAGGGATTGCTGTTTAAGGGCGGGCAGCTGTGTATTCCCCACTGCTCTATGCGGGAAAACATTATTCAGGAGAAACATAGCGGGGGTTTGGCTGGACACTTCGGTGTAGATAAGACGGTAGCACAGGTACGACATTTTTATTTCTGGCCAAAATTACAGCGGGATGTACAAAGGTACGTGAGTAGGTGCAAGATTTGCCAACTGGCAAAGGGCCACAGTCAGAATACAGGTTTGTACTTGCCATTACCCATTCCGAACCGACCATGGGACTCCGTCAGTTTAGATTTTGTTTTGGGTTTGCCTAAGACACAGCGGGGTTTCGATTCAGTAATGGTTGTGGTAGATCGATTTTCAAAGATGGCGCACTTTGTACCTTGCAGGAAGACCAGCGATGCTACTTATGTAGCACATCTGTTTTTCAATGAGATTGTTCGACTACATGGACTTCCAAGGTCCATCATCTCCGACAGGGATGTGAAATTCACCGGTCATTTTTGGCGAACCCTGTGGAAAAAGTTGAACACTCAGTTACAGTTCAGTTCCGCTTATCACCCGCAGACCGACGGCCAAACGGAGGTTGTGAACCGGAGTTTGGGGAACTTACTTCGGAGCTTAACAGGTGAGAATTCCCGGACGTGGGACCGTGTACTAGCTCAGGCGGAATTTGCATACAACGACTCACCTAACCGCAGCACTGGTTACAGTCCGTTCCAGATTTTGTACGGCATGCATCCACGAGGCGTGCATGAGTTACGGGATTTGGGGAAGCTTGAAAAACGAAGTGCTGATGGTGAAGATTTCGCTCAAGCAATGAGTAATCTACATGAGCAGGTCAAGCTGAAATTACAAGACAGCAGTCACAAATATAAGCAGCGGGCAGATACCAAGCGCCGGGAAGTTCAGTTCAACGTTGGGGACGAAGTCCTTGCGTATTTACGTAAGGAGCGTTTTCCAAAACGGGGGTACAACAAATTAAAGTTCAAGAAGATTGGTCCCTGTAAAGTCATTCGAAAATTTTCTGCGAACGCCTATGAGTTACAGTTGCCACCTGGGATTGGTATTTCTCCCATTTTTAATGTGGCAGATCTGTTTCCCTATGTCGCAGATTCGGAAGACAATACAGCAGCAGAGCCACCGCGGGACACCAGTTGTGAGGGCAGTTCGTGGATGAGGCAGATGCCAATGGCACCACCCCTTGAGATCGAAGGGATTCTGGACACACAGGTAGCTAAGCGCACACGCAGGAAGGAATATCTGCGGTATTTGGTCAAGTGGAAGAACCGTCCGATAGAGGACAGTTCATGGCTGAACGCGACGTAGATACAGAAGGCAGGCTATTCTGTCGACGACCTCATGGAACGGAGCCATGACTTTTTGCCACCCTGGGAGCCTGATGCAGGAGCATCCAGCTCCGAGGAGACAGAAGGTGGTTGACTGTCTCATGGAGGGAACCAGGTTAACAGAACTTGTCATTCGTTTTAAATTCTCTTTATTATTTGCTTTATTTCCTAGAAGGTCATTTAGAGACCATGGTAATTGAAAACTGTGTCTTGTTTTTAAGTTTAGAAATTAGTTAACCATAAATTAGTCTTTAGTACAAGAAACTGTTACATAGTTAGGATAAATTCTGGTAAGCAGTTTAACTGAAAGGGGGAGCAGTTACGCTACCCAGATGTAAAACAGAGAGCAAAGGACAATGAAAAAAAAAACTCTCCTGGAATGAAAAAAGACAGATACATTTCCTCTGAAAAGAAGCAAAACTGTTTTGTTTAAAGAACCACTGTCACATAAATGTATTGTTACTGTTTTCTGTACTAACATTCACTGCAAGAAGGCCATAACAGGCATACTGTAATTTATTCGATTGATGTTATTTGCTTAAGCACCCATTGTAAGTTATACACAGCAAGCATACGAATGTGATATGAAATATTGAGTACATACTGGAATTTAGAGACAGCAAAGAGAAGGCGCTGCTACAGGAAGTTATCCCACACAGAGAAGAGCGGATTGACAACCAACGACTATTACTATAAATTAGGTAACAAGCTTACCAAACTTAAGTGATTTTCATAAGTAATGTAAATGCTGGAGATAAAACGACAGTCATTATATATATATATCAGACCTCAGGAAAAAGAAACAGTTTAATATCGTTCGTTTACAACCCAGAAGCGTGAGCAATAGATACAGAAAACCCACAGATTGTTTACAAACCAAACAAACGGGCCGAGTTCATTGAATACCAAAACCTACAGGTTGTTTACAAGTCGAACAAACGGAGCCGAGCTCATTAAACATAAAAACCCACAGATTGTTTACAAATCTAACAAACGGCCGAGCTGGACAAGACCCTACCCGTTACACCAAGCTGAAAGGGCTTTTGGGTTGCCTCCATAACGCACAGGGAGCACGAGCCACGGCGGCCAGCCACCCAAGCAACCTGCACAAACAAATAAGACGTGGGTCAACGTTTGAGACAAGGGAAAACGATAAGAAAACATTTGTAAACGAACATATGCAGCCGCATTGGATATTTACCTGAGTTGGAAGAGAGGCATTGCAAACAGCCGACACCCATAACCTGAAGAGCAAAGGAGCGGACCTGTTAGACTCTGGAAGAGGTGGAGAAGCAGGGTTTAACATCGAACCCGAACTTACCTTAAACCCGGATTGAGGCGGAACGATTAGCTGGAGTTCGAACCGAGAGAACCCTGCCATAATAACCAAGGCGAGTTAACAGAGTGTGAAACAAACTTTGTTACAGCGGAGAATAACCAAAGAAACAGTAAGTCAATCGAGTTACAGTGTGGAGTAGTAACAGCTGGACACCCTCACAATAATACCAACGAACAGAGGAGCAGAAGGTCGGAGGCACCAGAAGAACCAGCGCCGGAGCGAGGAGCAGAGGCGCCAAGAAACCCTCGCAGAGCAGAACAAAGAACTTCGCACAGTGAAAATGAAAAGGCAAGTGAACTAGGGTTGGTGTCAAAAGGCGGGAGTAAGTCAAGGCTGGAAACCGGCAGGTGTGCGTTGTTAACCTGTACCACAAGTTAAACCATCCGAAATATCCCGAATCTGTACAACCCAATGTTTATTCGCATTTAAAATCGTACGGTGGACACAGAGTCGCCAGGTGGAAAAGGGCTGGGCCATCATTTTTGTATTTTAACACAATCAACATATGCATGTGGAATTTCTACAAATCGTAATTCATGCTTGTGAACAAGCCCCTCCTTATCACAAATTTCTAGAAAGCCAAATTTAGAGGCATCTATAAATTTAGATAAATAACATGTGCCATCTGCAAATGTGTCGCTTCTTAAAAACCATCTTTTCAAAGTGTTTACCGTGACATCTATGGTTGCCCCTAAAGAGCTGACATCAATGTACTCTTCTTGGAATTGCTTGTTCAACTTGTTTAATTCACACATTATATCTGCAAGCATATGTAAACAAAATTGTACTGAAAAGATTCTTGCCTTATCATACCATGAGTCTTTTCTTTCATTTTTCCACAATGTTAATATGGGAGGCATAAGTACAACAAGTCTTTCAAAGACTTGTCCCCCTGAAAGCCATCTAACTCCATGGATTTGAAGAGCTTGAAGAGTTTCAAGTTGCATAAGTTCTTGTAGAGCAATAAGTTGACTATTTCTTTTCATAGAATTTTGCACCCAAGAATATACCTTATTTGCTAATTTCTCAACAAATAATAATTCAGGTATTTTTTTTAAGCATCTAATGCAGCTAAGGTTTCACGATGAGCAATGCAATTAACACCTACAAGATTAGGTACATCTTTCTTCAAGAAAGTGATAAAACCATTTTCATTACTAACCATTGAAGAAGCGCCATCTGTGGAAACTCTTATCAATCTTTCTTTTGAAAGGCCCCTTGATTCTATTAAATGTTTTATTGCATCATAAGTTGTTTTCCCTATTCCATCAAACATTTATGAGCTTTAAAAACTGTGAAATTGGAGGACCCAATCCTTTTGAGTTTAAAAACGTGGCATAAACCACAAGATGTTTTTCTTAACTACGGTTTGTACTTTCATCTAACATCAACGAAAAAAAGGGCTATCTAGCATTTTGGAAATTTGTAGCTCTTCAAGATACTGAGATATAGAAAAAAGGAATTCTTTTGCAGCCATGTGATTTGTATATGATGTATAATCTTTGTTCTTTGGCATATTTGGCATGTGTAAAGACATTGTAAACAAACAAAGAGATTCATATTTTGAGAGTGGTAGATCCTCTTGCACCATCCAATATAATAATTTCATAGTAGTGATGACTCTTTCTTTGTTCATATCATCAATGCATGCAATGTGTTCTGTAATAGACTTCACCTTCTTCTCATTTCCACATATCCACTTTGCCTGTGAGAGTTTATGAATGTTTGAACTAGCATGAACAACTATAGAATCATGCTGCAATGTAGAGCAACCAGTCCCAATTCCCCATGGCCCCATTGCCTTATGCATTTCACAATATATGCATTTCATAAATATTTTTCTTTCATGCTTTGCCTCTCTCAACCACTTAGTTTTCCACTGATCACGAAACTCTCTTTTTACTTTAATTTTTCTTTTCTTTTGGGTGCTAGGTTCTCCGTGGTGAAATTCTTCATCACTTTCTTCATTATGCTCCAAGATATCATATTCTTCATTATGCACCAAGACATCTAAATCTTCATTTAGATCAAAATCATGATCTTCTTTATCAGGCAATGAAGCTTGAGATGTAGTAGACCATCCAAAGAATTTTTTGATATAAAGTTGATTCCCTTTTCTTTGAAAACATTTTTGATATATAATACCTATACAATAAAAATAAAGTATTTAGTATATATGAATTTAATTTCATCAACTAAAACCATATTAAAAAAATAATCTTGCAGTGATTCAAGAAATGATATTAACCAGGGAATATACTTATTTATTCTTTATAATATTTAATAATTTCTCAAGTCTAGGTAAACTTTTTTTCAATATTTACAATAAATTGTCTATTTTTTCTATCTATTTCAGTCATTTGTGAAGGCAAAAAAGTTTGAATGTTTTAGCATAAATAGATTATAACTCCTGTTTGCATTTAGTAATGGTGATTTCAACCACACTCATTCTTGGAATTCAAAGTGGACATATTCAAATTTTTATTTGAGTTATTATTTCTCTATTCACCTTTTGAAAAAAACACTAATTTTTTATTTGGTTTAAATTGTATTAATCTATATATAAATACAAATTTTTCTCACATAAAAATAAATAAATTTACATATGAATTGACTTACTCCTTCTTAAACAATTGTTGAAATTTTCCCACAAAGTAGGTTTCTCTGGCTCTAAAAAATTTGCAAAATTGTGGTTGTTGCCCTGTTGTGGCCAAAATCAAAAAAACAACTTTAACTATTTTTGAAATGCCAACAAAAAGTATGAGGACAACCTGCAAATCTTCATTGTAAATTTTTACTAAATATTGAAGATAAATAAATGTGGAACATTTCTTTTAAGATAATCAATTTATATCTTCAAAAATATAAGTTTTTAAAATAATTAATTTATATATTAAAAAATACACTTTAAATAATGACAATTTGTATTTCTATTTAAAAAAATATAGTAAAACTAACACGTAAATAAACAAATTCAAATAACTAAGGAGCAACATACTATATAAACATAAAACAATAAAATAAATTCAAATAACTAAGGAGCAACATACTATATAAACATAAAACAAGAAAAATTCTAAACATAAATCACTGGAACTTTGAATTACCCAAAGGTAGCAAAATATTCTGGGCTAAAAATATATCTGAGCATGTAAGACAAATTGATTCACAAATTCAAATAACTAAAGAGCAGCATACTATATAAACATAAAACAATAAAAATTATAGACATAAATTATTGGAACTTTGAATTACCCAAAGGTGACAAAACATTCTGGGCTAAAAATATTGATTTCATCTTTAGAAAAAATAAAAATTAATACAGTTATTTTATTCTTGCTTAATTTGATTAAAAAAAGAAAATGGATGTGTTTGTTCTTACTTGGAAGTTGGAAGTTGGTGTGGAAGACAGTCTGGGTTAAAAAGTTCGATGAAAAAGGTAAATCCTCAAACTAATATTGGATTGCAGGACTGGTGTTTTCTAAATGTCTCATGATCTTGACAGAGACTTGTCACTTGAAAAGGTAAATCCTCAAACTAATATTGGATTGCAGGACTGGTGTTTTCTAAATGTCTCATGGTCTTGACAGAGACTTGTCACTTGAAAATTCAGCACGAACATTTCCAAAAAAGTGCCTCCCCTTCTTGATTACTGTACATCAAAATTTAAAATTAATAAAATATAATTTAAAAATCAGAAAAATTATATCATAGAGTTATAACAGAGTGTTACCAGGCTCCACTTATTTCCATTTAAACTAATTCCATGAGACAATTCTTCGAAATACCATTACTCTATCTAATTTTTCTATCGACCCCAATAAGGTATTGTGGCTATTGAGGAGGAATTATGCTTCTCGCTCGTTGCAGGTAAAGGTCCTCTTCTTATTGGTTTTCTTTTATCCTACCGCAAAATTTTAGAGTGTGGTTTTTTTTCCCGAAGCTGTAGAAACCCTTACAATTTATTTTTTTCGTTTTTTGGTTTTGTATAGGTTCGCTAGATGCCAAGTCCATTGTGAGTTTAATGCTCCTTCTCCAAATTACAGTCAACATACAATTCTTCCTTCTTCACCTCAAGTTTTAGGTTTCCTTAACATTGCTCGGGTTCTATTTGCAAAATTGAATTAGGATTTCTTTTCATTTCCTTTAGAGAGGATTTTAGAATTATCGGTGCTTAATGGATAGAGCTTATAGGTCAGAAATGAGAACTATAGTTGTAATAATTTTTAAATATCCTTTGGATTTCCTCTAAAGTGTAGCACACATTCCACTACAGCTTATATATATAAACTTTTATTAAGTATTTTTTTATATAATTATGTTTATTTTGGTTTAACTTCTAGTTATGTATTCTATTATGAACAATATATCCAATATACCAAAAAATCTATGAAAATAGGAAAAAACAAATTTCTTCTTTTAATTATATTTATTTTCATTTAATTCATTTTTCTGTAATATATTATGAACCATATACCCAACCCTATTAAAAATCTTTAAAATTTGAAAAGATACCAAAAATATTTAGAAAAATTCCCTCACATACTCATATTTATTTTCATTTAACTTAAGGTTATGTTTTCTGTTATGAAAAATATATACCAAAATGCTCCAATGGTTGGCTAAAAATATTTTGAAAAGTGAGCAGAGATGCTTTGTGAATATATCCAATCTCTACCAAAAAAAAAGCATGGGAGGACTAAAAAGAAGTAAAACGGGGCTTCGAAAAGTGATAGCCAAATATTTGGTGATGATTGATGGAACAATCAAATATGTGAGAAATCAATCATGCTCCAACTAAATCGCAGAGTTGTTTAGAAATTAGGGGATCCCAAATCAGAGCCAACATCATCGCATCACCCAAATAGTAATCTAGAAAAGCTCTTCCCCATCACTGAAAAGAAACTACAACACCGGTTCAGAGAAAACCCCCAACTCAATCTCTTGCACAATGCTATGGAATTACTTTTGAATATGATAATATAGAGGGAAAAGCCACAATATCCATCGCATTTTCAATGAAGCACGTCCATTATCAATTGACCGAAGTATGGTCAATTGGGCGAAGCAGAAAATAATTGTATTTCTTGTGTTGTTGGGTCAACAGTGCAGATCAATTTGCATGAGAATCTCTGTGGTGTTAAACACTAGCCTACCAAGTTTGAAATATACCCCCTCCCGTCACACCTTGCTCTGCACATTATAATATTATAATTATTTCACAAACTTATTTCTACGCTTTTGGACGAGATGCTCGGCAACACAATCTCTGAAATGCCCTCATGCTTTGAATCTTCGGTTATGGGATCCCGAAGGCAGGGTATATGCCATCAACTTTTTAGAAAAGTCATTTTGACTATGAAACTATGTCACAGATATTTGAATATGAGTGTGTACACAAGTGTGAAAACCGAGACTTACAAATTTGGAAATATGTTGACCACTGTCACTTGAATTATAGAATTACAGTATGCAATTCATAAACTTATTCCTACTCTTCCAACTTTGCTATGAGATTTTCACGTGTTAGTTTTAGTTCGGGCCACTCAGAAGCATTGATAGTCACATTATGGTGTACATCGACATTATTTGGAAACAGAGATTCTTTCCAAATAAGCTAATGAGGGAAATTGGAATAAGTCATGGTTTGGAAACAGAGATTCTTTCCAAATATGCCAGTGAGGGAAATTGGAATAAGCCCTGGCTAGGTCATGGCAACAAGTCACGTTGAATTGATGGCGAGAGCAAACAAAACCATAGTAATGATGTGTTCAAAGATTATTTATTACTCATTACATGCTATAATTTTCAGTCATTCCATGCCTACAGCTCAAGACGGTGTGACCAGGGAGAGGTGTAACCAACGTCTCTCTCCCGTTGGATAGACCACATACCATTGTATGTGATCATTTCCCAAGTTCACAGTGAATGCATTGTGAATATATTCAATCCCTGCAAAAAGGCATGGGAGGACTTAAAGAAGTAAAACAGGGGCTTTGAAAAGTGATCTAAGATGCATTGTGAATATATTAAATCTCTGAAGAAAGCAAGGGAAGACTGAAAACAACTACATCTGAAACCAACTACAACATATGATTGTGTGACCATGGCACGACAATTGAATGAACCCCATCCTTAATTGACCATCGATCTTGATAAGGATTCCATAGTAACCTTACCTCCTCATTTGTTTCAATCATGGCCCATATATATCCGATTTCATCAATCTGAGCCGGAAGTCCTTAAAGCTAGGCATGAGGGTAAAGATGACAGGAATAAATTATTATCCAAGCATTCATATATTTTTTAGATGGCCAGCTCTAGGGTTTATTTCTCTATCAATGTTGCGATAAATATTATCCCACCCATCACATAATAATAAAACCACAATCAAAATACACAAAGCCAAGTAAAGATAGAGAAAAATTCAATTTATTAAAAATTGAAAAACAAAACACTACTGCATCAAAAAGATATCCAGCTAGCATGCATAGAAAAATGAATACAGATATCCAACAAGCATGCATAGAAAAACGAATAGAGCAGAGCATCTCTCAAATATAAGAAACACTATCTATGGCTAATAGGCTATCACTCACTGGTTACTTGGTCGGCTGAGTTCCGGTTTTGTAGCATTCAAAGTTCCAGACTTTGCAGAGTTTTTCTTATGCCCTACTCCTCACCACATTCAACAATGAATAACTTACATATCGCTCTTGATTGGAATTTGACACGAATTGGAAATTTGGAAGTTGCAACTTGCAAACGAATCACCATAAATTAGTAACATAACTCGGCAGTGGGTAGTTGGGAATTAATCACCAATAATAACATACCATTTAACTGTTGAAAACTAGAAATTGGTATTTATGACTTAGTTGGGAATCCGGATAGTGATCACTTGGGAAATTTCAATACAGATGGATTATTAAATAAAATATTAATAATATTAATGAATGACTATGCATAATAATTCATTCTCAGCGTAAGATTATATATATATTTTAAAACTTTTCATTTTTAAATATGCCTGGTCTTAAACAATTTTGGCAAGTTACAAATAACGTGGAGATTTGGAACCAGAAAATATTTTACATGTAAAAAAGCCAAATACGAGTATATGGTCAAATTTACGCACTGGGCGGCAGGGCTCTCGCCAACGACTCCCAGGTCGTTCTTGGTTTCTTTAAATTTGGTTATTCTTCTGAGAATTGGGGTTTTTTCACCGGCAAATGAGAATTTTGCCAGTTTTTTTTCTCTAAAATTGACTATGGTTGTTGTTGTGAGATATAGGCGCTGCTGGACGAGCCGACGAGCGCCCTGGATCCCATATCCACTGAGCTAATCGAGGAGTTGATCGGGAAGCTGAGGAGGGAGAATGGGATGACAATTATCATGGTGTCCCACAGCATCAAACAGATTCAAAGAATCGCCGACCTCGTTTTTGTGTTGGTCGATGGGCAGATTTCGGACGCTCTGAAACCCGACCAGCTACTTAATGCCCACGGCTAACAGGTTTCTGGAATTGAGCTCCTGATTTTCATGATTACATAAATTTTGTTGGCTGGTTTTTTAGTGTGATTTTTTTGAATTTTTTTTTAGTTTTTTATGATTTAATTTCTTTAAAATTTGAGAGGAATTTATGGAAATCACAGATTTGATTTGATTTGATAAGTAAACCATGTACAATAAAAATACATCAAAAATTTACAGAGTGCTAAATTTATATATAAAATAAAAAATTAATTTAAATAACCCAAAACACGACAAATTTTTAAGCCAACCAAAAACTCCCAAAAATCACATCTAAAAAAACAACTCCAATTCTGTTAGTGGGCGACATGGTGCAACTGGAAATTTTCTGTTAAGGTGTCGAGTCAGAAAGCATTTGCTTTTTCTGAGGTAAAAGCATTTACAATATCATTCCCTATTATATAATGGAGTGTAAGATAAGGATTACCCTTTTAAATGTTAGTGCGGGAAAGAGTCGTTTTCTGCTTCATATTTTATATTTATGGGGATATAAAATATAATTTGATTTGAAAATAAACTCATTTGTAATTTATAATATATATGAAAAATAATTAAATAAACGCATATATATAATCATTTATTTTTTTATCACATTTCTCATATACATTAAGGAGATCACTAATTTCTCTATATATAACATGCCAAAAGCATATGTACTTTACACACAACCTATCTCATTTAACTCTCATATGCTTTTTTAAATTTAATAATCCCATAGTCAAACCTTAGTCTCAAATATTCTTTGTACGGAAAAAGACACGAGCCACAGGCGCACGATAACACTATTTGCTCTTCTCTTACACGGTTAAGTCCACGGAAGCTAATAGAAATATTATATTTGGTGATTATAACCGCAGTTGTCTATAATAGATTTTTTGGAAGTTTTTTTGGTGGGTTTTTCCAGTCAAAATCTGGTAGCAATTTATTGGAATAGCAAGTTTGATAGTTAATTTCTGCACAATCAAAGCGTCCCAGGGGTTTTTCAGGGTGCTGAATCCAAATATGTTTTTAACTGCAACAAATCAAGATTTAACCTCAATTTCTTCTGCCGAATTCCGTCACCAAAATCTCTAAAAAAAATATTATAAACAACTACATTATAAGCATTCACTCTCAGCGTAATTTACTCCATTGAAAAGTGTGCCTAATTAGGAACGCTTTCAAACCGTCCAGACGCGAAAAGATAATATTATATTATTTATCTTCGGCTTATTCTCAAGTTGTTATTCAATTATTTCTGCGAAATAACCGAAACACTTGAAAATAATTTAAGAAATATAAATGACTTGAGTATAGTCATTTTACCTTTCCCCCATTGTGTCTGGTTGCATATTCAATATTGAATCGATCCATAGCCTCGTGAAGATTGAAACGATCAATAGCTTTCTGTGGTCGTTTCGAAGAAAAATATGATTAAAACTTAAATATAAAATTTAGTTTTGTAAGTTTAAATAGGTAAATATGAAATTTAGTTTTGTAAGTTTAGTTGCTTTTGACATTTTTATTTTAAATTGCATATTCTCATATCGAACTAGCTCTTAAAAATAATAAAATTTAGTTTTATAAGTTTAAAAAATGTAAATATGAAATTTAAAATTATCAGCTATAATTGAAATAATCTCAGATATTGTTTCACTTCCATTTTAATTTATAGACTTAGAATTGGAATGAAAATTCACTTCAATTTGATCAATTTTTGTTGTTTGCAGAGCGCCGACGGTGTTGGACCCGTCAACAAAGGGGATCTCGCCAATGTGAAATCCCAACTAGAAGTCACACCGTTTGGTGTAGGAGTCTCATCCCGTATGATGGTCCAGTTGCCATTTACTTAAAGCTCTGCCTTGGCTCTAACTATCAACACATAAGTGTTACGTTGGTATCTCCAAACATCAAGATATGTGTATCTGGTGAGTGTGTAATGTAACTGTGTCAATCTTCTCTTACTGCAAAGAGGGAGAGTGAGCCTCTAAGTGAGAGGTAGTAGTACCACCCAGGAAGAGACACACGCGAACCAGAAAGGGTCTATCTAATATCCAACGGAATAGTCCACAACGGACGCGACTGTCGTTAAAACCAAAGTACAAGGGAAAACACGTACACCATCCAGCAGAGTAGTCCACATGGATGTGACAGTTGTTATAACCAGTAAACAAGAATGGTTTGTCTAATGTCTGGTGGAGTAGCTCACCAAGATGAGACAACAGTGGTAAACAATACAACACATCTTCAACAATGTAAGTACTAACACAACCAAAGTAGTTTAACTATTTTATTACAAGCTAAGCAAACATGCATTACAAATGTTTAAAGAGTGTTCTTACAAATATCTACAAAACATGTGTAAAAACATGTTGGCATTAACAGGCTTATGAATTAATCAAAAGTCTCAAGACACATCTGTACACCATATATCACTAGTCCTAGTAGTGGGACATTGGAGTCACTTCTTGCTCCTCAAAAAACAGACTATAGACTCTCAAGGCTATGTGGGAGGAGCCAAACTGAAAAAGTCTTTTGCTCATACAATGGGAGGGGTATATATAGCCAAGGGTGACGCTTAACCCTTGAGACTCTTGGACTACCCTCATGACCGTTCAACTTCCTATGATTTTTCAGCTAATATGACTCTTCAACTTGTTATGTGCGTCCATTGGACTCTCACTTTACATTACATTTAGTTACAACAGATATGGTCCATAGTGGTGATGTAGCCAAGTCAACTCATGACACAACTCGACATGACACTATTGACATGTACTGGTTGACTGTGGTGTCCATGTCAAGTTGTTGCGCTGCTAAGTGATGGATGTACTATTGGTGTGCCTTGTCTTCACCTCTGCATAGCTTGGTGCTGCGGGGTATCCAATGGTCTTCGTCTTGCAAGATGGTTCCATGCATGTGTTTCTTACACTTTTTTCTTGATGTGCTTTGTTTGTCCATCCAACTGCAAGTATGTCTTCTAGCATGTGCACTCCTTCTTCATCCCGTTTATCATCTCACCATGATCCATCTGTGTCCCTGTTTCTACAATTCACTCATGACGGGACGACATCAAATCCAAAACCTTCTAGCCTAGCATGATGCATTGGTTTACGTGTTTAGGTGACATGGAAGGAGGACAAGTCATTGAGACTGCACAGAGCACAACTCAAGCTGGGATGAGAAACCCCGGGGCACAATCTTCACTGTTTGGGGAAAACTGCGCAGTGGCCACTGGGAGGCAGAATTGTGCAATGAAGGACACCAGTGTCAACTACAAGGTGCGACCCTGAGGGGGGACACCTTTGCGCAGTTTCCAGAGGGAAGAAAGAGAAGAGCTGCAGAGGGACTACTGGGTAGTTCTGTGCAGCTTCCAAAGGGAAGACAGAGCATGGATGCAGAGGGACTACTGGGCATTTCTGCGTAATTTCTAGAGGGAACATAAAGAAGGGCTGTAGAGGGACTTGCTGAGCATGACTGCACAATTTGTAGGAGCAGTGCAAGACAGGCAGAAGGGGAACTACTAGACATGTCTGCACAATTTTTGAAGACAGTGTAGAGCAAGGAAACAAGGGTCAGCTAGGCAGTTCCGCGCAATTTCTGAAGGCAGTCATAGCAAGGCAACAAGGGTCAGCTGCACAGTTCTATGAAATTTTTGAGAACAATGCATAGCAAGGAAGCAGAGAATGAGTTGGGCATGTTTGCACAGTTTTGGAGAATAGTGCAGACCCAGGTCTCAAAGCAATGCAGGGTTCCGGTAGGCAAGGAGACATGATGATTGTGCTTGAGAAATGCGCAATTGAGTTTGGTCATGGAGGTAGTGTCTGTGCAATTCTGGGAGGCAGACCGTCTACTTACCTTCGGGATTGCACAGTGCAGTTGCCCCGAAGGAAAACCTCAAACACTATGTAGTTCCTGGCAGCAGAGCAGGGTCACTGAGGGCTGAGACTATGCAGTGAAACTTAATCGGGATCTGGTGGAAGAGGGTTGTTCAGTCGATCAAATTTTCAGGAAAATGGCTAAGTGTCGAAAGAATGTGAATTTGTGCAGACTGACATTGTGATCATACACTTAACATACTTGACGACGAGACAACATAGATCACCATGATAACAAGACAAAACATGTCCTCAGTGAGACTCTCTTAGAGTTGAGAGCGACAAGTGCAACACTTGAGATAGACCTTCAGACGAGTGTGATGACACTTGTGCGACAATGCTTACAGCTTTTTGTATGAGTACGATGGATGTTTATATAGCGAAGACAACCCAAACACACAAAGAAAAACCTTCAAACTCACTAGAACTAGATCACAAGCACGACAAAGGAATCAACATGCAGAAAGACAATCATTGGTCAAATAAGCAAAAAAGGTGAAAAGATTTCACAAGATTTCATGGAGTGAGCTCGAGTATTTGCAACCATAAAAGGAAAAACCAAGGAAGGCACCGAAATTTGGATGCAAGCCAAAATTTTGGAGGGTGTTGCAATCGCTACAACACTTGGCGACACACTAGTTGAATACTAGCTTCTCTATTTTGGTTCATTTTTAGCGCAGGGACTTGGCCTTTCGAAGAGTATTGATATGTTGTGCGCATCACTTCGGCTTCCCCACTTACCCCGTGGACAGACGCGGTTCACCTTATACCGACTCAGTTCAACACAAGACAAAATCCAGTCAAATCAGCGTGTTTCAAATCGGGAAGGGTAATTTGGCTTGCGATCTTAAGATTTTCAGAGTATAGTTTTTCATCTCTAGTGTTGCTTCGCTGCCAGCAGGCCTGGACAGTACCCTGGTGGAGTTTCCTGCTTCATTTCTCTGCATAGGAAGCCTTTCTCTTCTTTCCCCTTTGTTATTTTTTGAAAGAGAACTATGCATAGGCACTTATTTATTTTTGGGGCGGAAGAGGGATCCTGACTTATTGAGAGCAGCGAAGGTTGCTCCTTCAAAGAAGCATATAAAGACATTTGATTAAGGTTTTCTCATTTAGATTTTCTCCTTCTCCATTTCTACTAGTTGGATAAGCTTGAACACACATGAGGTTTCCCAGCCTAAACATGGGTTTATGGTTCGACCAAAACTTTCCTTACAGATGGATCGTATTTTTCGTCAAGACTTCATCAGACAAAAGTTACAACCAACCACAAAGAAGATGGACATAGGATTGGCCAAGCATGCAGTGTCACAAGACTCTTTGAACTTCAACCACATACCCATTCAAAAACCAGAACACAGTGCAGGCATAACACTTGTTTGCGTAGTGAAAACAAACGGAAAAATCAACACGAAAGAAAAAACAAGACGAGAGGAAAAACGTACACAAAAAGGAAACAAAACCAAAAGACAATAAAGCAAAATGACTAAAGCAACAGGATGTAGAATAAGAAAACTGTGACAGACTACGAGTGCAAGATGAGTGCAAGGAAGGGAAAATTGAGATGCAACTAATCCTACTCTTATCCTAACAGCTGAGTGCTCAATGTTACGTGAAATGAAATTTCCGGTGAAGCCACCGCAGTCACTCCAGATCTGCATCTATAAAGATACAAATGATTAAAATAGATAAAAAGTAGTGTGCAACAAAAATACAAAAACTTCAACAAGTTGCACACAGAAATGAAGGTCTTCCATGTGGGTAGAAAGATGTGTCACAATTACTCAATACACATGCTTAGCTTTTTATGGATACCCTTTCTAAACAAACCTTGGAAGCTTCTTGCAGATGTGTTCTTGTCTGCACTGAGCTTCTTAGCAAGCACAAGGAAAGATTGAAATTTGTTCCCTGCAACATGGCTTGCCAAGTAAGATTGTTCCAGCCATTCAGTGATTAGATCATAAAATTCATGATGGTTGTTTGGAAATCCTCTTGATCTTAGAAAAGACAGATTTCTGATTCGAGAAATGGGATCACGATGGGAATCTAGGAAGGAAAGATAGATCCGATCAATCTCAGCAATCATGCCAACACAGTGAGGACCTGCCATAACCATCAACGAAGGCTGAAGCGCCTCACCTGCTTGACAGAACTCTGAAGAGAAAGATGGTAAAAAATGAAGATCAAAGTGAGAGAAACAATTGTCATTGGGTGTGCTCATGTGAAAATGATACGCCGAACGACAATCACCTAAGATAGAGAAATGGCCAGATGAGCTAGTTGAGACATCAGATTCCCAATTTTCAATGAACAAAAAAAAATTCATTTGAACAATCTTGTGAACGCTTTGAAAAATGGAACCAAGTTCGCTATGAGATAGACATGACATACCACCTTCCTACAACTGGTGAAAAATTGCGCAGACATCATGGTCATCACAGGATTTAAAGGATGCCAACACTGTGAATGCATGGAACCAGTTGGGGCGTGGTGAATGGGGAAGAACATGATTCGTGTGATAGCTTGTGCACTCATCATCACCCAGGGACATTTTTGGTGTGGTGTGAAAACAAATTTGCAATGCAAGGATCACAAGAAGGTTGAGGAGTTAATCATGAAGACGATAAGTATGATTGCGGGAAAAGAGAGTCTTTGAGATGATCAACTTCCCAATTCCATGATTTTATGAGGGACGGACATTCCCAACCCGAGTTTGACGTAAGAGATGTGCATGAAGACAGACGTGCTATAACAGAGTTTTGGATTCGATCATAAGTAAAATTTTGAAAATTTGAAAGATCACACTCGGAATACCAAACATTTTTTACATGGGGATCCACACTGAATGAAACCATGCAAATAGATGGATTGTGTGTAAGAAACCAGATCTCATTTAGTTCGTGGGGCTTACGAGATCAGTTGTGAGGTCCTGACATAACCATCAACGAACATTTAAGTGCCTCGATTCACTGGTACATCCCGGAACTTTCTAGAATTACATAATCATATTTTGAATCTTGAACCAGATCATGCATGGCTTCAGGATGGCTATTGTTACTGATTTCAAAACTACTCTCAGGATGGAAGCCATCTCTGTCACAGTTTGCACTAGATTGTTTAGCTTCAACAAGTTGACTTGAAGACTTGTCTTCATGCAAGAGAAGAGATGACGGGGAATGGGAAGTATGCCTTATGATTACTCCATTTTCAACTTTATCACAGACAATCTCACTGCCTTGTGTCAATTGAGGAGATAACTTATTAGATGAGGAAACAAGAGAACATGGAGTATCTCCGACGCATGTGGATGCGCTGTGAATGGTAAAACACACAGGCAAGTGAGGTGAAGAGGAAGTTTCAATATGAATGTCTTCTTTGACCGGATCACATTTTAGATCTAATTTAGAGTCTTCATGAGAAAACAAAAGATCACATGATGTGCTTGGGCGTTCATCACAACATATGGAAACATGAGAGTGATCACTACCCAATACTTGGGGTTGATTGAAAGAATTAATTGTACATGATGTTCTACTAAGACTAGTAGATTGATAATCATTCAAGAATGGATGCTCATCGTTTTGATGCACACAATTTTTAAACAGAGAGGGAAGATTGATAGTGTCCTCGCCTTTCTTAGCCTCTACCTGTGTAATGTGACTGCTTTGCACCTGATCGCAATTTGAGCCAACAGCTGGAGAATCAAGAGAATTCGAACAGTTGGCTGGTGAAGTGGATTGATCAAGTGATTCATGGTACAAGGAGTCATGGCTTGTAGATAATTGAGGATGACAGAGATGCAGATCAAATTCAAGACTTGATTTATGAACAACGATATCCTCTTGCAGAATGGAGTGAGTTTTCCGTGTAGGCTTCCTAAGCCATTATGGAATTTCCTCCATTGAAGCAGGAAACAAATGAGAAGATGAGCTAGGGACATGTTGCGCAAATTTCTCAGTTTTCAATCACCGCAAGGGGGAACCCACATCGGGACCGGAAAGGGAGGAGGACAAGGAACAAATGGGGTGTTGAGCTCCTCCTCTGTAATTTGAGGTGCCTCATGATCCACAAGAGTTGGGAGGAAGGGAAATCAAGAGTTTCACCGTATTGAGAACTATGAACCAAGCATTTAAACTCTTCTCTCAAGAAGCCAAAGTTCACAAGCTGTTTAGGAATTTCATAACAGAGGTGAAGGAAGTGATCAGCAAAGTCCTCAACTATTTCATCAGGCTCCATACTTGAACGACATATTTTTTCATGGAAATCCCAGTGGCTATACTCATCAAACATTTTAATGATCATTTCGGCAAGCTGACCAAATGAATCGATAGAGGAAAAGGGTAATGTGTAACACCAACGTTGAGCATGACCTTCGAATGTAAGGGTGAGTAATATAGTCTAGACATCTTCATACTCTATCTTGTGGCATAGGCAAAAGCTTATAACTTGGTGCACATGCACATGAAAAGATGGTTCACCCTCACCATTGAACTTTAACTTGGACAGGGGATGGATAAATTCCGCGAGGATGGTACATTCAAACTTTGTAGAAAGGCATCCTGGGATTATGATGTCAGGAAGAACCATTTTTAAATAAGAGATTCAAACCAAACTCTACGGGCACAACTTGTCGTCTAGCCCTCCTTCTAGCACCATTTTTTTGACGTGATCAACCCACCAACAAAGGTGATCTCCACGATGTGAATTCCCAACTAGACCTCACACCGTTTGGTGTAGGAGTCCCATCTGGTATGATGGCCCGATTTCCATTTACTTAGAGATCTGCCTTGGCTCTAGCTGTTAGCACATGAGAGTGTTACGCTAGTATCTCCAAACAGCGAGGTATGTGTGCCTGGTGAGTGCGTAATGTAAATGTGTCAAGGTTATCTTACTGCAAAAGGGGAGAGTGAAATGAGCCTATATATGAGAGGTAGTAGTATCACCGAGGAACAGACACTCGCGAACCAGAGAGGGTCTGTCCAACATCCAACGAAATAGTCCACAGCGGACATGGTAGTCGTTAAAACCAAAGTACAATGGGAAAACACGTACACCATCCATCAAAGTAGTCCACACAGATGTGACGGTCATTATAACCAGTAAACAAGAATGGTTTGTCTAATGTCCGGTGGAGTAGTCCACTAGGACAAGATAACAGTGGGAAACAATACAACACATCTTCAACAATGTAAGTACTAAAACAACCAAAGTAGTTCAACTATCTTAGTACAGGTTAAGAAAACATGCATTACAAATTTTTAAAGATTAGTCTTACAAACATCTACAAAACTTGCATGAAAACATGTTGGCCTTAGCAGGCTTCTAAATTAATAAAAAGTCCCAAGACACATTTGTTTGGTCAATTTAGTGATGTCTAAATTGCAACTTTTAAATGTCAACCCGGGGCTCGTAAGCTGATGAAGTGAGGTGTACTATATGTACTTAGGTAACTGTTTTCTTAATCTTTTGTCGTTTTTATCTTTTTAGTTTGTTTTTGATTGTATCTTTCCTAATATGATGTGATGGAGATGTAATAAAGCGAGTGAATGTGGGTGATTGTGATGATTTCTAAGTGATTTCTTGAAACTTAAAGAGTATTCTAAAAGAAAACTTGAACAATAACTGAAATAAAATCAAAGCTGAAAATCAAATAAAGGACTAATGGCATCGGCCCAGTATCTCTGCTGCTGATGAAAATGAAAATGAAATCTATATTAACTCAATGAAAAGCAAGAACAACTACTTTATACTACTTTACACTATTTTAACTCTTCGTTAAAATCTAATCTATGTGAAATCTAAGTGAGACAAATCACACTATTTTAACCTTTTCTTAATCATGTGAGGACAATTATGAACAGGTCAGCAATGTGAGTCTTAAAGCAAAATAAACCAAGCTGCACTAAGTGATATTTTGGCTCTCAATAAAGATATTGGATTATGGAAAAAGAACCATCAATAGATGAACAACTTGATAACTACTGAGTAGAAAGTAAAGTGCAAGTTAAAGAAATGATACTAACGAAAATCAAACTGCAGAAAAATAAAGGTCAGCAGCCTAGACAAGATGATCACACATGCCACTAGTTGCACAAAGAAAAGAAAAGAAAACTGTCCCGGGCTCGCCTAAGAAACCTGCATAACACACTGATCAGTCATGAACAAAAAGTGCAGAAATGTAAATCAGCAGAATTCAAAGTTTATGTACAGATATTATACATGTTGAAAATGCAGCAATTAAAAGACATCTGTACAGCTATTATACATGAAACAAGAAAACGAAATGCTGGAAATTAAAAGTAAAACTATTGTACAGTGGCTGCCGCAAACAGGGGCCCTCTGCCTACTTCAGCCAATCCAAAGAGCAGTTACACGCTTAGAAACATAATAGTCTTCTCATAGATTAAACATCAAAATGTCAAGTATAGTGGGGAGCTCAAAATTACAAAACTATTACAGCAACGACTAACTATCCAGCGTTCAAAGACGCTTTATTTATAACAGAGAAAAGCAAACTAACTTAACGAAAACTAAGCTATTCAAGCAGTTGTGTAAAAACACGTAATCTTGCTGCGTCCTCGGATTTAGGCAACGGTCATTGTGGGCATTCAATCTGCTGTTGGATTCATGTTTCCCACTGTCTTCGTGGCTGAGGAAGATGCCACCTGTTCTTCACGTGCTCCAAAACAGAACACGCAGAGCCATGCCACCGCCAATGACTTCTGTTGACCGTATTTGCCTCCTCGTTGACCACGGGTTTTTATGACCAGTTTGGGTGAGCTGGAAGGACACACACCATGTCCTCGGTTCCACGAACTTGCCCATGTGGCTCTTCTTCCCGGAGGACACCTGGAACATATCATTTAATAAAACAGCTGCGGAATCCGGGGTTGGCTGCGGAAACCGGGATCAGCTGCGGAAACCCTGTGTGAGCTGCGGAAACGCAGCACTTTGAACCAAAATTCTAAACCAACAACAGTCATTAGCATAATTAGCAAACCATGTAAAAAGTCTTAAAATACAATGATTTGAGCAATTTGATGGAGGGAATGAGTGGCAAAAGAGGAAATGAATAGGAAAAGGAGGCTGAGAGGATGTGTAAAGAAGTGCAGGTTTGAGGCTCATCATACCCCCACTGTGAAGGTGTTGCATGTCCTCATGCAACCAAAACTTTGTCATTGTTTTTCAATCCATGTGCTCAGATGCTTCTGCCAAAACATCTAGCCTTCTTCTCTTTCTCCTTGCTGCCAAAATTGTCCTTGGTTTCTTGACTAAACACCTAAATTTCAAATTGATCAATGCCCTGCTCAGCTTCTTACATTTTCTCTTCAATTTTCTGTTCTTCTTCTGCCAGAGTCCTAAGTGAAGCATGGTATTGTCATGGACAATTTTGTCCACCTTGCTTTGTTCTTTCAATGCTTCGTTTTCTTGTTTAATATGCCGGTTCAGGACTTCTAGCTCAAACACCTCCTGTTTTAAAGATTGGACCTGTTCATCAAGAGGCAATATAGTGCTTGGACCTGCAACTGATTGCTCCAAGGTCTCCAAATAATTGTATACCTCCTGCTGGTCAGGGTCAATTTCAGGTGTTCTTCTTGGGCTATGTTCAAAATCAAATTCTGTTTGAGGTTCTGGCTGAAAGGGACTCTCTTCACATGGAAGAGTGGACTCAACACGTGGAGGACTCGACTCAAGGTCAAGCTGAGTTGGAGCCTTTTTAGGTGTACCTTCTCCCAAATCAATGAAATGTGATTGTTTTTCTTTAGTCACACTCATTTTTTCTTTAAGTCTACTGCTTCTTCTCACTTGTGCACTAGTGCTCTTTTGCTGGGCACTCTGTTTTTCTTTCTGTTTCTTCTTTGAGAGGACAACAGCTTGAAGTTGTGCTAGTCTATCAGCCAAGGTTTGAGAGTCTTCTTCTACTGAAGGTTCAGGTGATGGATATGATTCTTGAACAATTGTTTTCCCTTTATCCTTTTTCTGTTTCTTGGTTTTATCTCCCTCTTTCTCTTCTTCTTGAGCAGTTTCCTGAGTTTCTACTGTAGGAGGATCTTGGGCTGCAACATCTCTTTCTCTTCTCCTACTTCTTTTTGGGATTCTAAGGGAACTGCTAGAGGCTTCAGTCACCTCTTGGAAATGGTTTCTGATTAGAAACTTTTCCCATGTATCCTTGTTATTCTTCAATTGCTCTTCTATGAGAATTCTAATGAACCCGTGATGATACAAGTGGGGTTCAATATGGCCTATATTTTTCTGGACAGTGGAGCTCATTTTCTTCAGGCTTGCTAACAGAAAGTAGGGTAAATTGAGGGCATGGCCTTCCATGAAATTCATCATAATCTTTGCATGGTACATATACATAATGCCAAAGCGGCCTTCACATGTGATAAACTTTTGAACAAGTAATAACAATGCAGTCCATTCTTCCTTAATTACATGCACAGGAATCCCTTTAGTGAATATTGAAGTGTCCATACCTGGGTTCTTAAGCATGTCTTTCCATCCCTGATCTTCCAGCCCTCTGTTCTTAAACCATCTGTCTCCCTCTTGTGGTAAACTGGTTGCTGCTGCTATGGTGGCCTCTGTTATTGTGAATTTCAGGTGCCCTACTTCCACGGTGTGTCCATTGAAGGATCGAGCAAATGCTTTCGTTACCTCCTTATTATACCCTCTAAATTTTTGAATAAACTTCAACCACTTTGCTTTCTTTAATGCTTCCTTCGTCTGTGGATACCCTTCTAAATACTTCGGACCCTCAGGTTCAGCTCTAAGCAGCTTCCCCATCTTCGGCTCTTCAACTTCGGCTGAAGCTTGGACTGTGTGTGGATGCTCAAGGAGGATGCTTACGGGAAAAAAAACAGGTGGATTACGGCTGTAAGTGGAGTAGCCGTAACGTAATGCAAGGCGTATTGCAGAACTGTAATCGGGGTTTGAAATAGAGCTGTGGAGTTTGCAGCGAAAATGAGAGTGGAAATGGTGTGAGTACGAGGGAGTAGAAGACAAACACGAGAAATGAGTTCAACGCATGCGGAAATGGAGTGATAAGCAGACGGAATAACGACCGAATCCTTTAGAGTCGGGTGACTTACGCACACGTCTCAGCGTTGGCTGCGGAAATGACGGTAAGGAGAGCCGTGGTACATTGGGTTACGTCACAGAGGTACGGCCAATAAATGAAAGCGCAGCCCCATTTCGAATTTGAATTAAGAGTGATTATGGAACCGTTAGAAAGGTATGAGGTGGATGAAGCATTATCGTGGAGGAGGAGTGGGATGATCTTGCCGAATCATTGCATTTAGTGGCTCTTTCCACGATTTAATAACTATGCATAAAATGACATTAAATTGTTGTTTGGAAAAGATTTTGATCATACCTTCATAAGTTTGCCATTTGTTAATTAAGGTTGCTGACCCATTATTGCTTTTTGATCTTGCAGATGCCTCATATCCTTGCTATCCTGGGTGATGATGATACCTCTGACTGTGGTTTTTGAAAACAGAGTGCTACTGTAGAGACAGAGTGTGCTGGCTGCGGAATCATTTCGAGCTGCGGAAACTGGTGCGAGCTGCGGAAATGGTTCCCAGCTGCAGAAACTAAGACCACTCCCCTTTAGCTGCACAAAGTTAGTTAGGAAAAAGAACTAACTGAATGAAATAGTCCTGAGAGGGACTTTTATTGATGGGATGGAATGAAATGGAAATGGAATGGAGTGAAGTGGAATGAAGATGAAGATGAGATGGAGGTGAAGATGGAAATGACAAGTGAAATGGAGTGAAGATGGAGGGAAAGAGAGATTTTTTTTTTTGGAAAATATGGAGTGTCAGGTGTTCCTGATTTTCACTCCATATTTTCTGTATAAGACCGCCAATCTGGGATTGGTTTTCGAGCTTATACACAATTTTTTTTTTTTTTTTTTTTTTTTTTTTTTAGAAAGAAACAGAGACTAGGCTGATGGAGGAGAAGAATTCTTCTCCACCAACCTCATTGCAGAATTCTCTTGAAAAATTTTGACAAAGTCCTCTTTTGAGAGTGGCTTATGATAAATTTTCAATCGGTGGCCATTCACAATGAGAGGAGTTTGAAACTCATCAATAGTCTTGACTCGAACTGCTCCATTGCTAAAGACTTCATCAATCTCATATGGTCCAAGCCAATGAGTTTGAAATTTTCCTTTGAAGTCTTTAAATTTTGAATCAAACAGTAACACCCAATCTCCCTTTTGAAACTTCTTCTCTTTGATATATCTGTCATGCCACTTAGTTCTTTGGTGCTGAACTAGATCAGTCCTTAAAATTGCATCTTGTCTTATTTCATCTAGCTCATTCAGCTGCTCCATTCTGTGCTTTTGGGCTTCTGATAGATTCATCCCTAACTGAACTGCCATCTTGAAGGTCTTGACTTGGAACTCAATGGGGAGCAAGACTTCTTTCCCATAAACAAGTTCATAGGGAGAATGTCTTGTTGTGTTCCTCCATGTATTTCTATAGGCCCATAAGGCTTCAGGAAGCCTTTCTGCCCAATCTCTTCTATGAAGATGAACAATCTTGGTGATGATGCTCTCAAGAACTTTGTTTGTGGATTCCACTTGACCATTTGCTTGCGGATGGTATGGAGTAGATTTTCTGTGCTTGATTTTGTATTCTTCCATCAGCTTTTCCATCAAGTTAGATGTAAATTGACTTCCCTGATCTGTCACAATTTCTCTTGGGACACCAAAACGAGTAAAAATATCCTCAAAAAGAAATTGAACAACTGAATTTTCAGTGGCAGAAGGCAATGCCTTGGCTTCCACCCATTTAGTAACATAATCAGTGTAGACCAATATATACTTCTTTTGTTTAGATGGTGGATTAATAGGTCCAACAAAATCTAAAGCCCATTTCTCAAAGGGTTCGATGAGTACCTGTGGCTGTAATGGCATTTCATTTGAAAGAGTTGGTCTCCCAATTCTTTGGCAGCTGTCACACCTTCTAACATATTGTTTTGCATCTTTGAAGAGAGAAGGCCAATAATATCCTAAAGAAAGGATTTTATAGGCCGTCCTCTTGTCAGCAAAGTGTCCACCGCACGGTTCATCATGACATGCCTTAAGGATGTCAGTCATTTCATCTTCCCGAACACATCTTCTGATCACACAATCTAGCCTTGTTTTAAACAATTCATTAGAAATCCATGAATACTTTGAACTCTCCTGAATGATTTTCCTTTTCTCATTAGGAAATAAGTGTGGAGGTAGCTTCCCTGTAACCAAATAGTTAGCAATATCTGCATACCAAGGAGTTTTAGTAGTTACTGCAAACAAATATTCATATGGAAACTTATCCTCTACGGGAGAATCTTCGTTAGTATTTTGGATTCTAGACAACAAATCAGCTACTGTATTTTGTTTTCCTGGTCTATCTAACACAGTAATATTGAATTCTTGTAAAAGTAAAAGCCATCTTGTAACTCTGCCATTAGTAACAGGTTTGTTCATGAGATATCTAATTGCAGAATGATCAGTATGGACAAAAGTTTTATAGCCTGTTATATAATGTCTAAACTTGTTGATTGCATGAACAATGGCTAAGAACTCTTTTTCAGTCACAATATAATTTAAGACAGTGGGAGTCAAATTTTTACTGGTGTAGTAAATGGCATAAGGAACTAAATCCTTTTGACCCAACACAGCTCCTAGAGCTGTATCTGAAGCATCTGTAGAAATATGGAAAGGAAGTTTCCAATTTGGCCCTCTCAAAATGGGTGCTTCAGATATTCTTGTTTTTAGAGTTTCAAATGCAGATTGACAGTCAGGATCCCACTTGAATTCACAGTCTTTTGTAAGTAACTTGAAGAGCGAAGATGCTATCTTGGTGAAGTTTTCAATAAATCTTCTATAATATCCAGTAAATCCAAGAAAACTTCTAACATCTTTTTGACAATTTGGAATAGGTAACTTGGAGATGACTTCAACTTTTGATCTATCAACTTTAATTCCATCTCCTGAAATATGATGTCCTAAAACAATCCCTTCAGTAAACATCATAAAACATTTTTCATGACTTAATGAAAGATTTGTTTCTTTACATCTTATAAGGACTTTTTCCAAATTTTCTAATGCCTCTTCAAATGAATTACCATAAACTGTAAAATCATCCATATAGACCTCTACACAATCATGAATTAGATCAGAAAAGATTCCTAGTACTGCCCTTTGAAATGTTGCAGGTGCATTACATAATCCAAAAGGAAGTACTCGGTAAGCAAAAGTTCCCCATGGACAGGTAAATGTGGTCTTGTCCTGATCTTCAGGTGCTACCTGAATTTGATTATAACCACTAAAACCATCCAAAAATGAGAAATACTTTTTGCCTGCTAAAGTATCTAATACTTGATCAATAAAGGGTAAAGGAAAGTGATCCTTCAAAGTTGCTTTGTTCAATTCCCTGTAATCAATGCAAACCCTTCATTTACCATTCTTTTTAGGTACTATAACCAAAGGGGAAACCCACCGGCTATCTGAAATGGGGTAAATGAAGTTTACATTAAGTAACTTTTGGAGCTCTTCTTTCACTATCTCCCTAAGGTTTGGATTCATCCTTCTTTGAGGTTGTCTGATTGGTCTACTGTTTTCCTCAATGTAGATGTGATGAATGCAAGTCTTAGGATCAATACCTTTCATATCGGTATACTCCCATGCAAATGCAGTAGAATGTTTTTGCAAGATTTTGGTTAGCTCCCCTTGTTGTGATTTTTCCAAGTTTCTGTTGATATTCAATGTTTTTCCTGGAAAAACCTCAATGGCAGAACTACCAAACTCTTCCATAGAGAAAAGAGACATTTGTCTAGATGATAGACACTCAATGTCAGAATCCAACTGAAATTGTGTGGAGTCATATTCTGAAGATGGTTCAAAGTTTTCTAATGTGTTCAGAATTTGACTATCTTCACTAATCTCAGAAATGGTAAAGACAGGTTGTATAGTATCTTCATCATCAACCCACTCATTATCCCCTATTTCTGTAATTGCTTTTGCTGGAGGATACAGATTGAACTTCTTTGTCGAATTACCATCAGAAATATACATATCCCCAGACCTACAACTTATGAAAGCATCAACTGTGGCTAGCCAAGGTCTTCCTAAAATAAGAGGATGTCCTCCTAGATTACTCTTGGGAGTTAAAATCATAAAATCCACTAGATATTCCCAAGAGTCTAGGGAGACTGGAATGTCTTCTAATACACCATCTGGTTTAATAATTGATCGATCTGCCAATTGCAATAAAGTAGGTGTAAAAAGAAGATTAGGAAGTTTTAGCTGTTCCATAGTCTGTCTACTCATAATGTTAATAGCAGCCCCTAAATCAATCAAAGTATTTGGTATTTCTACCCCATTGATATGCGTTTTGACAATTGGACTACCGGGATCTACATATTTCTGCATAGTAATTTTTCCCATCATGATATCTGCAATTTTTCCTACCAGGTGGATCCTTCTGGTATCTCTTGGTTTCCTTCCTGGTCTTTTAAGGCTCAACTCCTTTATTGTTTTTGCTAGAATAGGAATTTCCTTAATGGCTTGTAACAAGGAAATCTTGATACAGACATTCTTCAATTCATCTAGAAAATTATAGTTAGGCAACCAAATTTGTTTTTCCACTCCTTTGTCAATTTGTAATCTTTCAGGAAAAGGAGGTGTGGATAAAGATGCAGGTTGCTCAACTATGGGAGTTGTGGGGGTTAATTCTTTTTCTTTTTGAGTATTTGGGTTTTGAAGAGATGCTTCAGAACCCTTATTGGCTTCAAGAGATTCTTCTTCAAAAATGCTTTGCTTTTGATCATTTATAGAAGGCTTATCTAAGACTCTACCTGATCTGAGTTGTACTTCATTGAGAGGAACAATCATATAGGTAGGAATGGTTGACCTTCCAACATGTAAGCATTTTGAGGATTTTTATTATTGGGATTTGGCAATGGCTGAGAAGGAAGTTGATTTGACTTCTGTTGGAATGGAAGCAAGAGTTGAGAATTTGGATTCTGTTGAGAAGGTTGTTGTTGTTGTGGAAATGGCAATGATAGTTGTGGATTTTGGTTTGGAAGTTGTGGAGCTTGTTGATTTTGAAAAGATGGAGGATACTGGTAAAATTGAGCAAATCTCCCATAAGGATTTTGCATACCTTGTACCCATGATTGAAAAGGATTTTGAGGTTGGGACCAAGGTTGTTGCCAAGGATTCCAATTTGGTGGGGGTTGAAAATTCATAGAGTTGTTAAACCCTTGATTTTGTTGCCCCTGCCAAGGTCTCCTTGCGACAAAACAGAGAGATTCGAGTGTATTTGGATCTTCTTGAAAGACAGCTTTGAGCCCAGGGATTGAAGGACAATCCTTGGTCTCATGATTCTCTGAACAAATTACACATGTCTCTACAACTTTTGCATCCAAGGGACATTCCCTTAGAGCATGTTTCTTCCTACACTTTGGGCAAAAGATGGCCAAAGCCTCAGCTTCTGCTTTCTGCTTATTGTGAATCTTAAGGGTGTCTAGTTGTTCACTAAGACTTCCTAAGATATCAGTTTTAAATTCATCAAGCATATTGCCAATCTCAGCCCTACTTACTGATCCAGTTGCAGATTTGTTTGCTCTGATGAGAGAAGGATCTCTAGGCCCTTTTTGAGTTTTAGACTTCCCCCTTGAGAGATGGACACATAGTTCTGCTATATCATTGAGTGAAAGTTGAGATATATCTCCTTTCCCCATCATGTTCAAAATATCTATCCATTCATCTCTAATGGCTTTCAATAGAAGGGCTTTTAAGGTCTCCTCATCTAAGTTGTTCATTTTTGCTCTTTTCAAGTTGTATTGAAATCTTTCAAGCAAATCCTCCAAATTTTCATCTTCTTTTTGCATCATTTTGAATACCTCATCCTTGTGATTGGTGGGCATACAATAGTCCAGGTACCTATCCAAAAATGCCTGTTTCATATCATTCCAAGACCTAATGGATTGAGTGAGTAATCCCATGAACCATTTCAAGGCTGCTCCTTTCAATGTTGAAGGAAACAGTTTGAGTTTTTGAGAGTCATCCAAATAATCATAAGTTCGACAAACGACTTCAAACTCAAATAGAAATGTTTCAGGGTCCTCATTTCTCATCCCATGGAAGTTTGGGAGGACAGATGGTGAGATATTTTTCATGGTGGCTCGGGAGTCCTCATCGACTATAGGAAATCCGAATGAGTTATCTCCATCCCTATTTCCCCCAATGTTACCTCGACCTCCTCCATTGTTTCCTCCTCCTCCTCCTCCTCTACCTCTACCTCTACCAAATCCAGGTGCTCCTTCTTCTGTCATGGTAGTCTCCCCGGAGACTTCAGAGTTTTCCGGTTCCTCTACTATGGGTGAACGAGAAGGAATTTCTCCCTCTTCTTCAGATGATTCTACTTCTTCAATTACAATTTGTCCTCCTATGGATGGAAGAAAAGGGTCTCTTTCTGATTCAGATTCGATAGATGGTGTGGGAGAGTCAACTATTGCCTCTTGAATTCCAGGAATCCTAGGGCTAGGAGTGTAAGTTGGAGATGATGGAGGTGTCTCTTGTCTATTCCTTGAAGTAGACGGACTTGTAAAAATCAAACTCTTGGCTCTAGCTAAAAACCTTCCCCTAGAATCTCTTGCTCTATGCATGTCATTTTTTTATTTTCCTTCAAGTCGGGGTAATAATTCTCTTTCTGATCTTCCAGATCACTCTAGGTGCAAGAAGAGAGCATACTCAAGAAACTATTAAACCAATAACTTTCTCTTTTCTGATCCTCCAAATCACATTAAGTGCAAGAGGAGAGCATACTTTGAGAGGTTATCAATTTTCCTTCCTTGAAATTTTCTTGTTTTTTTTTTGTAAGAATTGGCTACCTAATTTCACTTCCCCGGCAACGGCGCCAAAATGTTTGGTCAATTTAGTGATGTCTAAATTGCAACTTTTAAATGTCAACCCGGGGCTCGTAAGCTGATGAAGTGAGGTGTACTATATGTACTTAGGTAACTGTTTTCTTAATCTTTTGTCGTTTTTATCTTTTTAGTTTGTTTTTGATTGTATCTTTCCTAATATGATGTGATGGAGATGTAATAAAGCGAGTGAATGTGGGTGATTGTGATGATTTCTAAGTGATTTCTTGAAACTTAAAGAGTATTCTAAAAGAAAACTTGAACAATAACTGAAATAAAATCAAAGCTGAAAATCAAATAAAGGACTAATGGCATCGGCCCAGTATCTCTGCTGCTGATGAAAATGAAAATGAAATCTATATTAACTCAATGAAAAGCAAGAACAACTACTTTACACTACTTTACACTATTTTAACTCTTTGTTAAAATCTAATCTATGTGAAATCTAAGTGAGACAAATCACACTATTTTAACCTTTTCTTAATCATGTGAGGACAATTATGAACAGGTCAGCAATGTGAGTCTTAAAGCAAAATAAACCAAGCTGCACTAAGTGATATTTTGGCTCTCAATAAAGATATTGGATTATGGAAAAAGAACCATCAATAGATGAACAACTTGATAACTACTGAGCAGAAAGTAAAGTGCAAGTTAAAGAAATGATACTAATGAAAATCAAACTGCAGAAAAATAAAGGTCAGCAGCCTAGACAAGATGATCACACATGCCACTAGTTGCACAAAGAAAAGAAAAGAAAACTGTCCCGGGCTCGCCTAAGAAACCTGCATAACACACTGATCAGTCATGAACAAAAAGTGCAGAAATGTAAATCAGCAGAATTCAAAGTTTATGTACAGCTATTATACATGTTGAAAACGCAGCAATTAAAAGACATCTGTACAGCTATTATACATGAAACAAGAAAAAGAAATGCTAGAAATTAAAAGTAAAACTACTGTACAGTGGCTGCCGCAAACAGGGGCCCTCTGCCTACTTCAGCCAATCCAAAGAGCAGTTACACGCTTAGAAACAGAACAGTCTTCTCATAGATTAAACATCAAAATGTCAAGTACAGTGGGGAGCTCAAAATTACAAAACGATTACAGCAACGACTAACTATCCAGCGTTCAAAGACGCTTTATTTATAACAGAGGAAAGCAAACTAACTTAACGAAAACTAAGCTATTCAAGCAGCTGTGTAAAAACACGTAATCTTGCTGCGTCCTCAGATTTAGGCAATGGTCGTTGTGGGCATTCAATCTGCTGTTGGATTCATGTTTCCCATTGTCTTCGTGGCTGAGGGAGATGCCACCTGTTCTTCACGTGCTCCAAAACAGAACACACAGAGCCGTGCCACCGCCAATGACTTCTGTTGACCGTATTTGCCTCCTCGTTGACCACGGGTTTTTATGACCGGTTTGGGTGAGCTGGAAGGACACACACCATGTCCTCGGTTCCCCGAACTTGCCCATGTGGCTCTTCTTCCCGGAGGACACCTGGAACATATCATTTAATAAAACAGCTGCGGAATCTGGGGTTGGCTGCGGAAACCAGGATCAGCTGCGGAAACCTTGTGTGAGCTGCGGAAACGCAGCACTTTGAACCAAAATTCTAAACCAACAACAGTCATTAGCATAATTAGCAAACCATGTAAAAAGTCCTAAAATACAATGATTTGAGCAATTTGATGGAGGGAATGAGTGGCAAAAGAAGGAAATGAATAGGAAAAGGAGGCTGAGAGGATGTGTAAAGAAGTGCAGGTTTGAGGCTCATCAACATTTTTACAACATACATCACTAATCCCATTAGTGGTACATTGGAGCCACTTCCTCGCTCCTAAAGGAACATACTACAGACTCTCAAGGCTATGTGGGAGGACCCAAGGTGAAAAAATCCCTTGCTCATACAATGGGAGGGGTATATCTAGCCAAGGGTGATGCTTGACCCTTGTGACTCTTGGACTACTCTCATGACCATTCAATTTCCTATGACTTTTCATTTGACATGGCTCTTCAACTTCTTGTGTGCATCCATTGGAATCTCACTTGACATGGCCCATAGTGGTGATGTGGCCAAGACAACTCATGACACAACTTGACATTACACTACTGACATGAACTAGGTGGCTGTGGTGTCCATGTCAAGTTGTTGCATTGCTGAGTGATGGATGTACTCTTGGTGTACTTTGTCTTCACCTCCACATAGCTTGGTGTTGCAGGGTCTCCAATGGTCTTGGTCTTGCAAGATGGTTCCATGCTTACTGCTTGATGTGCTTTGTTCGTCCATCCAGTTGTAAGCACATCTTCTAGAATGTGCACTCCTTCTTCATCACATTTGTCATCTTGCCATGATCCATTTATGTACCTTTTCATGAAATTCACTCATGACCAGATGACATCAAATCCAAATCCTCCTAGCCTAGCATTATGAATTATTTTATGTGTTCAGGTGACAGGGAAGGAGGACAAGTCACTGAGACTGCATAGAGCACATCTCAAGCTAGGATAAGGAACTAGGGGCACAATCTTCATTATCGGGGAAAAATGCGCAGTGGCCATTGGGAGGTAGAATTGCACAGTGAAGGAAACCAGTGTCAGCTGCAAGGTGGGACCTTGAGGGGGGGATATCTCTATGTAGTTTCCAGAGGGGAGACAGAGCAAAGCTGCAGAGGGACTGTTGGGCAATTATGCGCAATTTCCAAAGGGAAAATGGAGCAAAGTTGCAAAGAGACTATTGGGCAGTTCTATGCAATTTCTAGAGGGAAGACAGAGGAGGGCTGTAAAGGGACTGCTGGATAGTTTTGCGCAGTTTCTAGAGGGAAGATAGAGAAGGGCTGCAGAGGGGCTGTTGGGAAGTTCTGCGCAATTTCCATAGGGAAGACAGAGTAGGGCTATAGACATTAGGGGAATTTTGAGGTATAAAATGGGTCTCCTAACGAAGTTATAAAATAATAATGCAAATAATAAAATAAGACTAGATTACATCATCAAATTTTAGAGGAAAAAAAAAAACTATTTTTTCAACTCGTATTTTCAACTTATCTCCCTATGCTTTTACTCAAATTTCGAGCAAAAACACTCACTGGATGTAAAATTTGATTCCTCATCCAAGGAGTACCCATGTTGCATACTTTCGATAAACCCCACTACACAAAAAATGAGAAATACAACATGGATACTTGGATGAGGGATTAAATTTTGCATCAAACGAGTACTTCCGCTTGAAATTTGAGTAAAACCTTAGGGGGATAAGTTAAAAATACGAGTTGAAAAAGTAGTTTCTTTATTTTTTTACTCCAAAAATGGTGAATCATCCCCCATGGTTGACTTCATCTTGAATCTTATTGGTTCTTATAAAGTTTATTTTGGTTGTACATTTTTCTTAGGAGACCCATTTTAGACCTCAAAAGTCCCCTAATGGGTCCCTGCAGAGCATGAATATGCAATTTCTGGGAACAATGCACGACAGGCAACAGAGAAACTGCTAGATATGTCTGCACAATTTTTGAAGGCAGAGTTGTTACACAAAATTTTGTCGCTGTCCCTGTACTCGCCATTCCTTGATCCTGGAGGACCTCTACAATGAACCCCACATTCTTTTCCTTCATGAAGAAACTCCCATTGTGTCCCTCTTCATGAGCATATCAATTCCCTTTTGCACCATTTTCCTGAAACTTTTGTTTTGCCCAGTTTACAAGACCGGCGCTAATGGCCTTTGTCTCCCCCGCACCGATGTGCAGAGATTAGCACTATCCATAGTGCCGACCAGAGCGACTGAGCTATGTTCTAGTCACGTCGGTCCTGTTATGGAAAGTTTTTTAAATTAAGAGCCGAAGCTTCTAGCTCTAGAAGCTTCGTAACAGAAGTCTGGTAAATGGTTTGGCCAGATGGGGTCGAGGATGTCAGTTTGGGCTCCTTTCCCCTATAATGATGGAACTACCTCAAGGGATAAGACCTTCTCCCATTAGAAGAGGATCCATCTCCCATCCATTCATGCTATATAAACCTCCATTTTTCCCAAGCACAAGCTAGTGTTAGTGTTAATGTGGGTGTGCTAGTCCTATTTTGGTTTGGAATAAACAACAAGCTATACATAGTTGTAGCTATCTAGTTGTGTGAGGGAGAAGTGTGATTTGGTTTGGAGTGAAGCCTAAAGGGAAGAGCCTTAAAATTATTGTTGATTGAGGCCATCATGGAATGTTAGCAGAAGTGTGTGGGAACCTAGTCTTTTCAGAGAAGAACTGCAACGTCAAGACAATGGTTGTAATCTCTTCTTGATATCAATATATATGCAACTATCAATTGATTTCCAACATGATTTGTCATCTTACATATTCATGGCTTAATTTTTCTTGACTTGTTAAGTAGGTTCAATTACAATTTGTCTATTATCACAGTCGTTGTTTGCTATTGTTTACTTGTTTTAGGTGTTTGAAGAAGGAAGAGAGAGATAACTAGAGCAAGCAAGCAAGGACATCATCAAATGGGATAAGCATACTAATAGGTAGGCCCTCTAAATTGGTTCTAACCTAAGGAAATCTTCCATAGAATGTATCTGTTGTGGCTAGACCCATTATCAGGCTAGAGGAATTTGTTTGTGTCCACACTTATAATTTTACTTCACCACAAATTGACGACTTCGTTGGGGAACCCAAAGCTTCTTTTATCTTGTTTGAGATTTCATGATTTCGTGTGAATTTTTCTAGTTCTACTTTTTCCCTTTGGTTCTGTTTCTTTTTTTCTGCTTACTGGTTTGAGTTTGAAATTCATAGTAGCAAATCTAGTCCCTGTTTTAATTTTTTTCTTGGCTCCCTCGCTCAGCGCACTTAATTTGGTGACAGTCACACCAATCAGTGTGATATGCTAGGAAAGAGTTGCATCAACCTTTCTCTCGTACTTGTTGTCAGTTAGGCAGTCGCGTCGATGCTTGTAAGTGAAGATTAGGGTTCACCCCGATCTTGGCCAGTGTGTTTTTCTCTCATGATTTCTACCCCTTAAGTTGTTTAGACTGTCTTCTCCCTGACTAGAGAGCCTCATTTAGCTTGGTTTGTGTGCTTCCTTGGTTTAGCCCACCCTTTGATGTGTTAAGTATGGCCCTGTGTGAATTTCTTTTTCATTTTTATTTTTTTCTTTGAATCCCTCGATCAACGCTATTTTTTGCCAAGCAGTCATTTCGATCAAGCCTATCAGCACTAGTTTTAGCCTGAAAGTCGCTCTGATCATGCTGATCAACGCTACTTTTGGCCCAAAAGTCACTCCGGTCTATGAGTTAAGAAAAAATCAAAATTTCTCCCATTCCAATGGCAGTGTGTCTTGACCCTAGGACTCTCTTCTTCCTCCCAGAAGTGACTAGGATGCTTTGTTTTCAATTGAATGAGTGAAAGAGTCTCGTTTGTTCTCTTATTTGGAGTGCCTCTTTTCTCTTTCCAAGCATAGATTACATTCCTTGGTTTCTCGATTGAAGCATTTATGTGTTTGGTTGGTTCGATTCAGGGAAGAAGTTTCTTTTAGTTTCATTTATCATTATTTGGATTTGATTGATGCTTGTTTATTCGAAACTATGAAATTTTCATTAAAGTTATTTATGCGGAAGATTCATTTTTCATTTTATGAAAAGAGCATCATTCTAGTTTACTCAAGCGAAAATATTGCATTAGTAGCATCATTAAGAAGCTAGAATTGCATCAGCATAGGCATGAGAAACGAAATGAAAATTTTTTTGTTGTTAAGGGAAGATTAAGTGCATTTAGGAGATTTATTAGAGAAAGATTTCATTCTTTGATTGTTGCATTGATTTTGTGTTCCCTATCTCTGAATTAGTGTTATCTTTCATCGAAGACAAAGATCTCTTTTCACATATAGCTGCATATAGGTGTTTTCAGATGACAGTGGTAGGGCCTTGAAATTCAAACCTAATTCAAGATCAACTGTTAAAATTTGTTGAATTAATCTAAGGAAGCATTGAAACTTAACGTTCACATTTATTGGTCTAGGCTAGAGATGTGTTCCAGCGTCTTTAAACATAGTAGTTGTCATTCGCTTTGGCATTAGATAGCGCTGGTACGGACTTGTGCTCCCCATACTGCCGTGTATATAAAGGGAGACCCCACTAGGTTTGTAATCCTTTATCCGTTGGAAGCCGAGTCTGCTGCCTTGTAAACGTGATACACCGAACACAACAATCGGGGAGATTGTCTGCCTATACTTCTCGGTTCGCCGAGAGGTATTATGCAGTTCACGATTACCTGGTAATCCGTTATGCCTAGAGTACCCTGAGTAGTCATTTTTTATCTTTACTGACTCTTCAAATTTGAAAATATCATCGAGCACTTGTCCTTTCGAGCTCATTAATTCTGAAAGAGACTAGAGTCACCTTTCGTCCTTTTCTTGACTCTTAAAATATGAAAAGGAAAAGTTTTGTTTCAGTGTCTTAAAATTAACTGCCCATATAATATTCCTGGTTAAAGTTATCTTCCTTAGTGTTTCATTAAAATTCGATTCCAATGGTAACATTCCTAGAGTCTACCAATCAAGGGTTCCCCTCGGATGGGAATCCTAGTCCTCTTCCTTCTTTTGGAAACACTTGTGCTCCTTATATGGCAACGTTGTCCCTCCCTGACTTAACCATTGGTTTACTTGTCTGGTTATTTTCGACGTCTGTGATCTTGAGTGTCCCAACTCCTGCCCCGCCATCTCCTTCACTTGAATCACATCAAGTTGATTCTAAGGTTGACCTCTCCCCTTCTTCCCCTATTTCTTCCTCTTCCTCTTCTACTTTGCCTGGTGAAAGTTTGAAATCCAATAATCAAGAGGCTAAAAAGAAGAAGAAGTCAAATAAGCGAGAGGCCAACTGTACAGCTATTACTCCAAATGAACCCCCCGTTGACAAACCTTCTAATCCTTCATGGAAGGTAAAATTACCTTGTAGGTTGTGTAAGGGTGACCATCTCCTTCGAGACTGTCCTGGCATTCCCAGAGTCTTAGAGGTATGGTCTCAAGACCTTAACTGACCATCCTTGTCGACCTCTGGAGATCATGTCGATACTGCACCCTTGGTTAGCGATGGTAAGAATAAGGGGAAGATTAGATTACCTTGTAGGTTATGTGAAGGAGAGCATCTTCTTTATCTTTTTCCTCTCATGGGTAAAGCTACCAAAGTTTTGGAAAACCTTGCTGCTCCTCAACCCCAACTTCCTGTTGGTTATCATAGGCTTTCTTCTAACCCTTTCCAAGTTGGTAAATAGATTGACTTGGATTCATCTCTTGCCCATCCTGCTCTTCCTAAGAGAGACTCTCTTATGTCTGTTCCCGACCAACCATTGGTTGAAAAGAGTGTCGACTTGGTTCCGCCACCAATTGCTCACTCTGTTCCGGGAGAGAATGGTGATCATATTGCTCATGTTCTTCTCGTCTCCTCAGATTCTCATGAATCAAAGGGTGATCCTCCCGCCCCAACTGTTCAGGAGAGTCCTTCTTCTATTCCTGCAGAGCATGGGCGCAATCATATGAGACCCCCACCAAGTAATTATGTCATCTCTTTCGATTGGGGCCCATTGACTTCTTTCTGTCTCCCATCTTATGTGCCTTTCCAGACCATAGTACAAGCCTATAATATGGTAGTACATGGCACTATATTAGATGAAGGCTCATTTGTTAGCATCATGTCTTCTACTACTTGGAAATATTTGGGTTCCCCATAGCTTGTGCCTGCCACCTAGAATATGTTGGCTTTCAACAAAGGAACGAGTCAACCCTTAGGGGTCCTTCCGAAGTTCCCTATTACTTTGGAAGGGAAGACTGTCCATATAGATGCGATGGTAGTCCAAGGTCCATTAGATTTCAATCTTCTCCTTGGATGCGACTATGTTTGTCATGGGAGCTCTTGTTTCTTCTCTTTTCGGTGTGGTTTGTTTTCCGCGTGAAGGGAGAATTGTGGTTATTGATCAACTGTCATTCATTAGTCACTAGGTGCCTCCTTTGCAACCATCATCCCATATCGGCTCTTTTTTTCAAGTTGTACCTTCCTCACCACAGGTCAATTATGTGGCTACCCATTCTGTCTCCACATCTGCTGATGATCACACAGATGGTATAGTACATTATGTACAAGGGGCATTGGAACCTGATCTATCTTTGGTACCAAATGACATGTATTCTTCCTAGAGCATGGTTCTTCCATCTAGTGAAGACCTCTTGAGAACCATGTTCTCATATGGTCCATGATCAAATTAGTGAGGATAGTTCTTGGTCTTGTTTCAACCTCATTAAAAAATTAAACATATGTCTGAGGATAGTTCTTTTACTGTGTCAACCTCATTAAAAAAATGAAGCGACTCCCTTTTCCAAATCGAGTCTTTGATTACGATCTCGTAAAATCCTAGTTGATTCTTTCCAAGATATCAAAAGTGAACCTTCATTCCATCCACTTAGATGAATGAAATGAAGCTTGGGGGCATGTACCTCAATTGAGTCATTATGATGGGGGCATGCAAACTTATAGCAAGCATAGTTTTTCATTTCAAGCTTGTGTAAAGATGAAACCAAATCCAAGCAGAGTTCTCCATGGTTCAAGCTTGTGTAAAAATGAACCCATGCCTGATTTACATCCCGTGATTTCCCCTTTTATTAGATAATTTCTTATGAACCTTGGTTGTTTCATTCCATCGCTACCATCTCTTTGGCCGATCATATGCTTTCACTTGGTTGTTTTTCCTTTCCTAAGAAACCATAGCGATGAGTAGTTTTGTTAGCCAGCCTCTTGACCATTACATGTTTTGAGTAGTTCCATCATTGCCACAACCAGTTGTTATCCTTTATACTACTCGTTCCTCCAAGACAAGTCACCTTTAAGCTATTTTCTGACTCGTAAAAACTGAAAAGATTGCCGAGTATTTTTCCCTTTTTGCTTCATTAAAAGAAAATAAAAACAGGAGGTCTGCTTTCAAGATCTTTTCCGACCCTTTAAAAAATGAAAAGATAGTTGAGCCTTTATCATTTCAAACTCGTTAACGGATGCGAAACGTCATGTGCCCAGTATAAGTTTACCCCTTTTTTTGGCTGGGAGGCACTATTTACAAAAAAGGTACTCCTTGACTGAGATGGTCAAGCGGTTCTCTCAAGTATTGTTTTCTACCTTTTCGAAATCGAGAGACACCATGTGGAGTTTTATTTTCCGTGTCTTTTTCAAACTCTCTAACCATGAAAAAGATACCGAGTTACACCTTTGTCGGAGTTGTTAAACTATTAAATGACATCGGATTCATCACCATGATGAACATGAGCTTCTCCTTCCTAGGGCTTGTTAAACTTACTAGGTTGGATTCGTCCGAAGGATGAACTTACAGAGCAAGCATATGCTATCCCCTTCAAGCTTTCGATTAAAAAATAATTGGGATACCTGCCAGAAATGGTGGGGGAAAATTTGGAAGTCTAATCGGTTGTGTCGGCAGCTCACTCTTGAACATGACACTTTTTGCTTCATGTCGGGTTGGGATATCCTCCTTTGTATCGTTGACTTTCCTGGGTTGGGCCGTTCATTTTTTCCTTCCATTTGATCTTTTCCATGTCATCATGACCACCGATCTCATGGATCCAAAAGCTGCCAAACTTCCAGTTGTGTTGCTGATATGTTCAAGAGTTGTCCTTCTGCAGTTACACTCACCTCTGTTTCTATGTATCACCCAAAATCGCTTTGCATCCTTTCATCTCGTGTCGATGATGTGGGAAACATTATGGCCCTCCTTTGACATAGTCGTTTCCCATCGACTTAAACACATTGTCCGGGAAGTTGACCGAGAGACTCCCTTCCAGTACCTTAGAGCTTGCATGCCCTAATGGCAAGTTATTCACACTCGACGACAAGTTCACATCATTGGCTTTTGATTGAGTGATTTCACGGGTGTTCGAATTCAGTTCCTCTATTCACATTCCATGGATCGTGTTGATAGTACCTTGAGGACCATTGTCATTATTGGTGGTTTCTCTCGCGCTTGTTAATAGTTTACATCATTGACTAGTAATCAAATGACTTTCTAGCATGTTCAACATCAACACATCTATTCACATGTTAGAATTTTTACTTTGATCGGGTCATGTTGGAGCACAAGACCTTGGACTTAGATCACAAAAGTCCAAGTTGCGAAGTGATGTGACATGGTTATGTTGATATGCATGTATCTTTCAGATGGATGGTTGCGACCATACCATGAGTTATCGGATGTGATCATTCTCATTATTGGATGGTTGCAACCATGCTTTAGTTTCATTATGATGCCCTTTGACGGATGGTTGCACCCATACCTGGATCCATTTACATGATCATTATCTGGATGGTTGCGTCCGTGCCACGATTCATGTATCATTTGACAGACTTCTCAGTTATGTATATGTATCTGTACTTGCTTGTAGGTTTTCCGACGTCAGACTATAGTTCCCCACACTAATTCAAAAAGCATTTCATCCCTCACTCTAGCTTGGCCTTCACGCTTTAGGGGGCATCTGTTACACAACATTTTGTCACTATCCCTGTACTCCCCGTTCCTTGATCCTGTAGGACCTCTACAGTGAACCCCTCATGCTTTGCCTTCATGAAGAAACTCCCATTGTGTCCCTCTTCATGAGTAGATCAATTCCCTTTTGCACCATTTTCCTGAAACTTCTATTTTTCTCAGTTTACAAGACCGGTGCTAATGGCCTTTGTCTCCCCCACGCTGATGTGCAGAGATTAGAACTATCCCTAGCGCCGACTAGAGCGACTGAGTTGTGTTCCAGTCGCACTGGTCATGTTATGGAAAGTTTTTTAAATTAAGAGCTGAAGCTTCCAACTCTAGAAGCTTCATAACAGAAGCCTGGTAAATGGTTTGGCTGAATGGAGTCGAGGATGTCAGTTTGGGCTCCTTTCCCCTATAATGATGGAATTACCTCAAGGGATAAGACCTTCTCCCATTAGAAGAGGATCCATCTCCCATCCATTCATGCTATATAAACCTCCATTTTTCCCAAGCACAAGCTAGTGTTAGTATTAGTGTTAGTGTTAATGTTAATGTGGGTGTGCTAGTGTTATTTTCATTTGGAGTAAACAACAAGCTATTCGTAGTTGTAGTTATCTAGTTGTGTGAGGGAGAAGTGTGATTTGTTAGAAAAATACTATATATGACATAGAAATGCAAGACATATAATATGCGGAAAAACACAAACACATAAAACCAGAGAGACACAGATATACGTGGTTCACCTAGGTTGGGCTACGTCCACCCCGAACAGCCAGTCCTTCCTTTCTATTTTACAGCAAAATGAAGAGACACAACCTACAACAGATCCGTTGTAACATCCTGTGTTTTCTCTCACAGTCTCACCTCTCTGTTTCTCACTCTCAGAATACACATCTATTCCACAGCCTCAATACAATACCCTCATACAAAGAGAGGGGTTTCCTTCTAGGGCAAAAAACCCTAAAGTAAACATAAATTCTACCGTTAGATCATCCACCTAATGAATGGCCCAGATTACTATACTTTTACAAGGCAATTTTACATCTGTTTTTTAGCTTCGGGGGTGTTGCCCTCGAAACCCCCACCAGGGGACCGCTAGCCCCCGAACCCCCGCAGGGGGAAAAGTCCCCCTGCACCCCCCTGCATGGAGGGATGTACAATCTTCCTGGGGTATACATCCGACTGAAACAAAGACCTTAAATAATCATGCTCCACACCCAACAATTTCCCACTTGGAGAATGATTGTAGCAACTCCATCGCTACTTCATTTGCTGGACAATGACTCCTCTTTGGACCTGGCTGTTTCTCATCTTCATCGTCATCCTTGAAGACCAATTGAAACTGAGAATATTCTCAGTTTCTCCCTGGTTACAACTTTTGTTAGCATATGTATAGGATTCTGGCTAGTGTGTATCCTTTCTAGCTTCAACTCTCCATCTTCCAACACTGATCGTATGAAATGGTACTTGATTTGTATGTGTTTAGTCCTGGAATGAAATGTTGAGTTCTTTGCAAGATGAATGGCACTTTGGCTATCACTGTATATCATGCCCATATCATGCTTCTTACCCAATTCATTCATAAACATTTGTAACCAAATCATTTCTTTACTAGCCTCTGTAACAACAACATACTCTGCTTCTGTCATTGAAAGTGCAACAACACTTTGGATTTTTGAAACCCAACTCACAGTTGTTCCACATACATTAAATACATATCCTGTAGTGCTCCTCTTGTTATCTCTGTCACCTGCCATATCTGCATCAACATATACCTGTAGAGAAATGTTTGAACCACCAAAGCATAATGCTTGATTTGTGATACCTCTCAAATATCTGAGAATCCATTTCACTGCCATCCAATGTTCTTTTCCTGGATTGTTCATGTACCTGCTTACAACTCTCACTGCATGTGCAATATCAGGCCTTGTGCAAACCATTGCATACATTAAGCTTCCAACTGTTGATGCATATGGAAATTTAGACATATAATCCATGTCTTCTTAGGTCTTTGGGCACATCTCCTTACTAAGTTTGAAATGGCTAACAAAAGATGTACTAACTGGTTTTTCATTGTGCATATTAAATCTTTGCAACACCTTTTGTATGTACTCATTCTGAGACAATGTTAATTTGCGATTTTTTCTGTCTCTAGTTATTCTCATACCAAGGATTTGTTTTGCAGCTCCCAAATCCTTCATTGCAAATGAATTTGCCAATTTTATTTTGAGCACATTTATTTCCTGCATGTTAGACTCTGCAACAAGCATGTCATCTACATACAATAACAACATAATATAGCTGCCATCATTTTGCTTTTTCAGATAAACACAATGATCAGAGTGACATCTAGTATAACCTTGTTCAAACATAAACTTGTCAAATTTTAGATACCATTGCCTTGGAGCCTGTTTTAAGCCATACAAGCTCTGCTTCAACCTGCACACTAGTTTCTCCTTCCTTTTTACCTCATATCCTTGTGGCTGCTGCATATATATTTCTTCCTTCAAATCCCCATGGAGAAAGGTTGTCTTTACATCTAACTGCTCAAGATGCAAATCTTCAATTGCTACTAGACTTAAAATAGTTCTTATTGAAGTCATTTTAACAACAGGATAAAATATTTCATCAAAATCAATACCTTGCTTCTATGCAAACCCCTTCACCACAAGTCTAGCTTTGTACCTCTGTTTTCCTCCATCTTCTTCCTTCAGCCTATAAACCCATTTATTCTGCAATGTAGTTTTACCTGTAGGCAACCTGACTAAGTCCCAAGGCTGGTTATGCATTAAGGAGTCCATCTCTTCTTCCATGGCTTGCTCTCACTTCTTCATGCTTTCAATTTGCATTGCTTCTTCATAACATTCACGTTCACCAGAATCAGTCAACAATAAATAATATAATGAAGGAGAGTATCGTTCAAGGGGTATACTTATCTTGGTAGATCTTCTAACACCACTTTCAGGTGTTTGGGGTGCCTGTTTTTTTTGTGGTGGTTGATGTTGTTGTGGTTGTTGATTATTATTATTTTCAGGGACGTTTACTTTTTCAGTGATCCCATCAAGAACTATGTATTCCTTGTTTTCTTTTTCCTGCAATTGATTCTTATACAAGACCTTTTCATTGAATATTACATCTATGCTCTTAATGATTTTGTGATTTTCATAATCATATAAGCGATAACCAAAATCATTAACACCATATCCAATAAAGGTACATTTCTTTGATTTTGCCTCAAGCTTTGTTCTATTTTTTTTATTAATATGGACAAAGGCCTCACAACCAAAAGGCTTTAAAAAGGAGTAGTTTACCTTTTTACTTGTCCATGCTTCCTCTGGAATACCACCATCCAAGGAACTTGAAGGCCCCCTGTTTATTACATAAACAACAGTATCTATAGAATCTGCCCAAAATTATAAAGGAAATCCTGCATGCAATCTCATGCACCTTGCACGCTCCATGATTGTTTTGTTCATCCTTTTTGACACACCATTTTCTTGTGGTGTTCTTGGAACTGTCTTCTCTCTGTGAATTCCATGCTCTGAACAGTACCTATCAAACTCTTTGTTGCAATATTCACCTCCATTGTCTGATCTGAGACACTTCAATTTCTTTCGTATCTCAATCTCAACCAATGCATTCCATTTCTTGAAAGTATCAAATACATCAGATTTATTTTGAATACAATAAATCCAAGTTTTTCAAGTTGCATCATCAATAAAAGTAACATAATAATGAGAACCTCTGAGAGATGATACTTGAGCAGGTCCCCATACATCTGTATGCACAAGCTCTAATTTTTCGCTCTTCTTTTCTTTCCCAACTCTAAGAAATCCGACTCTCTTCTGTTTTCCATAAATGCAATTCTCACAGAAGTCCAAATCAACATTTTTCAAACCTGGCAATAAATTCCTTGAGTGAAGAATCTTCATCCCCTTCTCACTCATGTGTCCGAGCCTATGATGCCCTAATGCTGCATCTGCTCCTTTGGAAGTTAAAGCATTAATAGAGTTAGAAATACCATTGCATAAATACAATGTACCAACCTTTTCGTCTTTTGCTATTACCAGGGCTCCTTTGGTGACCTTCCAAGCTTTATCTGTGAAAGTTGTCACACAACCTTCATCGCCTAATTGCCCTATTGAAATCAGATTTTTCTTTAGATCTGGAACATGCCTTACCTCCTTTAGCAGCCATTGGTTTCCATTCTACTATTTTACAAGAACCTTACCCATTCCAACAATTTTACAGGGTTTATCATCACCCAAATGGACTTGTCCAAAATCTCCTTGAACATAGTCATCAAAATATTTCTTATCAGGTGTGGCATGGAATGAGGCCCCTGAATCTACCACCCAGGAATTAGTAATATTTTCGAAAGAAAGAATCAAATCATCTTGTAACACCTCACCTATCACATTTTCTTCATGATTGTTTTCTTGCTGTGCATCTCCCTCTTTTCCCTTCTGAGATCTACAGTCTTTCTTTAGGTGTCCTTTCTTTCTGCATTTCCAGCAACTATCTAGACTTGGATTTGCCTTTCCTTGATTTACTGTGATATCTTGAGCTCTTTCCTCTTTCCATTCTTCTTCCAACTAGACTCTGCACTCAAAGCATTACCCGATGTGTCACCGGAGCTTTTCCGTCGCATTTCCTCGCTAAGGATAGCACTGACAACATCATCAAACTTTAAAGTACTAGATCTAGAAACAGAGTTACTAATGGCCATTACTAAACCATTCCAACTTTCTGGCAATGAGCACAAGAATAACAGAGCTCTAACTTCATCATCAAAGTTTACCCCTATAGAACTTAACTGACTTGTAACTGTATTAAAATAATTTAAATGGTCTGCAACAGATCCTCCTTCCGACATCTTCATATTAAATAACCGTTTCATAAGAAATACCTTGTTTGAGGCCGAGAGTTTTTCATATAGTTTCGCCAATGCCTGAATCGAATCCTCTGTCATTGTTTCCTTCGAAATGTTGAAGGCGACCGACGCTGTGAGGCACAACCGTACTGTTCTGAGTGCCTTTCTATCGAGAATGTTCCATTCTACATCTATCATAGCCGTCGGCTTCTTTGTTTTTCCACTCAATGGTAGGTACATATCTTTCTGATACAGATAATTTTCCATCTGCATCTTCCACAGCAAGAAGTTTTGGTTGTTAAATTTCTCGACCCTAAACTTACCATTTTTTGCCATTGCTCCCACTCGAACTAGGAACCCTTCTCTCCTGCGAGTTTATCGGCCAAATAAACCTGGCTCTGATACCATTTGTTAGAAAAATTATATATGACAGAGAAATGCAAGACATATAATATGCGGAAAAACACAAACACGTAAAACCAGAGAGACACAGATATATGTGGTTCACCCAGTTTGGGCTACATCCACCACGAGTAGCCAGTCCTTCCTTTCTATTATCCATCAAAATGAAGAGACACAACCTACAGCAGATCCATTGTAATATCCTCTGTTTTCTCTCACAATCTCACCTCTCTGTTTCTCACTCTGAGAATACACATCTATTCCACAGCCTCAATACAATACCCTCATACAAAGAGAGGGGTTGCCTTCTAGGGAAAAAAAACCCTAAAATAAACATAAATTATACTATCAGATCATCTGCCTAATGAATGGCCCATATTGACTAGAAATTATTATACTTTTACAAGGCAATTTTACATCTATTTTTTTAGCTTCGGGGGCGCTGCCCCTCAAACCCCCGCCAGGGGATTGCTGGCCCTCGAACCCCCGTGGGGGGGACAAGGCCCCCCGCACTCCCCCATGTGGAGGGGTGTACAATCTTCTTGGGGTATACATCCAGCTGAAACAAAGACCTCTAAATAATCATGCTCCACACCCAACATGATTTGGTTTGGAGTGAAGCCTAAAGGGAAGAGCCTTAAAACTATTGTTGATTGAGGCCATCATGGAATGCTAGCAGAAGTGTGTGGGAACCTAGTCTTATTAGAGGAGAACTGCAACGTCAAGACAATGGTTGTAATCTCTTCTTGATATCAATATATATTCAACTATTGATTGATTTCCTACATGATTTGTCATCTTACATATTCATGGATTAATGTTTCTTAATTTGTTAAGTAGGTTGAATTACAATTTGTCTATTATCATGGTTGTTTTTTATTTGTTTCAGGTGTTTGAAGAAATAAGCGAGAGATAGCTAGAGCGAGCAAGCAAGGACATCATCAAATGGGATAAGCGTACTAATAGGTAGGCCCTCTTAATTGGTTCTAACTTAAGGAAATATTCCATAGAATGTATCTGTTGTGGCTAGACCCATTATCGGGCTAGAGGAATTTATTTGTGTTTGCACTTATAATTTTACTTCACCACAAGTGCAAAGTAAGGAAGCAAGGGTTAGCTGGGAAATTATGCGGAAAAGTTGAGAACAATGCAGAGCAAGGCAGCAGAGGATCAGTTGGGCATGTGTGTGCAATTTTGGAGAACATTGCAGACCCAGGTCTCAGAGAAGAGTAGGTTTCTGGTAGGCAAGAAGGAGGCATGATGACTATGCTTGAGAAATGCATTGTTGAGTTTGGTCATGGAGGCAGTCTCTGCACAATTTTGGGAGGTAGATCGACTGCTCATCTCTGGGATTGCATAGTGCAGTTGCCCTAGAGGACAACCTCAAACATTGTGTAGTTTTGGGCAGTAGAATAGGGTCACTGAGGGCTAAGACTACGCAATGCAACTTAGTTGGGGTCCAGTGGAAGAGGGTTGTTCGGTCGGTCATATTTTCTGGAAAATGGCTAAGTGTCAAAAGCAAGTGAAATTGTGCAAACTGACATTGTGATCATACACTTAACATAATTGACGATGAGAAAACATAGACCACCCTGACAATAAGACAAAACATGCCCTCGATGAGACTGTCTTAGAGTTGAGAGCGACAAGTGCGACACTTGAGATAGACCTTCAGACGACCGTGACGACACTTGTGCGATAGTGCTTACAACTTTGTGTGTGAGTACAACAGATGTTTACATAGCGAAGACAACCAAAACACACAAAGACAAACCTTGAAACTGACCAGAACTAGATCACAAGCATGACAAAGCAATAAACATGTCGAAAGATGACCGCTAGTCAAACAAGAAAAAAATGTGAAAAGACTTCAAAAGAGCTCATGGAGTGAGATCGAGCGTTTGCAACCATCAAAGAAAAAACCAAGGAAGGCTTCAAAATTTGGATGCAAGCCAAAATTTTGGAGGGTGTTGCAGCCACTACAACACAAAGATGTTGCAGCGAACCATAATGTTCATCAGGTCCTCCAGAGGAATGTTCTGGATCTGGATCTAGTTGCTTCTTGACATATTCTGTTAAATGAAGTTGGCCTTTTTGAATTTACCTCCTTTGATACTTGTAACACGATGATCACTAATGTGACCACCAAAGATTCTTAAAATATAATATTTAAATTCAAAGAAGGTTAACATGATTAGAAATCTCAAATTATTTTTGAAATCTTTCTCAATATTTCAAAGAATGATAAATTAAATTTATACAACGTACTTAAAAATGCGTACATATGTCCTTGGGGATCCACAATCAACTTAAGATTATCCTCAATTGACTTAAGCTCAATCCATGTAATTATCAATCGTACGAAACTTCAATCCACTTAAAAGGAGAGCAGATAAAAGGTCCTAAATACGATCTCACATTGGTAGGAGTTCATATACATCCAAAATACTGTCAAGTTGAGCTCTTATGTAGAAACTGATTGTTAGGGAAGGAAAATAATGCTATTAGACTTCGATAGTTTAAGCCTAGGACGCACTCTATACATAGTTTGTGAAGAAAAAATAAATGTTTGAACAACTGATGGTACTACGAATTTATATACATCAAAAAGATGTCCAGGTTTGCTATTATCCAGATACTGATTTTTAGGGAAGGAAAAAATGCTAATAGTTTTGAATAGTTCAAACATAGGACCCACTCCAGACATAGTTTGTATAAAAAGTTGGAAAAGGGTTAGAATTTGGATTTCTCTTTGCCCATCATATAAATTTTTTTGATGTTTCTTTTCCTTATGCTACCTGTATGTTTAAATTTTTTCCCTTCATAAATGATTTTCTCATAATAAATTAACCCTTCACCAATAAAATCTTGATTAAGAAATTACCCTTCAATAACATAACTATGCTAAAAAATTTCACATATTTATCATAAGCAAAAAAATGAAATGGCCATAACACACAAATCACTTATTTATCTTAGAGCATATCAGTCTAGATGTGTTTGAAAAATGGTTGTTATTAATGAATATGGGATATTGTAACTGAAAATAATGTTATATCATGCCAAAATATTAAAACAATAAGTGAAAAGAACTCATAATATGACAATTCGTGCTTTATTAATGAGTTTCAGGGTTTCATTTTGAGAAACACACATTCAAATTCAATAATGAAGTTGAAAGGAATGCTAACCTGGGATAACCACTACCCACTGGTATTTGAGGCTAAGACTTGTTAGGTGTTGTGGACACAGATTATCAGACTCAATGCTCCAAAGCTCCAACATCCTTCACATTCATTACAAGGGAGGAAGCTCGATCCATGGCAGAAACAATGAGAGGGACCAAGTGGTTGAATGAGTTTGATACATTGATAATTTTCTAGCGATCAATTGATGGCCAAAGGGAGGAAAATATGTCCTGAGCCTTGATTGTATATTATTCAGAGGGCCCTAAAACGCATATTCATCGCAGCCTACAAGTGTGAGATCATTAGTAGTTATTGAAATTTATTGTTGTAAATATCAAGAGATCAACATAATCCTCAGGGAAATCACAACATTATGCACATTAACTGGATGAGTGAACACTAGTACAATCCACACCACCCCAAATCGGATTGAGAATCGAGATTCAACATACTTGGTTGATTAATGGATGATTGATGAGATTATACCATTTTCATTACTCATATTATTCCGGACTCCAACCATCCTCTGGGCCGTCTAAAATGTGCGCCGACGTTTTCTCATCTATTTCATGTTTCATTTATTTTTCATATATATATATATATATATAATCATTAGATGAATTTTGAAGTAAAAAATGGGTTTCCTAAGAAAAATGTACAATCAAAATTCACTTTATGAGAATCAATCACATTTTAGGGGATGATGTCATCTCCCATGGTTGATGTGGCATTGCTTGAATTAAAGGTACTTATTTGTAACATTCTCAATAGTGAATAAAAGCTCTTGGTTAACCATGGTAGTGGACGTTCAGCGAACAAGGGTTTGGGTGCAGGAGCGACGAGCAAGCATCGAACTTGGGGAGCAGCGAACAGGGTTTTGGGTGCTGGGTTTGGGTGCAGGAGCAGTAGCGGCGAGCTGTAACTTTCAGGAGCGGCAAAAGAAAGGAGCAGCGAACAGGGGTTTGGGTGCTGGGTTTGGGTGCAGGAGCAGAAGCGGCGAGCTAGAGCTAGATCGACGAGCAGGGGGCTGAAGGAGCAGGAGCGGCGAGCTGTAACATTCAGAAGCGGCGAAAGCAAGGAGCAGCGAACAGGGGTTTGGGTGCAGGAGCAGAAGCGGCGAGCTAGATGGGCTGAAGGAGCAGGAGCGGCGAGGAGCGGCGTTCATAGGAGCGGTGAGCAGGGGTTGTTTCTAGACAGGGGCAGAGGTTTACTAAGTAACTTTGCAGACAGGGGTCAGCGGACAGCTGAGCAGCGTTCGGCGAAGCAGCAAGGTCAACACCAGAAGGCGAGTGGGGATCTGCGTGGGCTTCTCCGGGGTCTCCTGAGTCGAGCGGCGAAAGGCAACAGAGAGGGTTTCATCTGAATACTCGTTTCTTCCTCTGGTCTTTTAGTTTTCTCAAAGCGGGGGCGAGGTGGCTTCCCTTGCCGCCTCTGCCCCCGGAGTTGCCTCTGCTCCGGTGGGTCTTTTTCTCCTCGGCGGCAGTCAGGCTTGATCTCGTCACGGCACATCCTTTGGAGCGTTGAGGGAACAGCGGTGCTTCTGCCCTGTTTCGTGCCGCTTCTATGGATGACTCTGCTGGTCTTTTCTGCAGGCAGATGCGGAGGATTGCGTCAGCATTCTTCCTCTGTTTCTCGTTTGATTTGGATGGAGAGTTTGAGGGGGCGGGGAAGGAGTGGCTTCTTTTGTTGCTCTCTTCCTCATTTCGTGCCTCTCCCTCCACATTGGGCGGTCAGATCATGATGCTCTTCCTTCTTTTGCTTGTCTGCTTGGTTTCTTGGTGCCTTTTCTGCACCTTATGATGGGTTGCCTTGTCTGGGGGGCAACATTTGGCCTTTCGAGGCTTTATTTGGGATCTGTTTTAACAGATTAGCATGTCGTTCGGTCCATGTCTATGGGTTGCCTTCTGGGGGGCAATATTGGCCTTTGGGGACTTTATTTGGGATTTGTTTTTAGCAAATTTGCATGTGGCTTGGGCCACATTTCTGCATTTGCTTCTTGCATATGCGCTATGTAATCTTCTTTAATGAATATATTACGCTTTTTTCTTCTGAAAAAAAAAAAAAAAAAACCATGGTAGTGCTCTGAGTGCTTTTAAAGTCATCAATAAAGTACTCATAATAAAGGTTATTTCACACTTTTTGAATAAAATATTATTATTGTCATTTCATATTTTTTGAAAGAAACAATGGATATACCTATCCAATCTTCATGTCATTACACATTTTTAAATAAATATTATATTTGTATATTTTCATATATTTATTTTTAAATTATATATTCTTTTTATTTTATTTAATCTTACAATTTCAAATTAATTATAAATTAATATCTATATATATACCTACTCATAAATATATATATATATATATATATATATATATACCCACTCATAAATATAAATTAAATCTATTTCAATATTTTTTTAATACAACTCAATTGATTTCATTATGATTATATTAATATTTTATATTATTATATATAATATTATGAAAAATAATCTAAATCTAAATATTTCTTCTTATGTTATAAATCAAATCAATTCAATATGTAATATGAAATTAATACATAAAATAATATATTACATTTATTAAATTATTTTATTTTATTTTTATATATCATCTTAATTACATGTTATTATATAATATAATTTTATAGTTTAATTGATATAAATTTTAATTAATAGTGTATTATACAATTAAGAATATATGAATTAATATTTACGCCAATAGGCATTTTTTTTGCTGGCTTGGGGTAGGCAAACATTGTTCACCCCAGCCAATGGGAAATCTTAGGTTTCGCCCTTCCAGCCAATAACATTTTGCCATGTGTTTGTGTCTTCATCCAATAGAATTTGGCAATCTATCCAAATTGTTTCGGCCCACATTTTCCACTACCTACCTATTTCTATGGCTCTCTACTGACACGACAACCTCCACCATACCTGTGCCCTCCCTTCCACTTTTAGTTTTTACAGCCTCCTCTCTGGCACACTATACCCTTTTCCTCCTCGCTCGTCAATCGAGCCCCATCCATCATACCTCCTGCATGGTGGGATCCTTCGCTTGACTCCTTCGAACACTTCCTCCTTCGTTTCCCTCGGGATTAATGTCTTATTCATCAATCACTAGCTCCTTCACCCAACTCTTTCGCACGAGTATGATGAAATGAAGCAGTGGTTACAAAGCTCGACATGTTCCAAACTGTTGCCAATGCTCAAAGAATTAGTAGACCCGAGGTCCTGTTAAAAGTTTTGTCTCTCTTATCAAGTTTACTAGAAGCCTAAGACCAGGTAAGTTACTTTCTTTTTCTATGTTCCTAATGTGGTTTTAACTCCATACCTTCATGTTATGTGATGCCAAGATGCAAAAAAATTGATTCTAAGGGCCATGTTATCAGGGTTAGTGCTTAGCTTTTCTAGTGAAAAAATTATCTATAATGGTCGATGCTACGGTCTTCTTCTTCATCGACCTTCGTTGTTCCCAGGTGAAAAACACTGACCTGCAAATTTTGAATTGAATTGAACTTTTATTTATTAACGTCCACGAGGTTAATCATTAGTGGATTTTGGATTGAGTGTTTCAATCTTTACTAGTATATATTTTTCAATCCTACTAGTATAAAGATCACAAAGAATTTGCCAGAACATAGCCAATCTTCCTTGCACTATCACAAGGTTTGATTTGTCAAAAAAGTGGTGGATTTTCTTTTTCTCTCTCACCGTCACACTTTTAATTGTCCCAACATTGTTTAATTTCGAGAAATAACAAGTTTGACCATTAACACTGTGAAAGCAATTTACAATTAAGATTCTTAAAACAACTCATCGATAATTTGAAGCATTAAATCTAGAACTTAACTAAGACTTTTAAGGCAATTTAAAATCAATATTCTTGAAACAACTCACAGAGTTTGAAGTATGAAATCTATTAAAGCTAGAGGAACTTAACTAATACTTTTAAAGCAATTTAAAATCAAGATTCTTAAGACAATGTGAACGAAGTTTTAAATATTAAATATAAAAGAACTCAACTAGCATGTACATTTTCATTGCCTAGCTCATTTGCAGTCTTGGGTTCAAGGCTAACTAAAATGCTATATGTTCTAGGGTTTTTCTCAATTTTCAAGTGTTTTTTCTTATCACATTTTGTTGGGATCTACTATCATAATATCAAATTGTAATCAAAACAATGCAAGTGGTAAATATTTTTACTTACCATATTCCGACCAAGATAGGTTTTTTAACTGGCATTTAAACTAGGCCTTAGATATACATTCACAATTTGTTCATAATTCACAATTACCATAGGGTTTTGGTAATCTTTAGATTTGTTTGCAATTTCCAATTGCCCTACGTTTTTTAGCGTCTCCTAATCTACACAAAAACTCGCTAGGTGTGATCCTTACAAGGTAGATGTGATTTGCCAAGTCTCTATAAAAGTTGCTTAAATGAGTGTGTCTTGCATAAACTTTATGTAAGTCCCTTTTCTTCACAGAAATTTTTCCAGTACACCACCCTCCCAAGTGTAAAACAATATATGGTCGCTTGATATATGGTAAATGCTAAATCCAATCAACAGAATTTAACTAAAATGTACATTTTCTAAAGTTGAATCAAAGAAATTTATAGTTTTCTCACAATTTCCAAATGATACAACTAGGATTTGTAATTGCCAAGGAGCTATACAGTATCCTGTACATGGTAGTTAAATTTTTCATTAGCATTTACAAATCGATCTTAGAACTTAGCAAATTAATATGAGAATTTTCCAAATGTCTTTCTAAATGGAATATTTTTGGCATCTCCTGCTCGATCTGAGAACTTACCAAATGTGTTTCTTTAAGGGGAACATTAATGTTGTCTAATTTGAAATAAGCTAAAAATGTAGAGTTTTTGACAAAATTTGTCTAGGTAAGTATAATTTTGCATAAACTTACGGTCTCCTCTCTTCTGATTGGCCGCTAAATCAATTTCTAAGTGTAAAGAAGTGTTTGACTCTCAAATTTTTAACTAACATGTAATTTTTTTCTTGACAACTTATGTGCATTAAAAAAAAATTTAACCATTCCCAAGAGCCCTAGGGTTTTTGGTGTCTCCTAATTATCCTAAAATTACCAATTGTTTTCCTAATTTTCTATAGCACTTCCCAATTAACCCAAGTTTTTTGCCTAGAAATTATTCTATAGATTTGAGAGCTCACCAAGTGCATTTCTTATTTGGCAGATTTTTTTACCAAATTTAAGCAAATGCATTTTTCATAAACTTTATACGGCTCCCTCTTACTTAATTGAGCACCTCAATTTCTCCTGGATAACCTTCAATCCCTCAACCCGAGTTCATTGCCAACCATCCATGGCTTTTTCGTTATAGAACTCCACCTAGTAACATGCACTCATTTACTGTATTCATTTTTCCATGTTTTTTTGTTTTGGTTGATGGTTGACAATGGAGCTAACCGATTAAATATCTCTTATGCAGAAAAATGGTATTGCTCCCTTGTTTAGGTTCATGAGGGTGCAAAGTCTCACCGCATCTTAGAATCCAAAGAAGTAGGAATGTTCACATGAATGTAGTTTTAGATGCTTCAAATTTAATTATAACGAAATTACCAGTAAGGCTAAGGCTCTGTTCTTGAAAATTCTAACTTGTGAGGTAATTACACTACTGTGTTTTATGTACTTATAAAATTATTGTACTTATCGTTTTTTAGTTGATTTAATAGCTCTGCAGTCATGGGCGGGGACTATTTTTCTTAGGAAAATTTTTCCTTGCAATAGTTGTTGAAGTTGTGATGTTCTCATTATTTCCAAGTAATCAAGGTGAATGCAACAATGGGTATAAACTATATTGTGATGATCTTTAGTCAAGAGATATGTAATTGCTATTAGGTTTGATGTATACTCATGTGCAAGTGTTTCCACTATGGTTGTTGTTGAAGCTAGGGTTTTATGGGGTTATAAAGTACCCTATGTAAAATGTAGTAATGGGTTATGGTGATTTTCCAACATTGGGAGGATTAGGCTCTGGGTGTAAGCATGGGAAATGTCAGGTCAGCAAGTGTAATGCATTCAGAGTGGGTTTCATGAATTCATGAATGAAATCATTGAAATCTAAGCTCCTTAGGAGGGTGAGGCCTCTACTATACATGGAACCAGAGCCTGCATGGGAATTGAAATTGTGACTCCATGGGAATTTAAATTGTGACTATTGGTCGGGGAATAGGAGTCCCCTGGGTAGAGGGTAATGTTTGTTAATGATGGAAAACTAACTGTAGAACCCTTAATGAAAGCAAAATGTAAAAGAGAACTCGAAGATAAACTAAATCTTGTGGGAAATATGGGCTATGATGGAAAGGAACATAAGCACCATGCTCTAAATGATGTTGATGATGCCTATTTTAAGCAGAAGATGGTGTTTTTAGAAGCATAGATTTCTTGCATTGTTACCATTATTGATGCATAATAACAGCCTCCGATGCACTAGTCATCTCCAGATGTAGAAGGAATTACATATGTTGTTGTGGCAGAACAATGCGGCTTTATTATATGATCAGTTTTGTTGAAAGCAGATGTTAGGTTTTCAGTAACAGAAAAACGAGGCTGCATTCTCTCCAAACGTTGCAGAAAGTGGTCTATCCAAAATTGGAGAGGATAGCAATGTGGAGAGCTATTGTAATATTGTCGGTTTTCATGTCTCTCATTGTTTGTGGATGCTGCAACTTTGGTAGGTTGATTTGTTTCTATTTTACAACAATATGATCAAGAAATTTTCATTTCCCTTCAATAAATTTGCATAGTTTGGAACATAAAGGTATATTTGAAATTTGAATGTTGCAAGCAATGCCTACATCTTGATTGCATAAATATTTTTTATTGGAGGTTGTTTTAATTTATTGTGAATTTGTTAAAGCCCAAACAAACATTGTAACTTATATTTTCTGCTTATCATTAAAAAATTTCTTTAGATAATGTTTTAATGTAATTCTCTATTTTTCCTTTGCTAATATTTCTAGAACTTTATTGTTAATAGTATGCGTGTGCCTGCTATTTTATATAATATCATTTCTTATAATTCCCTCTTGTGTTTGTGTGTGTACGTTGGGAGTGTTTCTATTCTGCGAAATAAGCTCACATATTCACCATAAGCTGGATATTTACTTGTGCAACTTTATAAAGTGAAATTTGAAGTCATGCTCATAATTTATATTCCAAATTATTGAATATAAAGTGGTATAGAAGCAAAGGATATAATGAGTAAGCGGGAGGGACGAGGAGAGTTTCCTGCTTCTCTGTAACACTTGCAACTCTTATCTTAACTCCAAGGGGGTTTCACTAGTGGATAGGTTTTGTCATATGCCAAAATTGAAGAGGAAATTGTGGAAGGGTTGAGAGATGAGCCTGGTAGGTTTCTACATTATCCTTCTAACTTGTGAGATATGTACAATAATTTTATTCAAAGGGTGAAAAAAACCAAAAAACATATCGGCGTATCTTTGCACCTTTTGGTGGAAATGATAGTTATAATTTATTTTAAGTTATTTAAGTGCAAAGGAAAAATTCATTAGTTGTCCAATGATAATAACTTTTACTTGAAAAACTCAATTTTATTTATAGTCATATCAATACAATTTTTTTATTAATCTTACTTTGGTACAACTTTTCAATTGAATTTAACCATGGTTACATGGATTGTGGTGCAAAAAGTGAATTGAAAATTCATAAATATTATTTTATTGTTTTAGTTATTATTATATTATTTCCTTAGGAGGCCCATTTTAGACCTCAAAATTCCCCTAATGAATCTTAACATTGTTGCAAACTTGCAAGTTGCAACAAGCAACAATGAATTCCAACGCTTCGACAACAACCCTCTTGGTCGTTGAAAATTCTGTTTCATAGCAATATAATGAATGGCTATATATGAAGCTACATTACACAAATGTTTTCTAGTGTATGGGTATGCGTTTAGATACATATCAAATCACTATCAATCAATTGTTCAAAAGAATCAAACTCTTTGGGTTGCATAGTTTATAAAGATGCATAACTTTTAATGTGAAGTCTCAATACAGAATTTTTTCCTATGAACTTATAACTTCTAAATACATGATTGGTAGATTAAGATTGATAAATTTGTCCTTATATGTCATGACACATATTTATTCTTCTGAAAGAAAAAAATTCAAAAGTAGCTGACACGGTTTAAATATCTGCCATACTGGATTGTAGGTTACGCTGAAATAAACAAAGTGAAACTGTACTCTGACTATATATTTTTATGCAAAATAAAACATGTTTACATACCCGATGAACTCGTGCAATTATTTTAACATGGTTCCATATGAACTCGATTACTCATGTTCTGTTTAGTTTCACTTTTCCCTAGTAACATTGTTCATATATGATTTATATTGATTTGAACCCTATACACAACAAGTTACAAGTTTGCAAGTTGCAACTCATCTCGGATTGGTGTTATTATTACAAATAGCAAGTTGCAACTCGTATCAAATCTATATTATTAATACAAATAGACATATAGTACTACAGAAGCCAGAGTGAAAATAAACAAGCTTTAATAATGTTTTGAGAAAATTATTGCCTCTCAAAAATACGTTTCCCATTGTTCCAATCACTCAAAAAGATAGGCATCTAGAAATTTTAGGCGTTAAATACAGGCAAAATTCCCCATCAAATTCCATCCCTAACTTGGACTTCCATTATACAATTTGAAGAAAAATTAAATGTTGAAACTGTTGATGGTACCTTTTACACAGTTATGTTGATGTTATTGACTGTGGTGTTATTGCTTTTGTGATCCCAAAATTTCAGCTATTTTTAACTCTGGTGTTGTTGTTTTTTTATCCCAAAATTTCATCCTTATTTGAATCCACTGTACTTGGAAACTACACATCAGTGTCCATAGAAAAATTTATGACCAAAAACACAACTAACAATGACAACTTGTTCTTTCTATCAAGAAACACATGAATATCGTTGTGTTTTCTCAAAGAGTGTAGTGTTCAAGGAGTAAAAAATGAAGAAATTATCTAGGCTTTGTAGATTCCTAAAACCCTAATCATATGTAAGACCTTAAATGGAATGATAGGTATTGACATAATGGAAATTTACATAAAATATATTGAAATAAAAAAGATGATAATATCATAGTCAAGAAAACAAAAATAGATCATCCTTTTTGTTCCAATTCATTCCAATACATATAAGGCCAAGCGAAAGTGGAGAGGGTAGGTGCTTGTGGGGGAGCCTTCCCTCGGCTCGGGAGCAAGGCCTTCCTACACAGTCTCCTTCTCCAGACCCCTTGCAAGTCAAAATCTCGTTCTTCTGTAATCCTATTCTAGATGCTTCATTTCAATTGATATAAGTGGCTAAAACATTTAGTTTCAACAATCATAAACATGAGTAGCCCACCATAATAAGGCGGGGGGGGGGGGGGGGGGGGAATTTTGCTCTTGGAATAACCACAATTATGCATTGGCTTAGTTGTACATCAATATTGAATACAACCTAGTCAATTGGTATAATATGGGAGATTTTGTGGTTTTAGGATCAACCATTAGGGTAGTAGTATATCTAGCTTTTGAAACAACCATAAGTGTGGATTGGTACAACAATACAACACATTTAATTGGTATAACAACATAATATTTGGATTAGCAAGAGGAGTACAAGTTTAGGGGGAGTACAATGCACCATGAAATTAAAATTTTGTGTGTTTCATAAGTTTCTCATTGTTCTTATTCAATGGGTATCACTTGCTTTAAGTGGAAGCAACCAATATGTTCAACAACAAATTGAAATCAACAACCATTACCACATGAGGAGATTCATGTTCAAGGGGGAGTAAAGTCCTTTTCCATTTATGTCAAAGGAGGAGAATGATTAAACATTGACGCCTCAAAGCCAAGAGGAGTATGAGAAGACAATGACACTTCACTCAAAAGAAAAGGGGTACAGTGAGCAGACAATGGTAGTTCTTCAACCTTAGTATTTCCATCTATGACTAATAATGTCTAACAATGTTTCCATCAATGCCAAAGGGGGATATTGTTGAGCAAGTTGGTAGTTGTTGTCATTGATGTCAAGTGATGTCCAGAGTAGGGAGAGCTTATAATAACTCAGTTGTTTGTTGAGAAACCTATCTTTGATGCCATTTTGTCTGCAAGTAACTTGTTCAACACATGAGAAGTATTTGGTTAAATATCCCTCTCAAATATATTTCCAATGGTATATAACACTTAGTGTAACTTCTTAAGAATGGAGAAATACTTGGTTTCTCAATCTTAGAGTCCAGTCATGGTTTCGATGGGTATTTTTTCTGAATGATCTATGATTCTATAGATATCTGGATATCTGGGGCATCTGGACCTAACACATTCACTATGTAAGAAGCATATGCTAGATTCATCTACACATCTAGGATATTTGAACTTATCTAGGATTCCCAAGGTATCAGGGCATTCAGATATCCAAGGGTTGCACAATGAAACCACTTAAGAAATGAATTGTATCCAGATTTTTCCAGAGATAAACCAACAGTGGATCCCAGATAGGTGGAAACATGAGGTGGCATCCAGGAGGTGACAGGTGGTTGTGATGTGGAAAGGTGAAGATGTGGCACATTGAGGTGAGGACATGTGGCATGTAGATTTGGAGATTTTGGGTGGCCAAGTGGCCCTTTTTCAAGTGACACATGGTGGAAATATGGCATGAAACATGGAAAAAAGTGACTGAAGATGATGTGGCCTACATTTGAATTTGCACCAGGAGGGTGGTTTGGAAAGGGCAAGAAACGTTTATGAAATTTCATGTTTTTTTTAGTCCCAAGACAAAAATACCATCCGACCATCCAGTGGTGTAGAGGTGTAGGAGGCATAGCAAAATGTTTGAGGATCAAATCACTAGATCCCCATATTAGGGTCTAAGCATCTGGTGGCAAGGTAGGCAATCCAACCATTCGCCTCTCTGGGGGGCGAGTGATGTCAAGTCATAAGTTTTAGCTTGGATCTAGATATGCTATAAAGGTTTTAACCAAATGGTTATAGCCTACGGATATATAATCCAGGGAGCTAAACAAAGGGGAAATATATGGAAACTTGGCGTTCAAGCACCAAATTTCGTTTATTATAATAGAAAGAAAGATTAAATATCGAATTGGGATAGGTCAGAGCATGCATTTATAAAAACATTGAAAGTAACGTGAGAAGTGAAGTTCCAATTCATATCAAAGTGATGTAATTACAATAAAAAAAAAAGAGCATAAAAACTCAATTTGCATAAGCAGAAGAAGGTGGAACTTAATTGTAAAACTTGAAGAGAAGAAAAACGAAGACAAAGGAGTAGAGAAGTGTTATCTAGTATGTTATGTGTGAAGATTGATAAGTTTTGGAGTGGTGGTGAGTTTATGTAATTTGCAAATCTGAAGCTTTAGGAGAGATTTTGCAGAAAAGAAACAAAAACCAAGAGCAGATCTAAGAGAGAGAAACAACGATGGTGAGGAATCTTAATTAGATCAAAGAATCAAAGGGGATAGCTATAGAGCATGGGCTTGCAGATCTTAGATTTAGACAATTGGTTCAACAATATTTTCATTAAAGAAGCCTTAGATTTTAGTGTGAAAATTGATGAAAGAAGGATATGATACGTTGCACAAGTAGGTTCCTAGAGATCAATGGGGGTTGTTTCCCGCAAACTGTGGGAGGTGGTGCTTCCAACAAGTCGGTGCTTGCAAAGAAAAAGGGGTTGGAGCCTGTTGTAGGTTGATGCCTACATAATTTGATGTAATTTGGAGTTGGAGCTTGCATTTTACATCATAATAAAAATATAATTTGTGGTTTTCTCCTATATGGGTTTCCATGTAAAATTCTTGTGTCAAAGTTTTATGTGATTGGTGCACCATTTTCTAATATAGTATTGTTGAGTATGTTAAATTGATGAATAATTATTTAAAAATTTTAAAACACTGATTCATCCCCTTCAATATTTTCCTAGTTTCGAACATAATAAATCACTAAGTATTGCAACCATTAATTTAATTTCAAAGCATAAATGTCACCTTGATATGGCTTGATGTCAACCATTGCTTTTGTATTAAACAAGGACAATGAATATGTTCCTTTTCAGGTTCTTTCTAAGACTCCTTCTCTCCTTCTTCCTAATCCCCTGACTTTCCCTCTGAATTGACCTTTGAGTTGGAACCTTTTCCTTCTCCAATTCCAAGTTTGTTTGCTAGTGCTGCCATAAGGAGGTTCATATTATGATTCATATCTGCAACATGCTCTTCTAACCTTGTTAATATGTCCTCTTCCAAATCTTGAGGATTATTAAACTAGCCTTTTTCTGACCATCGTTGTGATTTTATGCCTTTTTGCTTAAACTAATCTAGATCCCTTGCAACTTCCCACAATATACCCAAAGAAACTTGCTCTAATACCAATATGATTCGTAAATTGTCATGGATATTCCACTAGACTATTCATCATAATATATTTAATAAAAAATACACTAAAATCCAAAATCTATGGTATGAGGGTTAATTCCTTATATTTTCTAGATTTACTAAATTACTATTTCCACTTATGCATGCAATATATAAAATGAGTAAAATAGATAATAGATAAAAACAAATTACTCACAAGAAACAATCACATCAATTTATGACATAGGAAACCCTTTCGAGAGAAAATTCAGTTGGAAGGTGAGGCTTCTTTGCTCTCTCTTTGTCTAAATGGAAATGGTGCAAATGCAAATGAGGGAGACCTCTTGTCCGTGTGTTACCACAAAACTAAACCCTCGTTGTTCTTCCCTCTCTCTAACTGTCAATTACTATATATGGAACAAAATGCACTTGAATAGAATCAAACCCCTTTTCCTCCTAGTGGCCCAGTTATAACATAACCCAATAGACAACTAGGGGTTAAATTTGACCCATTAGACTCTCAATATGAGTTACAACTTGAACTTTATGTATTCATATTCGTAGGGACCATGTGGATAACCCCTTTTCCATGAATAGTGAACACTAACATGTCATACTCTCGAATTATGGTGGTCAATCATCATAGGTCAACTTCCAAGAGACATAAATTTTGTGTTTGAACTTTGATTAACATGATTCTTACACCATTGGAAATGTCTACGAGTGTAGAATAACACGAGGGATTGCTACACTAAATTGGACAAATTTTACCCCCAAAAAAAACGTCCTTTAAGACCTCAAACTATCCCAAGTACTCACAATTCTCCAAACTAGGTCATGAAACTAAAATTGTTCCTATAAGTTGATTTCTCTGATTTTTTTGCCTTAAAGCATGATATGGATGACAAACAATATAATGATCCAACCCATATCAAGATAAAAGCACAAATAGAGAGTGTGGAAAAATGGTGTCCAAAGTGGTGATACAACCATAAGTAGTGTGTTAATAATCAATGAACTCGACATAAAATTCTATAGAAGATAAATAAGTTTTCAATCAAACTAGTTTAATGCACTCTACTTAGTTGCCAATGAGTAATAAGCATTGCTCTTCATTCATGGTGGGACATGTCTAAAAACATGCCATTAAGTTGCAAATCTAGGAATCTATTGATTCTCCTTGCATTTGGACATTGTATTTGGGAAATTTAATTATAGTGTTAAGATGAAAAATAAAAGAAAATGCCCTACGTTGTTGATGAAGCACTTCAATGGGGGCACCAATGATTTGTTGTGCCATTGTATTGAGGCTAGAGTTACCCTTGCAAGGCACCCAATGGAAGTATGATTGGGATTGAAGATTTTTCTGATGACAGTGTTCATAGATTTCACTGATAATGAGCTAGAACATGAGCTAGAACATGATTCTTGACATTGAAAAATGGTGTAGGGTGAGAGGGCAGTCCCCACGAAGTCTCACTTTGAAGTTGCAATTACACGGAATTAATTCATTTTTTGGGACCTTGTCGCGTAAGTGACTAATTCTTTGTACTATCTGACTCCAGACCAAGCCATGATCACCGGATTAAACACGGTAAAACTTAACTCGAGAATAGCGTGACATGCTTTAGGTGGGGTCTGGTATCAAAGTGTAGGCACAACTGGTGTAAAAATTATGTGGCCTCCTGCACATAAATTCGTACCATCACTCTGAACATATCACGACTCAGGACACAAAAAGCTTTGGGCAGGGTTTACACATTGGGGCCAAATGTAACTTGCCCTTCGACTATTTTAGCAGAATTTGCCTCTTGGATTGCTGATTGCAGGTGGCTGACTCTGGTTGTGTTGCAGATCAATTCTATCCATGGAACTCAATGGTATGTAGTATGCTTACCGGCTCTGCTTTCTTTTGTTTCCCGTCCTTTAATCTTCACCATTACCGTCTGATTATTATTATCTTTGGGGTTTTGGGCTGCAAAGAATTTGGAGATGAGCAGCAGCTGCTGCGCAGCATCGATGAGGACGACCTGGAGGAGGGGATTGTGGGCGATGGTGATCGCCATCCGAAGATAAGGGTGAAAAATCTTTGGAGGACGACGGAGCAGGGGACGAGCCTTCTGTTGGGAGTTTCGGTCGACATATGGAAGGGGACGGTGGTGGGAGTAATAGGGCCGAGCGGGAGCGGAAAGTCGACATTCCTGAGGGCACTGAACAGGCTCTGGGAACCGTCCGTCGATTCCGTCTTCCTCGACAATGACGACATCACTAACCTCGACGTGCTCGCCGTCCGACGCCGTGTGGGCATGCTCTTCCAGACGCCAGCCCTCTTCGAAGGTCGGTTATCAATTTGATACACAATTCTGGTTCATCTTCATGATTTGCTTCGGGTTAATTTCTTTGATTCACAGGAAGCGTCGCGGATAACATAAGATACGGGCCGGCGCTCCGCGGGGAGAAATTGTCGGACGAGAAGGTGGTTGAGTATTTGGGCTTGGCGGATTTGGACTCCTCGCTGGCCGCCAGAGCTGCTAGCGGTCTGTCCGTGGGGCAGGCGCAGCGGGTGGCCCTGGCCAGGGCTCTGGCCAACAACCCCGAGGTCGTTCTTGCTTTCTTTAAGTTCGGTTATTCGTCTGGGAATTGGGGTTTTTTCAGGGCAGCAAAGGAGAATTTTGCCAGTTTCTTTTTCTCTAAATTTGACTACGGTGGTTGTTGTGAGATACAGGTACTACTACTGGACGAGCCGACGAGCGCGCTGGATCCCATATCGACTGAGCACATCGAGGAGTCGATCGGGAAGCTGAGGAGGGAGAAGGGGATGACAATTATCATGGTTTCGCACAGCATCAAACAGATTCAAAGAATCGCCGACCTCGTCTTTGTGTTGGTCGATGGGCAGATTGTGGACGCTCTGAAACCCGACCAGCTCTCCAATGCAAACCATCCCACGGCTCGCAGGTTTCTGGAATTGAGCTCCTGATTTTCATGAATTCTGCTGGTGGACGACATGGCGCGACTGGGAATTTTCTGTTAAGGTGTCGAGTCAGAAAGCATTTGCTTTTTCTGCGCGGCAATGTCAAAAGCATTTCCAATGTCTTTCCTTTAATGGCCATATAATGGAGTGTAAGAATGGCCATATAATGGAGTGTAAGATAAGCATTAGCGCTTTAGATGTTGTAAAGTGTGGAATATTTAATTTTATTATTATTATTAATAATAATTATGGGTGAGCTTAGATTGATGTTTTTTCTTTTTAATTATTTAAAAAATTATATTTAATTATAAGATAAATTTATATATATATATATTATTTTATTTTATTTTATTTTATTTAGTAAATATTAATTGAAATCATATTAATATGAGCATAGTTAGTAAAGGGTGAGAAGAATGTTTAAAAAAATTGGAGATCTTGGTGTTTTTAATGTATTTGATATATTAGTTTATTGTGAAAGTATTAATTTTATTTTTAATTATTTGTGTTGGATTTAGGTTTAAAGTTTACTGTCAACTAATTTATTGTGAAAATATTAATCTTATTTTTAATTGTCTATTTGTTTCGTAATTCAGTTGATAATGGTTATGGAAATGAAGTCTCAATAAATTGAAAATCTTGGGTTCAAATTTTGTATTATCCCCTTGAGCTAGGTGAAAAAAATAATCTTATTTTTAATTATTTAATGATGCAAATTTGCTTATGGTAAAAGTTTTAATTTTATTCTTATGATGATATTTATAATATGATATTTTTAATTAAAATTTTAGAACACATTTTTTTGATATAATTGTAACTAAAAGAATTTAAAATTAAATTGTCAATAAATTAATTTGAACAATTTAAAACATTAATAAATTTCTTTTTAAGCAAAGAAGCAATATAAATAGAAAATTTAAAATTTAAGTGAGCATGTCAAAAGTGTTTGGATGATATGGATGATATTTAATCCATTGTTACCTTAAGAAAGAATGGAAATGAAATGAGTTGATGGTAAAATATGATTGTAATTTTAAAAATTATTTATGTAGTAATAATTTATTTATATTGTTGATATAAGTTTAAAGAGATTAGATTTAATAATGAAAAGTGAGGAATATTTTTTATCATAGGCAAGGTTCAATTATCTCAAGGGGTTTTTTATCATAAAAGTTACGGGAGGCCTTGAGGTAGTGGTTGAATGTGTTGTTGTATCTGATCACCTCCATGTCCATATAGTGGTATCTGCTCACTCCATGTCCTTATAATAGTAGTTAGGAGAAGACACCCAAAAAAAACTTCGAACCATGTTAAGGATTGCTATAGATAGCAATTTCTTATACCATAGGCAAGTTCGCCAAAACCACATATATCCTCACATACAAACAAACAAGATGACTAATATGAAAATTGGAATTGATGTACTTTACTTCTATCAAGTATATTGTATATTGTTTATGTAGAGGAAATCAAAGGGTTTCATTTTGTAAGGCAACTAAAATGGTAGGAAATGAGAAGACTTTCGAAAAAGATCTAATAATATTAAGAATTGGTGTAATCTAGATCTAGTGCAATTTTCATGTTATTTTGATGACTTAAATAATCTTATATCATAAATCATATCATATCAAGTACTCATTTATATAATGAAAATTAAAAGGTTTTATTTTGTAAAACAACCAAAATTATAAGAAATAGAAAAAGATTTTCCAAAAAATCCAATAATGTTAAAAATTAATATAATCCAAACCTACTACAATTTTCAAGTTATTTTGATCACTTAAATAATCCTATATTATAAATTATTCACCCATATTACAAACTCAATATTATAAATTATTCACTCATATTACAAACTCAAAAAATGTATTAATATAAAAATTAGAATAAATATATTTTGGTAAACAAAACCATTATTATGTGAAAATTTCATTAAAACTCTCCTAGGTTGTTGAAAACATTGGATGATTTATTGTAAGAGAGGAGTCCATCGTTATCAAAATAAAAGTTGATGGCGCTCTCTTCATATGTTAGAGGTCTCATGGATTGCCGAGGCTAAGGTTGAAATTCAATGAAGCTGCGAAATAAATGAAATTGTTGTGATTGTTATCGATTTTATATTATTTGAATACAGAAATAAATATAAAAAATAAATAAAATATTATTAGGTTTAAATGGTTTTTTTAATTATATGTTTATTTAAATAGGGAAAAAATATAACAATTTGAATAAGATTAACATAATTACATTAAAAGTAATAATGTAATTGATATAAATTGAAAGCTTTATTTGTATTTATTATTGATAAATATATTATTTGTATCTTAAAAAAAATCATTACAATAAAAATATTATTATTATCATTATAGTTAATAATAATTAGTTTTTATGATAATTATTATCTAATTTATTTAATATTAAATGTTATTTATAATTATTTAATTTGAAATTATGTAATATAAATATGAACCTTTAGATTAATAAATTCTAAGGATTGATATTGTAAACTCAAGAGAATAATAAGCCCCAGGGGTTAATATTAAAACCCCAAGGGAATACTATTAACCCAAGGTAATAAAAACCTTAGGGTTTATATTCCTTTGGGTTTATAGTATTAATCCCTTGGGAGTATGAACAAAAGGCAATAATATTAACCCAAGGGGTAATAAAACCAATGGATTAATACTAAAAGCCCAAGGAATTATTAACTCAATGGAATAATATTAAACCCTAGGGATTAATATTATAAACCCAAGGTATATAAACCCTAAGAAAAATATTATAAACCCTAAAATAAACATTGTTGACCATGGTTGATTTTCATTTTGAGACAATGAGATTAATATTAAAACATGGTAGACAATGGTTTACCATGGTTGTCCATGGTTGACCATAGTTGACCATGGTTGATATTATAAGCCGAAAGAAATAATAAACCCTAGGGATCAATACTAAAAACCCAAAGGACTATAAACCTAAGGGAATAAAATTAAACCCTAGGAATATGAACCCTTAGATCAATAAACCCTAGGGATTAATATTAAAACATGGTTGACAATGGTTGACCATAGTTGACCATGGTTGATATTATAAATCGAAGGGAATAATAAACCCTAGGGATCAATACTAAAAACCCAAAGGACTATAAACCTAAGGGAATAAAATTAAACCCTAGGAATATGAACCCTTAGATCAATAAACCCAAGGGATTGATATTATAAACCCAAGGGATAAAAATTATAAACCCAAGGTATATAAACCCTAAGATAAATATTATAAACACTAAAATAAACATGGTTGAGCATGGTTAATTTCCATGTTGATACAAACCTTGTCACAATTTGATGTTGGACCATGGTTTACCATGATTAACCATGATTGATTTTAATATCGATATAATCTTTGTGACAACGCGATGTTGGACTATGGTTGACCATGGGTGATTTCCCTATTGAGACAATCTTTGTCACAATGTGACATTCGACCATGGTTGACCATGATTAATATTATAAACCAAAGGGAATAATAAACCCAAGGGATTGACATTATAAACCCAAGGGATTAATGCTAAAACCCGAAGGGATTAAGAACCCAAGGGAATAATATTAAACCCAAGGGTCATATATTATAAACCCAAGGTATATAAACCCTAAGATAAATATTGTAAACACTAAAATAAACATGCTTGAAAATGGTTGATTTCCATATTGATATAATCCTTATCACAATGCGAAATTGGACCATGATTGACCATGGTTGATTTACATATCGAGACAATATTTGTCACAATGCGATGTTGGACCATGATTGATTATCATATTGTGACAATCTTTGTCACAATGTGATGTCCGACGATGGTTGACCACGATTGTCCATGATTTTTATATGGATACAACTTTTGTCACAATTCGACATTTGACCATGGTTGACCATGACTAGCTATGATTGACCATGATTGATATTATAAACCCAAGGGAATAATAAACCCAAGGGATCAATATTATAAACCCAAGGGAATAATAAACCCAAAGGATTAATACTAAAACCCAAAGGGACTATGAACCAAAGGGAATAATATTAAACCTAAGAGACAAATATTAAAAACCCAAGGCATATAAACCCTAAGATAAATATTATAAACACATGGTTGACCATGGTTGGTTTTCATATTGAGACAATTATTATTACAATACGCCATTAGACCATGGTTGATTTACATATCGAGAAAATCTTTGTCACAATGCGACATTAGATGATGGTTGAACATGGTTGATTTTCATATCGAGACAATCTTTGTCACAATGCGACGTTAGACTATGATTTATTTATGTATCGAGACAATATTTCTAACAATGTGATGTTCGACCATGGTTTATTTTCATATCGAGATGATCTTTGTCACAATGTGACGATCGACGATGGAAACATTAGTTGATTTTCATATCTAGACAATTTTTCTCACAATGCAACATTCGAGACCATGGTTTATTTTCAAATCGAGACAGTCTTTGTCACAATGCAATGTTGGACCATGGTTGACCATGATTAATTTTCATATCGAGACAATCTTTCTCACAATGTGACATTCGAATATGGTTGACCAAGATTGACCATGGTTGACCATGTTTCATTCTATAAAACATAGTTGACCATGATCAACCATGGTTGACTATGGTTGACCATGATCAACCATGTTTGTCCATGATTTTCATACGAAGACAATTTTTTTCATAATGCGATATTTGACCATGATTGACCATGATTGGTTATGATTGACTATGATTGACCATGATTGATATTATAAACGCAAGGGATTACTATTATACACTCAAGGGAATAATAAACCCAAGGGATTAATACTAAAACCCCAAGGGATTATGAGCCCAAGCGGATAATATTAAACCCAAGGGACTAATATTTAACCCAAGGGACAAATATTAAAAACCCAAGGCATATAAACCCTAAGATAAATATTGTAAACACATGGTTGACCATGGTTGATTTTCATATTGAGACAATTCTGATCATTATATGACGTTAGACCATGGTTGAGCATGGTTGATTTACATATCGAGACAATCTTTGTCACAATGCAACATTAGACTATGTTTGACCATGGTTGATTTTCATGTCGAGACAATATTTATCAGAATGCGACATTAGACCATGTTTGAGTTACATATCGAGACAATATTTGTCACAATGCGACGTTAAACCATGGTTGACCATGGTTTATTTTCATATCGAAACAATCTTTGTCACAATGCGATGATCGACGATGGAAACATTAGTTGATTTTCATATTGAGACACTTTTTCTCATATTGCGACATTCAAGACCATAGTTTATTTACATATCGAGACAATCTTTATCACAATGCGACATTGGACCATGATTGATCGTGGTTGATTGATCATGGTTGACCATGATTTATTTTCATATCGAGGCAATCTTTCTTACAATGTGACATTTGACCAAGATTAACCATGGTTGACTATGTTTCATTCTATAAAACATGGTTGGCCATTATTAACCATGGTTGACCATGATTGTCCATGATTTTCCATGATTTCCATATGGAAACAATTTTTGTCATAATGTGATATTTGGCCATCGTTGACCATGATTGGCTATGATTGACCATGATTAATATTATAAATCCAAGGAAATAATAAACCCAAGGGATTACTATTATAAACCCAATGGATTAATATTAAAACCCCAAGGGATTATGAACCGAAGGGGATAATATTAAACCCAAGGGACAAATATTAAGCCCAAGGGACAAATATTAAAAACCCAAGGCATATAAACCCTAAGATAAATATTATAAACACATGGTTGACCATGGTTGATTTTAATATTAGGACAATTCTTATCACAATACGACGTTAAACCATGGTTGATTTTCATATTGAGACAATCTTTGTCACAATGCGGTTGTTTACCATGGTTGACCATGATTGTGACAAATATTGTCTCGATATGTAAATCAACCATGGTCTAACATCGTATTGTGATAAGAAATATCTCAATATGAAAATAAACCATGGTCAACTATGTGTTTATAATATTTATCTTAGGGTTTATGTGCCTTGGGTTTTTAATATTTGTCTCTTTGGTTTAATGTTATTCCCTTAGATTCATAATCCCTTTGGGTTTTAGTATTAATCCTTTGGGTTTGTAATATCGATCCTTTGGGTTTATAATATCAATCATGGTTAATCATGGTCAATCATAGCCAACCATGGTCAAATGTCGTATTGTGACAAAAATAGTCTCCATATGAAAATCATGGAAAATCATGGTCAACCATTTTTCGACGTTGCATGGTGACAAAAATTGTCTCGATATGAAAATTAACCATGGTCAACAATGGTCTAATGTCGCATTGTGACAAAGATTGTCTCAATATGTAAATCAACCATTTTCAACCATGGTCCAATGTCGCATTGTGATAAGGATTGTATCAATATGGAAATAAACCATGCTCAAGCATGTTTATTTTAGTATTTATAATATTTATTTTAGGATTTATATACCTTGGGTTTATAATATTTGTCCCTTGGGTTTAATATTATTCCCTTGGGTTTATAATACAAATCCCTTAGGTTTACTATTCCCTTTAGTTTATAATATTAATCAATGAATCATGGTCAACCATGGTCGAATGTCATACTGTGACAAAGATTGTCTCAATATGGAAATAAACCATGGTCAACCATAGTCCAATGTCACGTTGTGACAAAGATTGTGTCGATATGAAAATGAATCATGGTCAATCATGGTCAACCATGGTACAACATTACATTGTGACAAGGATTGTCTCAATATGGAAATTAACCATGCTCAACCATGTTTATTTTAATGTTTATAATATTTATCTTAGGGTTTATATACCTTGGGTTTATAATTTTTATCCCTTGGGCTTATAATATCAGTCCCTTGGGTTTATTGATCTAAGAGTTCATATTCCTAGGGTTTAATTTTATTCCCTTAGGTTTATAATCCTTTGGGATTTTAATATGGATCCCTAGGGTTTATTATTCCCTTCGGTTTATAATATCAACCATGGTCAACCATGGACAACCATGGTAAACCATTGTCTACCATGTTTTAATATTAATCCCATTATCTCAAAATGAAAATCAACCATTGTCAACCCTCGTAAACCATGTTTATTTTAGGGTTTATAATATTTTTTCATATGGTTTATATACCTTGGGTTTAAAATATTAATCCCTAAGGTTTAATATTATTCCCTTGGGTTAATAATTCCTGGGGTATATAGTATTAATTCCTGATTTGAATGAGAAAATTACTTTTGTTGTGCTAAATTCCTCTTCAGAATGTGTAAAAGTGCTTAAGGATTCATGAGGTTAATTGCAAGTTTTAACATGAGTTTTTGAATGTTTTGATGTAAATTTCATGTACAAATTAGCATAATAAATGACTAAACAACAACATATAACAGACATAAACATCACCATAACAATATCACAACAACACATGATGAAGGAGTTCACCCCGCCTGGGCTATGTCTCCTTGGTCCAGTGTCCAATGGCTTGGCGCTCTCTATTATGCTAAAAAATGTGAATACATCAATTTACAATGCTCAAACAACTCTAAAACCTATTCCAATGGCTCCAGAATGCCTAAAAATTCCTGTCTAGCCTATTTATGCTCCTGATTTGGTAAAAAACTGAAGAAGTTATGGCTTCCCCAAGTATTTTTGCTAATCACATCTCAATTTCCCCAAAATCTAGCACCATCCTACAAATTGGCCTCCAATTCCACTAACCGAGTGTCGATTTCGCATAATTCAAGGTGAATTTGTCGAAGGAATTAAATGCCTAATGAGGCCTTAATCCCAAAAATTTTGGGTCATGTGGGGGGCCACATGCCCGGGGCTAAGGCCAATGGCCCACCCCCGCCGGTCGAGCCCCCACTCCGCTCTATCGTGGTTCCATTGGGTGACACGCGCCTAGGGGATGGCCCCCGTGGCTGGCCCCTTTCCTAGATGGCGCACAATGTAAGTTTTAAATATATGTGATACATAATATAAATTAAGAAATAAACGTATGGCGTGTTGGCAGGAGGATTTGCACTTGTTTCAAGAGGTCATGGGTTCGACCCCCACTTCTATTGCTCAAACCTTAAACTGATTTTTGGTGGCCCTCAAGCTACCACGTGGTAGCCTATGGTTGGCCACCAACCAACCAATGGAAATTGCCCAAATAAGTACCAATAAAATCATGCCACTTGGCACCATCTATTTCGCCAGAGGAAACAATCATATGGAGAGTCACCCTATCACGTAGGCATGCCCAGTCAGCACAGCGTCAACAGTACAGACTGCTGACTGCGCTGCTTGCACATATTTTTTTTAAATTCACCTGTTTAGGAAAATGAGAAAGACATGTTTTTATGAGCATACAGAGTCCGTTTAGTGCGAAACGAGTTGTGTCAGATTCAAGATGACAAGCACTACGCGGTCATTTAGGTTCTACACCAATCCATCAACTTTTAATTTTAACAAAATTTTTGAGCACCTGATCATTACTCCCCACTGGAAGCTTTTGGACCCCAAAATATCACTTTCAATTGTTCAGCAGGTGAGGGTACAATTCCCTCACCTTTCCAATCTCGATCCATTTGGCTTTGGAAGGATTTGTTCCTTTGAGCCCCACACGAAGGTAATCCACATTCCCTTGTTTTGAAGACCTTGTTCTTCTGTCAAGAATGGTGTCTTGTTGTAGTTCATCAAGGTATTCAAGAGAGAAATCTTCAACGGACGGAATTTGAACATTCTCTCCTTGATCTTCAATCAAAGGTGGGTCATACAACCTTAAATTTTCCACATTAACAAAAACATAAATTTCCATATATGAAGGAAAATCCAAACTGAAGGCGTTGTCATCAATCTTTTCCAGAATTTTGAATGGATCATATCTAATTGGTTTCAACTTTTTACCTTCTCTTTGGATCCTCTCTTTGCTAATGTGAAGCCAAACTTCATCACCGACTTGGAACTTGTGATTTACACAATGCTTGTCGTGCCTTGCTTTGTACTTGCCTTGGCTCTTTTCAAGTTGATCTTGAATTGTTTGAGGTACCATTTGGAATTGTTCAATGAAATTCTTGGCTTTGTCCATGTCACCATCAATTGAGACATCCTTCTTACCAAGATGGTACAAAAAATGATTACACAAATGGTAATCAAATTCCCCTACTTGGTTCTCTTGACTCAACCCTAAATGCACATTTTGAAAGTATGCATATTTATGAACATAACTTTTATGAAAAACAAAACTATGCTTGAGTAAAGTAGATGCACTAACAATAGGCCTAGAAATCATATCATCAACCTTGTTGTATATACCTTTCTTATACCTGCTGACCAAGTGGAATTGTTGTAAGGATCCCATCCATCGAAAGTGCCTTGATTGTTGCAACTTTGTCACTGCACCATTGAAAATTTTTGAATGACATGAAATGGGCTTACCATATTGCATGAGGACTGCGCCCATGGCATAGTCGCTTGCAAGTACATGAGCTGAAATGATTTTTTCTTTCAAGACATCAAATTCCTTTTGTTGCTTGCCTCCCCACTGGAAGACCTTTTTCACACTAGTCAATGCATGCAAATGAGTTGCGATAGAAGAAAAGTTAGCAACAAAACTTTCTCCAATATTGGGTTGCTCCCAAAAAACTTCCTACTCTAGTGACTGTCTTGGGAATTGGCCAATTCATCATGACATCGACCTTGGAGGGGTCTATCTTCAACTCACATCCTCCAACAATATGCCTCAAGCACAGCAAAGAAGTTTTACTGAATTCACACTTTGACATCTTCAAAAACAATTGTTCTTTCTTCAAGACATCAAGTACTTTTCTCACATGCATGACATGTCCATCAAAAGATTTTATGAGAACTAGTAGGTCATATAAATGGACTATCTCATGTAGAAATGGATCCAATACATCATTCATCATATGCACGAAAGTAGTAGGAGCATGGAAAAGACCAAAAATCATAACTAGCCATTCAAACAAACCTTGCTTTGTTTTGAATTTCATCTTCCATGTGTCTCCTTAAACAATTATACTTTGATGATAGCCACTCCCTAAGTTCCAATTAGTGACATTCTTTCCATTCTTCTTAGGCACCAAAAAAATAGGTGACTCGTATGGCGAAGGAGATGGTTAGATGATCCCTTTGTTCAACAACTCTTGGGTTTTCTTTTGTATTTCTGCATTTTCCATTATTGACATCCTGTACATGCCAATGTTAGAAAGATGGCAATATTGCTGCAATGGTATTTCATGTTGGATTCCCCTCTTGGGAGGAAATTCCTTTGGTTCCTGAAATATCTCATCATATTGGTTAACTACATCAACACAATCATATTTCAATTTTGTATCACAACCTTCAAACACTTCATAATCAACATCATTCTTTGGTTTGATCATAAGAAGCACTAAATGCTTGCTTGAATTCACTAGTCTTTTCATTTGCCCTGCATTAACTAATGAAGGATTTAGTTTCTTGCGACGAGCTCTCACAATGTATTCTACTCCATCTTTGAACAAATGGTATTTGTTTTCATGTCTATGGAAGATAGTTTTTCTGCCGTAGAGGTAAGGACTACCCAAAAAAAATTCTTGAAATATCAAGCGATACAACATCTAATTCAACTTCGTCTATGAATTTTGCTATGATTGCAAACCGAAGAATACATTTTCTTGTAACCTGTAAGTTTGTGTTCTTGCATATCCAACCCAATGGATATGGCTTGGGATCTAGAATGGTTTCGAGATTAAGTTTCCTGACTAAGTCTTCAGATATCAAGTTGGCTTGAGACCAACTATCAAATAGTGTGTCGATTCTTGTATGTTTTGCAATAACCCTTACATGAAATAATTTAATCCTTGTTACTTCATTTGGAGTGCTAGTGTGACAATTTGATGTACTAGTGCTAGCAATGGATTATTTTTCCTTTTATACCCATGGCTATAATTTTAATTTCATCACCTAAATCGGATCCCAAATCCTCTTGAATGATTGCATCTATCTTTTCTTTTGCTTTGTTGTTGAGTTTCTTAGGCCTCATCTCTGGATGAAGCTTCCAACAATGGTCTTCATCGTGACCCTCTTTGGAACAATGTTACATATTTGTTTCTCTCCTTCCTTTTTAATGGATGCATTTTTCTTTCCTTTTAAACCCTTTCCTTTTTCTCCACCCTTATATGGATTTTTACTACCCTCTTTTGGAGTAATTTTCCATCTTGCCTCAATATGAGTGTCTTGCACACAAACCTCATCTATACTAGTGGGATTAAACATAAGGATAGTATGCCTTAGGTAGCTATGTAAACCCCCTATATATGTCAGCAACGTATCTTGTGATTGCAAATCTACACCTAAAATTAGAGACCTTCTAAATTCTTGGGTGTAATCTTGCACATTTTGACCTTTAAGTTGTCTAAAGTTCTATAAATTCATGATGGCTTTTTGCATATATGTTAGAGGGTAAAATTGTCTTTAATTGCAACAATGAAATTAAACCAAGAAATTGAGATCTTAGCATGTTTTTTTTCTCTTCTTGTGTCTTGGCTTCCCACCATATTATGTTGCACCCTATAGCCTCAAGGAAGCTAGTTGAATATTTGTGTCATCATCTTGAATGTTTTGAATTCTGCAATAGAACTCCAACTGACGAACCCAATTTTCAAGCTTGTCTGCATTCACTTCACCATTATACATAGGAAACTCAAATTTAATATCAAGTTTTAATAGGGGTGTTTTACCAATTCCTTTTGAGATATGTTGATGAGTATGAGTAAGGGTTATATTAGTGGAAGAGGATGAATATGTTGTGAAGTTGAAGATGAAGATGATGGTGGAGATGGTGGAGGTTTACCTCCATTTCCATTACCTCCTCCTCTTGAAGAACCTTCTCCTTTTGGAGGCTTGGAGATTTCACCCTGCAGTCTTATATTCCTCTCTTCATAGAGGACTTTCACCATCTCTGTCATGTCAAAGAAATCCTTCCTAAAACCCTTCTCATCCTCTAACACATTTCCAGTCTCTCCTTCATGTGATATGCTTACTGAAGCTTCAACTGCAATTTGACGTAGAACTGGTGGTGGAGATTGTGGAAAACTTGCTCTCCTTCTCCTTGACCCAACTTTAAGACCTTCAACCAACTTTCCTTCTCCTCTCTTGAGCTTCAACCTTATAAGCATCACATTCACTTACAAACAGTTAAATCCTTCTTGTACAAATAAAACCAAGAGCTATGATACCAAACTTGATGTATGTTGGGTCTAAAATGCGGATGCAAATTAGAGTTTCATTTAATATCAATCCGGGTAAGTAAACTTCAAGGATCATCCAATATATATGGACTTAGAGACAAACTAAATTAAGCTAGGTGAATAAATGCCAAAGCTCCCTTACAGGAGGTCTTTCATTGGGATCTCCAACACCTATTTAGTCATTTAATCAAAATGAAATCTAAAGACATTGTGACAAGTGTAAGAAATATTAAAGCTCCCTTATAGGAGACTATTCATTAATATTTCTAATCATCTTAATCAACAAACTATCTAAACTAATGAAATTAAAGCACTTAAACCTAATTCTAATTGATTGCATGAAATATTAAAGCTCTCTTACAAGAGACTATTCATTTATATCTCAAGCATATGAATCAGAAACTTAAACTAATGAAATCAAACATTAAATAATAAATCAGATTCATTGAAAGAAACATTAATACTTTCTTACAAAAGGTCATTTGTTAATATTTCAAACATATGAACCAATAATTTAATCTAATTAAATTCACAAACAAACATAAAATGAAAGTTTACCAAAACAAAACGAGCATGCAAGTGAGGCAATGGGGCTCTTCCATAGCTCCACAAGCATACCTAGAGATATAAAATGGATTTTGGATAGACTCCTAGGTCTAAGTGTTCCTCACATAGGAAAATGAAAGTCCAAGGAAGTTCCTGGACATAGCCCCATTGCAGAGATCTTTTCATTTTGAATCTACTGCAACTTGAATGGGCAAAAATGGACTTAGGATACAGAAGTTATCACCAAAAGAAAATGCCCTATGTTATTTAGAAAAAGAGGAAAAATCCTCTAAAATGGCAAAAAACCCTTATAAAGGGAAATCGCATCGGACTAGGGCAAAAGAGCGGACTTAAATGGAAAGGGGAGAAACCTCCGATCCACCAACCTGATGTATCAGATCGGAGGTAGACACATATGCGATATCGGGACCCTGGATCTGGCGATTGCGATCATGCAATATGCTAATTGCCGATGATCAGATTGGTGAATCAGCATCGACGTTGCACAAAACCCCAGGCTGAGCGACATTGCGATCGTCGATATCGATGATCGGTGATCGACGACCCTCGATGCTGATAAAAGGCTGGACCCAATAAGTTTCCAAAGCCCGATTGTATAAAATTTCAGGTCCGGGAATTCAGATTTTCACGTATTTCCCATGTATTTGGGATTTTACCCAAAACACATATGTCATGCGATAAGCGATGAATATGGACCCGAAGGGGGTTATAAATGAAAATGTATATTGTTTGAAGTCTACCATAAAGCCATTTTGCAATGTTTTCAGTGTTTTATTGTATTTTTCAAATACAAAGGGAAACCACGAAATGAGCGGGATTTCAGGTAGGCCGTAGGCGGTAAGTGGTTTTGGTCGGGCTCTGCCCGAGCCCATACACTAGCTACCACGTGGCTAGGTGCCAAAGAGAGAAAACCACCCTTTTCGGGCGGGTAATCTTCATGCATGTTAGCCACCCAAAATCAATAGTAACCGTTGATCAATGATTACTTGTGATGGCACCCGAAGATGGATCCGAAAGGATATAAGGCAGAATTAATGATTTTTGAAGTCTGGTAGACCGTGTTTGGGTGGATTTTCCTGCGTATTTGTGTATTTCTCTGTGTAAATAGAAAACGACCATTTTTGGGATTTCAAAGGCACCAAAGGTCCATTCCATTACAGAATAGGTGGCCACCATCCCTGAAGGCGTTTAGTAATGGTTGCTAACGCTCAGAGGGGGATTTGAGCAGACAAAGGCCGGGAGCCAGAGAGCCCAGAAGAGGAAACGAACGGACAATGCCGATTAGCTTAAAAGCCACAGAATGATAGAGACATAAGAGGTAGTGCCAAGAAAGGAGCACAGAAAGTTGAGCCAAAGCAGGAAGCAGAGGCAAAGAGAGCCAGAGCCAAGAGCTAGAGCCAAGAGCGAGATCCGTGAGCCAGAGTGAGAGCCGAGAGCTAGAGTGGGCGAGAGCCAGAAGAGCCGAGAGCTTCAAGAGCCAGGGACAAAATGGTGTCTAAACCAGCTGAGACCTTCAAGAGCCAAGGACAAAATGGTGTCTAAACCCATTGTTTCTATGTAAAACAGTGGATTTGAGCCAAGAGCTTGTAAAAGGACTTTGCCATAATCCCAGAGAGCCTAGTTGAGTTGATTAGAGCTCATGGAGACATATCCCAAGAGTTTTGGGTGAACTCCTAGCTAAATTGTTGTTCTGTGTGTTTTGTTTTATTGCTACATTGTTACTGTTATATATATATGTTGTATCAGCATAACAACAGAATATTAAAAGCACATAAACATATCCAAAAAAGACATAAGCATACACCTTATTTTCGAGTACATATTATTAATTCTGCATTGGTTAATCAATAAGACTTGGGAATATTTAAAGCTTTGGAAGTGGGAGAGGTTCTTGTAAGTTAGACAAGAAGCCTAAGTGCTCCATTTTCAGATCAGGTGGTATCAGAGCCTGAGATTGATTAACCCCACCTTCAAAGAAGGGTATATCAAAATGCTTGATTGATAGGGCAAAGATTGCTTGCCTGAAAGGTGTTTAAATAGTCAGAGGTTGATTCTATGCTTGTTGTAGACTGACTATTGTTTGAGTTTGCAGAGGTGAAGGGAAAGTTGTTGATAGCTCAGTCTAGGAAGGACAAGAAGGAAGAAGGGCTGAAGGCATTCTTCTATTCCAAAGGACCTCAAAGCAATCCTTGAAGCACAAGAGGTTTGTTGCAAAAGGTTTCTTAATAAAGCACTTTATTAATCTTGTTTGAAGTTCTTTTGTTCATTGGTATAATGACAACTTCTACAAGTGAATCCTCAAATTCCTCCTTCATCACAAGACTCTATGATGGAGACTTGAAGCAAGACTTGTTCATCATGATGGACAAGGTGAGAGAAATGTATGAGGATGGAAGGAAGAGCAGCATACTTAGATAGCAGTTGAATTCCATGAAGGAAGAGAAGCAATTGCTTTCCGATAGACTGCAGGAAATGGAGAGACAATTTCATATTGCAAATATGAACCTGAAGAGGATGCACGAGTTGGAGTCCCAGCTCTTTGTTGCCAAAGAAGACTTGGTCAAGTATGAGCTTGAAGAAGAGGTAAATAGTTCCTGCTTGTCTTCAAATTCTTCTAAGAATGCTTATATTGGTTCTTTTGAAAAACATACTAGAGGCATAAGTTCCAAGCTAATGTCCAAGATGGGCTATGAAGGAAAAGGGTTGGGTGGACATGCACAAGGTATTGTTGAGCCAATAATAATTGAGAAAAGGCCTAAGTATTTGGGTCTTGGCTATGGAAAAGCTTATGAAGAAAGTTCTAAAGCTACCATGAAGACCATTAAAACAACTCCAAGAAGGAGTTGCATTGTAGGTCTTCAGGAGTGTGAAGGTTGTATTCAGGAGGAATGTAATAGCTTGAAACATCAATTGTAGGATGCAGGTGTTCAGAAGCACACACTTGAACCATAGAGTTGGGGAGACTCTAATAGCCTTGAAGAGATTGATGGTGTTCCAAAGGGAGCCACTTCTTCATTTGCTTCACCTCCTCATGAAGGCAATAAAGGTAAAAGAGAAAGGTATAAATCTGGTTCTAATCATATTCCTTTTGATTTTGCAAAGCATGATAGATTTCCACATAGATATGGGAAAATAATTGCATGTTCCTTTTGTGGTTTGGATAACCATCATGTTTCTAGACGTTGGAAGAGAATGGCCACATATAAGAAACTTTTGAAGAAAAAGAAGCAAGAAGCCAAAGGTCCATTGGACAAGGAAAATCATGCTATCAAGAGGATGCACATGCAGTGCACTTACTGCCATAAGCAAGGACATCTTGCTGCAAAATGTTGGACACTGAATCCATCAATGCTTCCAAAAAAGCTGAAGAAAGTGGAAAGAGAAGATGGCAGAAATGGAAAGGAAGATTCCATGAATGATGTGTCTCAGGATGATTCACATGTTGATGTTGATGTGCAGACAAAGGTAGTACCTTTGAAAGGGATTGGTGAGAAATGGCTAGAGTTCTTATCCAATTAAGGTTGCATGTCTATTGATGCATCTATTTGAATTTCTTTGTTAATGAGATGTAGGTTGCAGGTTCTTACCAAGAAGGTGAATGGAAAAGTTGAGTAGGAGACTCACTTTATTGCTACAACATTATATTTCATTTTAGCTTCAAAAGTATAGTGTACTTAAGTGAAAGTTGAAGGATGAAATGCATGCATGAGCATGATGTGCATGGACACAGGGATGTTGATGTTTTCCTTGTTTTGAACATGTATGTGTAATTAACTTGTAGGGTTGATTGCTTTGACATGCATGTGATGCAATGTTGACTTGGGAGAAGTTAACTTGGTCTCCAAGATGGAGATAATAATGAAGTGTTTCATCTTTTGAAAATAGTCCTAATGGTATTTTTCTACATGCTTGACTTGAAGGGTCATTTGTTTAAAGGCATGTTTTGTGGGCTTGTTATCTAGCCCATCATTTGTATGTAGATGTAAGACATGGAGGTGTTCACAAGCTGTGAAATCTGTTTCTTTTATTGAAGCAGGAGTTTAGGCCATCCAGTTGTTGTCTGTATTTCTGTTGTTGTTAACAGTTGTTGTTGACAGCTTGTCAAACAAATACAAATGAAAGTTTTGTGGAGCAGATGAACTTCACATTTGTTTGAGCCACCTTGGATCAATGATCAAGGCAAATAAGTTCAAACCACCTTCTATGACCATTTCAGCAGAAGTTCTGCAGGAAGGCAAGGAGGAAGACAGTTCTTCCCAGGAAGACCAACCCATCTAGGAAGGGAAGTGGTCAGAGACTTTGGTTCAGAGGCACTATGCAAGGCAAGTGTGTGGAGGCTGAAAGAAGAGGGTGCTATTACTCTCAGGTACTGTTCAGATCAGTATATCAGTCTTTTGGAGACCAAAAGTTCTTTTAGTGGGAAGGCGTGATCCAAAATGGATTTTGGATAGACTCCTAAGTCTAAGTGTTCCTCATAGAGGAAAATGAAAGTCCAAGGAAGTTCCTGGACATAGCCCCATTGCAGAGATCTTTTCATTTTGAATCTACTGCAACTTGAATGGGAAAAAATGGACTTAGGATGCAGAAGTTATCACCAAAAGAAGATGCCCTATGTTCTTTAGAAAAAGAGGAAAAATCCTCTAAAATGGGAAAAAAACCCTTATAAAGGGAAATCGCATCGGACCAGGGAAAAAGAGCGGACTTAAGCGGAAAGGGGAGAAACCTCCGATCCACCGACCTGATGTATTGGATCAGAGGCAGACACATATGCAATATCGGGACCCTGGATCTAGTGATTGCGATCATGCAATACGCCGATCGCCGATGATCAGATCAGCAAATTGGCATCGGCGATGGACAAAACCCCAGGCCGAGCGATATTGAAATCACTGATATCAGTGATCAACAATCAACGACCCCCGATGCCGATAAAAAGGCCGGACTCGATAAGTTTTCAAAGCCCGATTGTATAAAATTTCAAGTCCGGGAATTTGGATTTTCATGAATTTCCCGTGTATTTGGGATTTTACCCAAAACACATATGCGATGTGATAAGTGATGAATCCGGACCCGAAAGGGGTTATAAATGCAAATGTATATTGTTTGAAGTCTACCATAAAGCCATTTTGCAATGTTTTCAGTGTTTTAATGTATTTTTCAAATACAAAGGGAAACCACGAAATGAGCGGGATTTCAGGCGAGCCGCAGGCGATAAGTGGTTTTGGCCAGACTCCACTCGAGCCCATACACTAGCTGCCACGTGGCTAGGCGCGGGAGAGAGAAAACCACCCTTTTCGGGCGGGTAATATCCGTGCGTGTTAGCCACCCGAAATCAATAATAGCCGTTGATCAACGATTACTTGCGATGGTGCCCGAAGACGGATCCGAAAGGATATAAGGCAGAATTAGTGATTTTTGAAGTCCGGTAGACCACGTTTGGGCGGATTTTCCTATGTATTTGTGTATTTCTTTCAGAACGACCATTTTTGAGATTTCAAAGGCACCAATGGTCCATTCCGTTATGGAACAAGTGGCCACCATCCCTGAAGGCATTTAGCAATGATTACTAATGCTCAGAGGGGGATTTCAGCGGACAAAGGCTGGGAGCCAGAGAGCCCAGAAGAGGAAATGAATGGACAGCGCCGATTGGCTTAAAAGTCACAGAATGACAGAGACATAAGAGGCAGTGCTGAGACAGGAGCACATAAAGCTGAGCCAAAGCAAGAAGCAGAGGCAAAGAGAGCTAGAGCCAAGATCCAGAGCCAAGAGCCAGAGCTGAGAGCCAGAGCCGAGAGCCAGAGTGAGAGCCGAGAGCTAGAAGAGCCGATAGCTTCAAGAGCCAAGGACAAAATGGTGTCTAAACCCATTTTTTCTGTGTAAAACAGTGGAGTTGAGCCAAGAGCTTGTAAAAGGACTTTGCCATAATCTCAGAGAGCCTAGTTGACTTGACTAGAGCTCATGGAGACGTAGCCCAAGAGTTTTGGGTGAACTCCTAATTAAATCGTTGTTCTGTGTGTTTTGTTTTATTGTTGCATTGTTACTGTTATTTATATATGTTGTATCAGCATAACAACAGAATATTAAAAGAACATAAACAATTCCAAAACAAACATAAGAATACACCTTATTTTCGAGCACATATTATTAATTCTGCATTGGTTAATCAATAAGACTTGGGAATATTTAAATCTTTGGAAGTGGGAGAGGTTCTTGTAAGTTAGACAAGAAGTCTAAGTGCCCCATTTTCAGATCCCCCATTTTCATATCACCTAGAAAGAAGTCAAATGTAGAAGAAAATCCAATCCACTTTACTTATCATCAATTGCAAATTGCAATTACAAGCTCCAAGTTCTACATTCCAAGAGGTCCTAGACTATATATTACAATGATTCTAAAATCTAAAATTACAAATGAAGGACTAAGTTTTTAAATTCTAAAAATTAAGATTACAAATGAAGGAGATAACAATGCTATTTATACAAAAGTTATGATAACAAACTCATAAATGTGGATCCACTATTCCCTCTTCAAATCCACATATCTCTCAACCAATGGTGACACATAGCCCTATCCTCCATGATCTCATCCATGAGGTCCATGATCTTATCTATGAGGTCCATGATCTCCTCAAATTCGAATTTGAACATAGAGTGCCGCATAAGGGTGCCTTAGAAGCTTCCTTTTTACGTACACATGTCAACAAACTCATTCTAATTGTTAGGTATAAGTATATGGATATTATTTTCTAAAGTTTGACCACAAATTCACTTAAAAATAGTAAGAATTAATAATGTTTTGGAAAAAACAATGGTAACCCATTTAGTGATGAAAGTGAAGCTGATGTGGTGACATGGTGGTGGAATAGAGGTGAGAAAATTTGTGAATGGAGTGAAAGTGGATGTATTTTAAGGATAACTCTTAGGCCCAACATACCCCCAAACTGAAGATATTGCATGTCCACATGCAATCTATTACATTACTTTTTGATACTTGAGCTTTGGCTTAAACTTTGCATGATATCATTTACTTAACTTTTGCAAAGTGTTTTTTATGAATTGTAAATTGGTTGGTTCTTATGTTTCAACCGTATTTTGTTTGTTGCATTCAATTTTAATGTATGAACTTTGCATAATGATAATTTGATTTTTATTGCAAAGTATTTTGTTGAATGCATCATGGTTGGTTCTTGTGTAACAACCATGATTGTGTTGCATCCAATTAGCTTTTATGTACTTTTTTACAAAGCCATTTATATGCTCATGTAGTAGTGAATATATTTGAAAGTATGTGGGTTTTAGAATGTGATATATGAATATGGAAAAATATGAAGGTGACAAACTATGAATGTAAATGTATCCCCCCCACAAACTAATGGTTTTGGCAATTTTATGAAAGGAGGAAAGGAAGTTTTTTCCAAAAGTTATCATTCTAGCTTTCAAGGAATTAAATGGTTAAGAGTTAGAAAATATCATACCTCAACTTACCCTTTCAAAAATGGATGAGAGTTGTGCATGTGTGACTACAAAATTCTGATCATAGTTTTCTTTCCTTGGTTGTGAAAATGGTGGATGAAGTTGAAAAAGTGAATCTTTTATTGTTACAACATCTGTTGCTAAATCTGCTGTTGGATCTTCTATTGAATGTTTGGACTCTGTTGTTGAATGCAGCTGAAAATGTATAAGGCTTGGAAGGTATACGAAATTTAGAATTTACACTTCCCCCCCAGCCTTATTTATTGACTTTTCCTCAAGTCATTTACATCAAAATATGAAAAGTAATGAAATTAATTCTGCTTCCTCTGTTATGAAATGATTGGTCTTCATGTCTTCAACGCTCATTGGCACAATTCTTGTCATGTGAATAAATGTTTCAGTGCCGAACATAACAAGAAATTGTTAACTTAGTGGTCCTTGATGGATGCCACTAGTCAACATGAGAGCTCCCATCTTTGATGTGGATGAGAGTCAAGATGCCCCGAACACATCTTTCTAAGTATTAATGAATTTGTTGTTGTCGAATACTCAGAAGATTCGACGAACAAGGGACATTGATGCATTCTCTTGTTTATCGGCATGATAGGGTAGGAAAAAGGAAACTGATAATGAATATGTAAAGTGGAATAAAAAGCTTGTAATTGAGCTTCCTTAATTTTATTGGTGGGTTAAGACTGAAGAAAATGTAATGAAGTGTATGTGGGTAATGAGAAATGGATAATGACTCTTGCTGGGAAAAAGTGAATTATGGTATGCAAAATCTCAAAAATAGCAAATCTGCTCATTAATTATGCTAAAGTAGTTGAGTTTGACCAACTTTGACCAGTGACTTGTAGACTTAGAATTCAAGAGTGGATAGGTATTTCACCATCCTTGGACGTTTAGGAACAACCCCCAGATCTTCGAATTTGCTAATATGTCATGCAACATGTCAAACCATTAAGCTATTACAAGAAGTTGCAAGAACCTGTAATTTTCTGGAAATTTCGTTTATGATCAGGGACTTGTTCTTTAGAATTTCTCATGAAATTAGTCTTTTGAAGACCAATCTCCGGTACAATTTAATCTCCTTAATGATCAGTTGATCACCCAAAACTTGCAAAAGAACTTGGCATAAAGAACATAAGTATGGTAAAAAAGAAATGGCCATTCCCTTCCTGATTCTTACACAAAAATTGTATGCCAAAATGAAATGGATTAAGGAATATAAAAAGCGTAATTTTAGTCCAATTCTTGATGTTGATAATAGTCCATTTTTAATAAATACCCATGAAAAATAAATTACTTCCTGTTTGTGTCAGATGGCTCATTGAATGTGCATGGCAAAAAGCTTGGCATTAGAGATTTGTTGTGTCCTGCAGATTATTACATTACATAAAAACATACAACAAGAATAAAAGCATAGATTTTAATGCCAACTCTAAGCATAATCCTCCAAATGTTTTTTAATTGTTTTGATTTTTTGTTTTTTTTTTTGTTTTTTTTGTTTTTTTTTGTTTTGATTGTTTTTTTTTTTTCTATTTGTTTTGTTTTTTTATTTATTTATTTTTTATTATTATTGTTTTGATTTTTTTAAACTAAATTTTAAATCTAAAATTTGTATTGTATCGTTATAAAAGTCACAAAAAATTGTTTTGTATTTTTGTTTATTTTTTATATTTTAATGGTTTATTTTTATATTAAAAACACTAAAATTTGAATCTAAAATTTATTTTGTATGTTTATTAAAAAAAACTAGAAATAAATAAAAACATAATAAAATCAAATCATCCTCGGCCCAACAACTAGCCGAATGGTAGGATTGTCACTCAAGTTCTAGGCAACATATCTACTGATAACCATTCGATGGTGACTTACGACTGCTCAAATCCCATGCTCCTCTGCATTCCATTGAAACAAACCTCACTGCACAGCTCCCTTCCATTGGTAAATGACCTCATGAGCTCATACCCCTTCGTAATTATCTGACATGCTTGCTTATTACTTCAGGTTAACTTCCAGCGTGGTATTGCTTGTAGTTTGGTTGAGGCTGATGTTGCCTTGGGAGGCTATGCGCTTAGTGGGCAGCAACATGCAATTTGCTTGGAAACTCAAATCTCATTTATTCTGAGGATTAGGAATTTATTGCACGTGGAGCCACTCAAATATTTTAAATATTACAACAAAGGTTGAAGCATGTTGCAACTACAGGTTCACGCAAGACTAGTTGCAGTGTCAACTGCGTAGACATTCTCTGTGATTTCATTACTTAGTATGCTATCATCACCTTCATTAGAAGTTATCTACAAATTAGTAACTTCTTAATCTAAGAATCAAGGTGTGGCTGACAAGATAGGAATGATTAAACACTCCAATGACCTGCGATAAGAATTCCACTGCAATTTGACGCCGTGAATATTCAACCACAATGCCACTATCATTGCAAACAATGCAGTGTTTCCCAATATACAAACATCCTTCCATCAAAGAAGATTTATTACAAAAAACAATGTCAACCTAAATAGAGTGGGTCACACTTCTTGAAGAACTAAACTCAACTCTTGTAAATCATTGCAGGTCTTTCAATGAGGACGAGTTGAGGGCTAATGTTCTCCAGGTTATATCAGTGTTTTGTTAACTGATACAACTTATTCTTTCGGTATCAATTTTTATGTTTGTGTTAGTTTTGTATTCAATTAATTGAATTGTCGGTCTTCACTGCGTTGTTGCCCCGAAATATCTTTTACATTTCAAGCAAACTGAGGTCACAAAATCTGCATGCAAAATCGCTCAATCTGCATGCAAAATCGTTCAAATTTCTCAAGTCCAGATTGCTATTTTGGCACATTAGGGTTGACCAATGACCCTTATGAAGGATTTAGCCATTTCTTTCCGTATGATACAAGTTTTTTTCGGTCCATCTAATTCAACAAGTAAATAATTTGCGACACTTATAACTTGAAACTACATAACAACCCAAAATATTATCTCAATAATATTATAAAGATTCGATGGGAAGCCCTCTCCTCTATTTTTTTCTTCTACCCATAGCGCTTGATTTTTCTGAAGCCATAGTGTTTTATGAGGTTGTCCCACGTACAAAATCCAACTAGATCCCTAATCCATTATTTAGAAAACAGTATTCAGATGTGATAACTTTGAAAATGCTCTATGTCTCATAACAAGAGATCAGGAGATAACAGGCACTGAGCAATGGTGCTTGATTCTGAGCTCAGATGTGCAACGCTACAATTCCCGTTTTCAATACTCATAGTTCTAAAGGCACCATGATACTGAAAATTTATTGTGTGGCATAAGCTCTCGAGCTTCTGGCTAAGCTACACTGCCTCTGATCTCAACAGGTGGTTCTCCTCTGTAATCTGAGCATAACGTTGTGAAACAATATTAAAATTGTTCATTATCTACCCGTTAGCTACTCTCAGATGAGCCACCTGTGCCCTTAGCTCGTCCAAGTGCTGTTGTAAAAAGTTTTTAGAACTTTTTACAAACAACATTTATTTGCTGCTTGTCTGCTTCAATTTCTTTATAATTGTTTTCAGTTTTAACTTGAAATTGTGAGACAGAGAATAGAGTAATCATGTAAAACCTCCCTTGTCATGAAATAATCGGTTTCAAAAATATTAAGAGCAAATATTTGTTTGCAATTAGATCAAGCCGAATGGATTTTTATTGCAGATTTCTTCCTTAAAGACTGACATTGAATTGTTTATATACAGATTTGGCTTGTTTGATCCCAGCACATCAAAGCAGAATATATGAATATTTTGATATAATGAATATTTTGTACATCATGGAGCTGCAAATTGTGGTCTGTTAGGAGTAAATAAACATATGCAAAGAGTTTTAACATATTGATCAAATCACTAAACTACAGATTTAATTTTTAAATATGGAATCGAAAATAAACGATTTAAAAAAAAATGATTTCGATTTCTTGTAATGCTGTAGTTCTTATGATTTGTGTAAATTCCAAGCAAGAGATTTTTATTGATTTGTGTAAAATACTAACCTATTGATTTTTTTTTTTCTATTATTTTTGTAGGTTAGTGTGGATGAAGTGTAAATTTATTCATGAGAAATGATGATGTTGTTTTTTTGCAAAGAAAACAAGACTAAAAACTCTAGCGAGATATCGTTTTATTTTTCTAATCTATTCTACCTTAACTTGCTTGAAATATTTTTTTATTTCCTAGGTAAAAGAATGCTTCCAGTGAAGCCACCTACGGACTAAGAATTCGAAAATGGTCACATCAAGATTTAAAATTTTTACCTTATGATTTGCAAACATGTGAGTAACTTGTCTTATTCTTGGAGTTGGCGCAAGGTTCTTTTGAAACCAGTCTTCAGTATTGTCCTTGCTCTCCAAGAAGTACCTGTTTAACATCTTCAAATTTCTCATCCATAGATGAATTAGTAAGAAATGGGGGATTTGGTAAAAAACTGAATTTAAAATCAAACTAAGTATGAAAAATAAAAAATCTCAACTTGAACACCTTTATGAAGATCCTGTTGTCACCAGGTTTCACAAGTTAGTCCATAAAAGAAATTGCAATAAAAATAACTTCCTAAGTCTATCTCTAAATGATCCTCTTCGGCAACGATGCCAAAATGTTGGGACTAAAATGCGGATGCAAATTAGAGTTTCATTTACTATCAATCCGGGTAAGTAAACTTCGAGGATCATCTAATATATATGGACATAGAGACAAACTAAACTAAACTAGGTGAAGAAATGCTAAATCTCCCCTACATGAGGTCTTTCATTGGGATATGAAACACCTATTTAGTCATGTAATCAAAATGAAATCTAAAGACATTGTGACAAGTGTAAGAAATATTAAAGATCCCTTACAAGAGACTTTTAATTAATATTTCTAATCATCTTAATCAACAAACTATTTAAACTAATGAAATTAAAGCACTTAAACCTAATTCTGATTGATTGCATGAAATATTAAAGCTCTCTTACAAGAGACTGTTCATTTATATCTCAAGCATATGAATTAGAAACTTAAACTAATGAAATCAAACATTAAATAAAAAATCAGATTCATTGAAAGAAACATTAATACTTTCTTACGAAAGGTCATTCGTTAATATTTCAAACATATGAACCAATAATTTAATATAACGAAATTCACAAACAAACATAAAATGAAAGTTTACCAAAACAAAACGAGCATGCAAGTGAGGCAATGGGGGCCCTCCATAGCTCCACAAGCACACCGAGAAAGAAGTCAAATGTAAAAGAAAATCCAATCCAGTTTATTTATCATCAATTGCAAATTGCAATTACAAGCTCCAAACTCTACATTCCAAGAGGTCCTAAACTCTACATTACAATGATTCTAAAATCTAAAATTACAAATGAAGGACTATGTTTCTAAATTCTAAAAATTAAGATTACAAATGAAGGAGATAACGCACCTATTTATACAAAAGTTATGATAACAAATTCATAAATGTGGATCCATTATTCCCTCTTCAAATCCACATATCTCTCAACCAATGGTGACACATAACCCTATCCTCCATGATCTTCTCCATGAGGTCTTTGATCTTATCCATGAGGTCCATGATCTCCTCAAATTCGAATTTGAACATAGAGTGCCACATAAGGATGCCCTAGAAGCTTCCTTTGTACATACACATGTCAACAAACTCATTCTAATTGTTAGGTATAAGTATATGGATATTATTTTCTAAAGTTTAACCACAAATTCACTTAAAAATACTAAGAATTAATAATGTTTTGGAAAACACAATGGTAATCCATTTAATGATGAAAGTGAAGCTGATGTGGTGACATGGTGGTGGAATAGAGGTGAGAAAATGTGTGAATGGAGTGAAAGTGGATGTATTTTAAGGATAATTCTTAGGCCCAACAATGTAAGTGTGAAAATTAGATTTGCTATGCTAAATTCCTCTTCAGAATATGTAAAAGTGCTTAAAGATTCATGAGGTTAATTGCAAGTTTTAACATGAGTTTTTGAATGTTTTTATGTAAATTTCATGTACAAATTAACATAAACAAATGACTGAACAACAACATATAATATACATGAACATCACCAAAACAATATCACAACAACACATGATGAAGGAGTTCACCCCACCTGGGCTACGTCTCCTTGGTCCATCTTCCAATGGTTTGGCCATCTCTATTATGCTCAAAATTGTGAATACATTAATTTAAAATTCTCAAACATCTTTGAAACCTATTCCAATGGTTGCAAAATGCCCAAAAATGCTTGTTTAGTCTCTTTCTACTCCTGATTTGGTAAAAAACTGAAGAATTTATGGCTTCCCCAAGTCTTTCTACTAATTGCACCTCAATTTCCCCAAAATCCGGCACCATCCTACAAATTCACCTCCAATTCCACTAATTGAGTGTCGATTTCGCCTAATTCCGGATGAATTTGACAGACAGATTAAATGCTCAACGAGGCCTTAATCCCGAAAATTTTGGGTCATGTGGGGGGTCATGTGCCGAGGGTTAAGGCCAAAGACCCACCCTCACCGGCCGGGCCCCCAACTCGATTCGCCGTGTTTATGTTGGGTGGCACATGCTTAGGGGCTAGCCCCTTTCTCGGATGGCGCACAACATAAGTTTTAAATATATGTGACACACAATATAGATTAAGAAATAAACATATGGCGTGTTGGGAGGAGGCTTTGCACTTGTTTGAAGAGGTCTTAGGTTTGACCCCTGTTTCTGCTGCTCGGAGCTTAAATTGATTTTTGGCGGCCCTCGGGTGGCCCCTGGCTGGGCCATGTGGCAACTTGTGGTTGGCCACCAGCCAACCAATGGAAATTGCCCAAATCAGTACCAATAAAATCACGCCACTTTGCACCATCTAAATCGTCAAAGGAAACTGTCATATGCATAGTCACCCTACCACGTAGGCATGCCTATTCAGCGCCAAGTCAGTAGTACGAACTGTTGACTAGGTTTCCTGCATATATTTTTTTTAAATTCGCTTGTTTAGGAAAACAAACAGATCATGCTTTTGGGAGCATACAGAGTCTGTTTCATGTGAAACGAGTTGCACCAAATTCATGAAGACGAGCACTACGCAGTCATTCAGGTTCCCTACTGATCCAACAACTTTGAATTTTGAGCAAATTTTTGAGCACCTAATCAATCCCTTGGGTTAATATTATTGCCTTTGGTTCATAATCTCAATGAATTAATACTATAAACCCAAGAGAATATAAACGCTAAGATTTTTATTAATAATCCCTTGGGTTGATATTATTCCCTTCGGTTTATAATCCCTTGGGGTTTTAGTATTAACCCCTTGAGTTTATTATTCTCTTGGGTTTATAATATCAATCCCTAGAATTTATTAATCTATGGGTTCATATTTATATTACATAATTTCAAATTAAATAATTATAAGTAACATTTAATATTAAATAATAATTATTATAAAAAATAATAATTATTAATTGTAATGATAATAATAATAGTTTTATTGCAATAGTGTAAATAGAAATGGTATATTTATCAATGGTAGATACAAATAAAGCCTTCGACTTATATCAATTACATTAATACTTTTAATGTTTATGTTTAAGTTGGGAGTGAATTTTTTTCATAAAATTTAAATTATGTTAAATTGTGAGGAATTTTGTTCATAAAATTTAGCCTTTTTTTTAGTTTTATATAGATTTTTCAAAAAATAATTTAAGATGATGTTTTAATTGTTTTATATTTTTTACCGTTTAATATAATAAATAATATAATTTATTATGAAATCACTATATATCTTGAACTAATCACTATTTTTTATTAATTAAAATGTACTTTCAATATATAAATTGATTTGAAATTTTGAAAATTTGTTAAACACTCTGCCTATATAATTTTAACCGCATTTAAATAATTTTTAATTAAATATTATATAAAATTTAATATATATATATATTATATTAAAAATGATTACATTATATGGAATAGAACATTTATAAAAGTGTAAGGAAAAAATATATTAATTTTTCATCACTCTGTCTATATAATTTTAACCACTTTTAAATAATTTTTAATTAAATAATAAATTATATATATAGTTTCACCAATGTAAACACTTCTTCAAATTAATGAGATTACCTCATTCAAATCCACTACAAATTTGGTTTAAGGCAATGAAATCAAGGATCCAGAGGTGATTTATTTCCATCAGCTCCCAAAAAAATTAACAAACGTAATCTTTGGATCTATTATGGAACATATTCCAGTAGATATGTTTCTCAAACGAAACATATTCTAGACATATTCGATTCCGCAGTTCGTTTCATGCTCCCGAGTAACAGAATAGTAGATTAGTAGATATGCTTCTTAAAGGAAGCATATTTCAGTTGATATTATTCTAGACATATTCGATCCAGATTTAATCTGGATAGTCTAATTTTTTTATTAAAAAAATTGAACTTCCACCCTAGGTTGAAATAGGGGAGCTTTCCACTAATAAGCTATATGGTGAAGTTTAATTGTTTTATTTATTTTTAATAAAATTTGGTAATACCATTTTTGGTAAAGTAGCTATTTTAATTTTTTTGGAAATGTAATTTTGAATGTATAAATGGATTTGGAAAATTTCATGACATTAAGTTTATACAAATTTAACAACTCAAATATACTATTCCAACAAATTTTGACTAGATTTTAAACAAAATTTACTAAAAAAATATAACAAAGAAAAATAATATCTTTAAATATTTAAACTAAGCGCGCGCACACATAAATATTAAAAATATATGGTATTTTTTTATAAATAATATTATGTAAATTTAATGTACGAGGAGGTTCAAAGGTCAAATCCCCAGATTCACTTGTACATGCAGAAGGGGCATATGTAGGCACCTAGAGGTTACTATGGTAGTTGTTTGAAATCGACCCTATGTCACTCTAGTGAGACGAACCCAGTTGCTTATTTCTCTAGATATAATAATAATAATACTCTTGGTGTTATAGTGGCAGCTATGAGGTTTGATCCCGGGTCTCCCGTGGATTAAACTTGATAGTTACCGATTCACCATGTGGTTAAAAAAAAAAATAATAATAATAATAATAGTAACAATAAAGGAAAAATATACTTATTTTGGAAACTTGGCAGTGGCTTGATTCTAGATTCAAATACCCAAATTTTACCCCTACCATGGAAGGGGTTTAAGTAGGCACCTAAGGTTATAGTGATAGTCGTGAGATTTAGATTTAAGTAGACACCTAAAAGTTATAGCAGAGTTGTCTAAATTGACTCCTTATTAAGAAAATCTGAAACTAATCGAATTGCCAAAAAAGTAATTTTAAAATTATACAATTCGATTAAATATTAAATTTATATACAAAGTTACTTTTTCTATGTGAGAATAAGAAAAGTATTCTTATAATTTAATATTTTCAAAAATTAAAATTTTAATGTAAAGATGTTAGAAACTTTCTTTTTAATTTGTATTACATAACCTTGATGATATTGAGGTATTTGATTATTTTTCCATGATAAATTAGAATGATTTAATAAATAATAATTAACATAGTTCCATTTTAATAAAGATCAAATTTCTCAAGGTGCAAATGTAATATCCCTCGTTAATGTAAATATTTGTTTTTACTGCAACCAAACAAACTATTACTTTTCTTTAAAATTATAAATTGTTCTTAAATTAAGTTATGGAAAGGAATTTTGCAGTTATTAGTAAATGTTGTTTCTTTTGATTAATTAGTTAAGAGAGACAATTATCTGTTCCAAGAAAAAAACTAAATCTTGGGGGGTATTTTACTGAAAAGAGATCAAGAGGAGAAAAAACTAAATCTTGGGGGGCAGGGGGTGGTATTTTACTGAAAAGAGATCAAGAGGATAGGGGTATCTAAGATCAGTAAGAGGAAAACAAAAAAAGAACTGTGTTGAGAGGTCAGACAGTTTGTGATAGATATGTCTAGTTAAGACCAGATAGCTGGATATACACTTAGTCTCTAAGGAGAGAAGGAATTTTCCCTGGGATCAGGGATAGCACGGGGGGAGATTTGCTGGCATAGTAAATCTCATGGTAGGGAGGAAAACAAAAGTGCATCTCATGGTAGGGAGGAAAACAAAAGTGCAGGTCTATGTACAGACCAAATTTTGGAAGCAGCGTAATCAGATAAGTGAAAATCTGCTTGGAAGCAACATATTCAGATAAGTGATATTTTTATGGGTGAAGCATAGAAGTATTTAGATAAATAAGTCTTTTTCTGAGTTATTGAATGATTTAATTACTTAGTCTGGTTAATTCTAGAAAGATATCAGTAGGTTATCTTCTATTTGAAAGATAGATTTCTTTTTCAAAAGTTTCCTAAATAAAGAGTTACATGAACAAAAACAAGGAACCATCTTTATTATTCGAAATGAAAATTGCAGTGAATATTAAGAGAAATAGCGAATACCAAATACAAAACCAGGAAAGGATATCTGATAACGGAAAAAGTTCAGTAGTGAGTACAGTTAAAGGCATACATTGATAAATTCAAGTGGAAAGAATTCCAAATGATCTTCATTCTATAGGAATTTAAGTTCAAAAGACTCAGATAAAACGAATTTCCATAAAGAAGTAAAGCCCCATTACAAACAGAAAGAACCCTTATAGGGTATAGTTATTTGTTTGCATAAAAGAAACCAATAAAATATCAGAGTCCTCTAATTTTCTATTCACATTAATATATGAATATCAGTCGCAAAAGCCCTAGTTGTCTACACAAATCTAGCATGTTGTGGAATTTGTATATGATTTTATATGGGAAAAGGCTAACAATAAGAGCAGCAAAGTTATTATGATTTTATCCGTCACCTCTAAAGGGTTCCATGCAGACTATTACTTTTAACAAGAATAAACATCAGTATTCAGACTCTGTACAGAACAAAATAATGCAAGTATGAAACTGAGAAAATTCCGAGCTATAGCTAGACTCTGCACAGAATGCTATGATGCACTTTTTCCATTATATAAACTGAGAAATTTCCAATCCTTTGCCATATTATAAACAGAGAAATTTCCGAGCTAAGAGAGAGCTCGAAATTTCTGGATATATGACTTATTAAAATATTCAAAATCCTTACTTAAACCCTGTAGATATATATATGAAACTATCGTTCACAATGTCTCGACAAAGAAAAAAAAAATGTAACAGTAAACTAGAACCATACATTCATTATAGGTTCAAATGACCATGCCTGTACAAAATGGCAGCCTGAGGAAAAGTGCCCAAAATTACAATATATGGCCGAAGCTGTTTAGACTCTTACAGTTTAAAAGAAAACTAAGCAGTAGGATCAAGGCTCCCATAGCCGAGAAAGCCTTCATGACTTTGATATCTAAAAATTTTAAGAAAACCTCAGCTCTCTGGCCACAGAACCTTGCCAAAGAAAGAGAACAGTAGGAGTTAAATACCTGGTGCATGGTGGGTTCTTTCTCTTGAAAGATGAAGCTGGTAAGAGGGTTTCCTCCTCGGCACCGTCCAAAAACCTCGGCACCTGAAAGACCTCCCACAAAGACAGCAAATAAACAATGTTAGATGATAACCTCCATAAGGAACTGTAAAAACTAACAAGAAGATGTAAAACGCGGAAAATTGTTGAAGCTTACCATTGAAAAGCAGTATGAGAAACCCTCATGCAGCGGATTGAACTCCAGGACTCTAAAGAATCTATGGCGGTATGACAGACAAGTCTGAGTAAAGCCAAGATGCTGGAGGACGGAGTGGATAGACAAGAAAACCTCGACTTTGGGCGAAGTAACCAGTAGAACCAAAACCAAAGTCACGAGACCGGAACAGAGTTGAAGTCCATCAGAGTTTTGGAGTAACACAATGACAGACAGGAACAATATCACCAGGAAATGAAGGTCAAAACTCTTGATCACCGTTCGATCGGACGAGTCGACAAGAGTCGTCGATGGAGAAGGCATATCCCGAGGAAAGCACAGAAGGTGGACAACTCAGAGTATATTGGACTTCCACCTAGGCTAGGACAGCCAGGTCCATTTAATTGACATAAATCAAATGGCGGGTTTTCGAGGATTGGAGCCGAATTACATTAAATGCCAAATCCAACATAATACCAGAATGAATAAATTTAAATTGATTGCAAAACATAAGTTAAATCATTGCACGTGTAAATGATTCCGCCATAGATCATGAACCCAATGCATAATAAAAACTAAAGTTTTACTTGTCATTTCATTTCAAGCTTTAATAATGGACTTGTTATTAGTTATATAAAGATAATCTTAGAATATGATAATTTCAAGAATAATCGAAGATAACACTTTAGTGATATGGTAATATTTTTTTTTTTTTTTTTACGATTTTAATATGGATGTGTTACATATGGTATCAGAGTGCTTAGGTTTCCAAAACTGAGACCTCTGGAACAAGGAATAACAAACTTGGTGCTGTGCACGTAGGAGGCAACAAATAGTCAGTATGAGGCGAACTGAGAATCTACCACACAGTTCCGTATTGGGAACAGGACCAACATCATTTCAGGAAGGCAATCCTGAGGTCTGGGTGTAGCTGGGGGATGAGCCGCAAAATCCCAATATAGAAAAAATCGAAAGGTGAAATGGCCCGACTCTGGGAAGACAACGAAATATTGATGTAGGAACAAGAAAATATTCTGAAAATTTTATCGGATAGACAGAATCATCAGCCACTAGTTCCCAGCCCTGAGCACGGCCATACGACTGGGGAACAAGAGTTACGAACTGAAAATGTCGAAATAGAAGGAGGTGAAGAAAACCAAGAATAAGAATCAAGTAATGTGTCCGATCATAAGACTAAGAAGAAGCAGAAAATTGAACTCCAAGGGGAGTTTGGGGAAAATCAAGCCTGCTCTCTTCAATCGTGAGAAAGAAGAGGCTGCAGAAGCATGGTTAATTAATATGAATAAGTATTTCCAGCTGTACGAGTATGATTACAATTTGAAGGCTCGTCTGGCCATTTTCCAGCTTCAAGGGAAAACCACATTGTGGTGGGAGGAAGTAAAAACACTCCATGGGGTCAATGAGCAAAACATAACTTGGGAGAAATTCCATAATTTTTTTAAAGAAAAATATCTAACTAAGAGCTTTTATGATGAGAAAGCAAAAGAATTCCATGATCTTTGTTGGGGCCAAATGACCATGGATGAGTTTAGAACAAAATTTACATCATTATTACGATATGTTCCCTGTATTCGTGAAGAAAAGGCCAAAGTACAACGATTGATCAACAGTCTTCCGTTATTCATGAAGGAACGATTGGAATTTGACAACCCAAAAACCATGGACGAAGTCATTCGGAAAGCACGGATCTGCTATCAGCAAAATAAACCAAAGGGAGATATGAGAAAAAAGTGGGCTGATAAAAAAGGAAATAAATTTATTCCCAGCCACAAGGGGAATAAGGGCACCAACAACAAAGGATTATATAAAGGTCAAACTAACCGAAATGTGAATAAGCCCAGATTTAAAGTACCAAGTGAAACTAGGAAAAATGAACAAGCTGGAAGAAATGAAGCAGAATTAATTAACAGACCACCTGTACAGTGTTGGGGATGCGGAGGCTCGCATTATGTCAAAAATGTCCCCACCGCAAGGGAGCAGATCAGATCTCACAAATTCAAGAGGAATCTACGGTGGGAGAAGTGGCAAGGAGAATCCCTAAAATTAACGCAGCTCTTGAAGATCATCAGGCAGAGTTTCAGCCAACCATGGTTGAATTTGAAGGTACTATTTTTTACCAGACCTATTCTATTTTAATAGATCCCAGGGCCACTTTAAGTTACATTAGTCCCAGGATAGTGGAATGATGTAAATTACAAGATGTTAAATTTAAAAACCCATGGTTAGTACAGCTAGCCACAAGAGAAAAAAGGAGAGTTTTGTCTAAAGTAAGCAACTGCCCTTTAAAATTAGCTAGTCAACCTATTATAGCATATTTGAATGTGTTACACCTGGGGTCATACGACATTATTATAGGCATGGATTAGTTGGAGAAACACTGGTCCTTTGAAGTTTTCCTTTTAGAGTCGTCTTTAAAAGTTACTTTCTTGGTCTTCCTTTCATCTGTTTGTGATATTTTTTTGAAAGCTAAGATTCTTCTTTCTACAGATAGGGCTTCTTTCATGTTTTCTACATGAGTAACCTTATTGGCCCTATCTACAAAGACTGCAATATTAGTAGGAAGAGATGATATATACCATTCTATTTGTACATCTACATCAGGTTTAGAGGCAGTTGGGATTTTGTTTAGCAATTTGTTACATCTGGAGTTGAAATCTTTGATCTGTTCATCTATATTAGCTTTTAAATTAGAAATATCATTGATCAAAGATGCTACAGTTCTTTCATCACCAAATTTTGCAAGAAATACTTCTTGAAAAGTATCCCAGTCACTAATTGAACCCACTGGAAGGGAAAAATACCAAGATCCAGTAGATCCTTGGAAGCTGTAAGGAAACAATATGATTACACCATCTTCATGTGCAACCCCATTAAGATTCATGGCAAACATAAAATTGTTTAGATGTTCTTTAGCCGGGAGGTCATCATCAGAATTATACTTAGGCAGCCTTTTTTCTGGATTTGTTGGGAGCGCATTTGGGTTTGCAACGAGGACAACACCACGATTCGTCCAAGGTTGAGCAGGTTGATTGGCCATAACTTGAGTTAAGGACCGAGAAAATGGGAAGGTTGGTCCAGAAGTAGGTATAGATGGTGAAGAAATTACTATTGGGTTAGTACCGATAATTTTAGTACTAACAGGGGAAGTGGATATTTGAGAGGTAGTGGATTGAGTAGAAGTGGATGAAGGAATAGATAGGTGGAAAGGTGAAGTAATCTCGCTAGTATTTGATTCAGATACTAAAGAAGTGACTTTCCTACGTTGTGGAGGGATAGGGAACTCAAAAGGAGTGACCCCAAGTTTCTCACTTTGCAGTCTAGTCAATACACCAGTTTGTTGTAATAAGGAGGTAACGCTTTCTTCAGATAATTCAGGTCTCTCTGGATTTTCAGCAAAAATGGATATCTGTTCTAGTTCCTGTATCAAGGAATGAACTTTAGTAGATTCAGGAATATAATCTGGAGATGGTGGTTGCCTTACTACTTTAGGAGACAAGGGAGATGTTTCTACAACTTCAGATTCCTGGTCAGGGGATTCTAAACGAGGTATAGAGGTTATAGAAGTGGTGGAGGTGTTTTGGCTCTTGTGAATGATTTCCGAATGATCTTTAGGTTTATATGCCATTCATAGCTGAAGGCCCTCCTTCTAGTGCCAAAATGTTGCGGCTTCAGAATTCTGCTGCCAAAACATGGGCGATAACCACCCGGTCCGGACCTTAAGACAACTCCTTTTCCGTTTGAAGTGGTGGCTCCGACTGGGGATAATTGGACCAGTTTCCCAATGTGGGTTTTAAGATGAGAATGGGTGGTTTATGAATGTTTTGCAATAGAATAATGATAATCTAAGTGACTTATTCTATGATGCAATTTCTTTAACTTAACTTATTCTAATATAAACCTGGGTGTTCTTGCATGATATGCAATCTACAAAGATATCCTTTTAACATGTGATAATAAAGATTGAACACAATTAAATGGATATGATAACGTAAAATATAATTCCTTTGACTAAATAGTTAGTCAAAGGAATTTATAAAATATATCGCATGTCTAATGAGTTATATATGAAAATTAAAACCTCAGTTATGGCATCAATTCAAAAGTGCAATTAATTCTTCACAGAAACAATAAATTCACATATAATTCATGAAAAGAAAGTTTTTCCACTAATTAAATGTTAACAAAATTATGCATACATGATAATAGTACCAGATGTATGAATTCCTGCTCATTTGACGAATGACATAGACCAAATTCTTCCTTCAAATCAAATTATCTCCGAAGAATACAGAAGTGCATCAACAAAGGAAAGTAGTATGATATCTAAAAGAAAATATCATGTTCCATCATTTCACCAAAGCATTCACAAACTTACAATAGTTCATTCTTTGCAAATGTTTTTGATAAAATTCTGGACCCTTCTCTAAATACATGAGAAGGGTATATATACTATTCTAATTAAGTATGCAAAAATAGATTATACAAAATTTGAGGAGGTTTCAAACAACCTTCCTCATTCATAGGTAAATAACTCAAAAAATAAACAGAGATCAACTAAACAGAACTAAGAGGATGACTTGTTGTCTACCAACTTGTCCTTTAAATCACAAATATCGATCATCGGTTGAATTTGAGGAGGTGGCACGAAATGATATTTGAGCTATCCTGTAAAGATCGCATCGGCAAGAGGTGGGAGCATCCTTTGAGTCGCATGGAGGGAACAATTGAGGGTCATGATCTGGCTATGTGGCTTGACCAAATACTGCCAATACGAATCCCAGTCGGTCATAGTTAGTTTCGTAATTTCATATCTTTGTTTCCCCGCTTTTTCTTGCCGGTCTTTACTCAGGGAAGTTAAGTCAGGCATTTCTTTCGAATTACCCTCCTTCATGAGATTGGTAGTGAACAGGGTATGATTTATTGCCTTAATGGTGTTCTTTGACACTCTAGGTTCCCTCACGATTGCCAACTCGGCATGTTTTATCCTAGCATCCCAATCATTAAAGAGGATGTCTTTGTGAGTTTCCTCAATCTCTGGTAGATTGGCCTTCTTTCCTTCTTCTAATTCCTGCCATTCAATGAATTCAAAGATCTTGGTGTTTAAATCATTAAACTCCGTTCTCTGGTCAATGGATCTGTCTGTGAGATGGTCGCTGGTAATCAGGTAGGGAGTGATGTGTGACAGCTTATGGCAGAAATACTCTTGATGCTTGACTAGAAGAGAATTTATTTGTAGATCCTCTTTTATGAATTCCTCAACAGTGGGAACATCCGTGTACCTGTCCAAGGATTGTTATCATTCCTGGAGCTGCATATTTTTGGTTGATAAGTCGGCTTCATGGCTTATTTTCAAGACTTCCATGTCCTGCTGCAATTGTGAAAGCTGCTCGACTGCCTGCTTGTTTGCGCTTGCTTTTTTTGTCTCGAGCTCTTGTTCGAGTTGTGCAATTCTTTCCTCCCTTTCCTTTAGCAGAGTAGACACCTCAGTGGCCTTATCCATAGTGGCCAACATGTATGCTCCTGTGAACTGTGACAGTCTAGTCAAGTTCTCGGCCGAATTAAAAGGCATGTCCTTCCAAACAACGTCCATTGGCTCATCTCTAGGTGAGAATTTGGGTGCATCTACCCTTCTTCTTTTCCTTTGCCTTCGGACTACAACTTTGTGGAGAGGGCTATAGAATACGTCAAGTGGAGGTATCTCCGTCACTTTCAGAACAATTTCTGATGTGGGCAGAGCAGGGATGATTTCAGCATGCTGGGATTTTGTCGTTTCTTGATCCATAGGTGTAGACCGTTCGCCGACAGACTTGGGCTCTGTATCTTGATGATTTTTTGGAGGAGTCTTGAATTCCTCTGTTTCTTGAGTATTTGGAGCTTTGGGGGTGACTTGCAATTTCTGATTGAATTGATCCCATTCCTACTCCAAACTAGTGCCTTGGGATTCTGAACTTGTCTCTGTGGCCAGAGTGTCCATTACCTATTTTCCGGTTGGCTTCCTGCTGGACTCAGCCGTATTGTCTACATCCTGAACTTTCCTTGTGTCTATTGTATTCTCAGTGTTTACCTGAGAGTCCTTTTGAGAGCTAGGGGCTGCGCTATCGACAGTGTTACTCGGGGTAGGCTTATCTTCAGGATTTAATAGATGCATTGGAATGACCCGAAGCCTCTCATTCCTAAATTCCTGAAATCTTTGAAAATCTTCAGGTTTTAGGTTAGCCTTTTCCCATTCAAGTGCTTGCTCGAAAGAAACTACTGACTGCAACAAATCCTCAAAGTAATTATCTCCATGATTGTATGCCTTGAGCTTTAGTCTTGTAGTGACATTGTATGCCACATTGTTTGGATCAAATTGCCTTGCAGGAAATGTATGAAGCCTAACGGCTTCCATTTGTGCTGATTCCTTAGTAGCATGAACAAAATTAGTTAAAAAAAAGAGTTGCATTTGATAGGGAAAGTAGGCCATAATGACTTCTTGCCATCTTTAAGAACTTTGGTTAGGCCCTTTCCCACAATCTGGTAGGAAATCTCCCTTGTTAATAGCTTATCAGAAACATATAAGAGAAGGACATGTGGATCATTAGTGCTACCAAAAACCCTAATGTAGGTGAACCATTCCTCAATGAAATACTTGCCTACAACAAGCAGGTCTGCTGTAGCTTCTTGGGAAAACCTAGGGGCTTTCTTATTGAAAATCATTTGGTGTAGGGGCAACACGATAGAATGAAATATCTTGTAGAAGTGAGGTATATAATGTGATTCCCATATTTGCTTATGACTGACATGGATTGGGTAAGGATCTTGTATGGTCCATTTCCAACCCATGGTTGGAAATGTCGTGCAAAAGCAAATAGCATCCATAATATAAGCACAGAAATAGAAGGGAGGGAGGTTATCTGAAGAGGAGGCTTTCTTTTGTCGATATTCAGTAATGGAGGTGGCTAAGTTGTCAGATAGGATAGAAGGCCAATTCATGATATAGGAATTAACACAAGCATCTATCAAGGGAATCCATTCTATTGAAAACTTAGTGTTATTTGGCAGTCCATACAGTTTACATAAAATTGTTTTTGCATAATTGTAGGGGTTTGCCAAAGAGGCTATTGCATACGTACCTGATTTGTCATACTTGAATTTGTTGTCTAACATTCTCCAAGTCTGAATTAACTTGAAGGGGTCTGGATTAATTTTTGTGAAGTTAGCCACAAATGTGTTGTGATAGATTTCCTGTGGGTCAGGTTTGTGAAACATAGCCTTCAAGTCTTCTTCCCTGAACGATCCTACAAGCTCCATCCTTGAATTCTTCAACTCCCTATCTTCGATGATAAGGTTTTCAACCACCCATCTGATCATGTCTGTGTAGGGAAGGATTTTGGCTCCTGCTGCTATCCTATGAAGAAAATAACAGGAGGCATCCTTGCATTGAGGTCTTGAAGTCTTTGTCGACCCAGCTGTTGCTCTTGTAACAATAATTTTAGGATGCTCGTCCTCCAGTCTGTTGTAAATTACTTCCCAAGCTGTTGCGCCTCCAGTTGCATCATAGAGTATATTATCAAAGATAGGACCCATCTTTGTATGCTCTGTCTCAACAATGGTCTTCTTAGTTTGCTTCTGCATCACCTTTCTTAAAGACATGTCTTCTGTCGCTTGCCTGAAATAGACAAGAAATATCAGCGCAGACGATATCAAGTAATTAAGATTGAAATCCTCTGTGAAATGACTTTGGATCGTGAGAAAGGTTTTTATGGGATACTTGATTATAACTACCCATAACCTGGGGAATGATTATCCTCCCTCAGGGCGCTAAACATTTAATAACCTATCAACTTGTTTTTTCTTATTATTTAAAATGTAATTATTCTACACGCTTTACCTCCTTAATCGTAGATTGTGGTCTTTAAATGGGTACCGTGTAGTTCTTATCAGATATCAAGCGAAATGCGATTGTGAAGTTCACAATACTACATTTCGTAAATTGTTAATGTTTGTCATAAGGTATGTTCAAGTTTTTTTTGCGAATTGCGAAATGTGATTACGCAGTGACGAGATGAGGTTATCACAGCAGGAGACCTTTTTGCATATCGCAATTTCGTAAAGGATTTATAAAATAGTGATGTCAAAAAGCGCGATATGCGATGTGCAATATAAGTTTCCTACTTAACTCATTTTGCAAGGTTTAGCTAACTATTTCTTTAGAGTTCGGGATTATTGTCCTAGGCTTACAAATTTAAAAGGGTCCCCATTTATAACTCAAATTCTAACAATTGTTAGATCAAAATGGGGGGGGGGGGTTGTTTCGTAATACAACACCATGGTAAACCATTGTCTACCATGTTTTATTATTAATCCCATTATCTCAAAATTAAAATCAACCATTGTCAACCATGGTAAACCATGTTTATTTTAGGGTTTATAATATTTTTTCGTATGGTTTATATACCTTGGGTTTAAAATAGTAATCCCTAGAGTTTAATATTATTCCCTTGGGTTAATAATTCCTTGGGTTTATAGTATTAATCCCTGATCTGAATAGGAAAATTACTTTTGTTGCGCTAAATTCCTCTTCAAAATATGTAAAAGTGCTTAAGGGTTCATGAGGTTAATTGCAAGTTTTAAAATGACTTTTTGAATGTTTTTATGTAAATTTCATGTACAAATTAACATAAAAAAATGATTGAAAAACAACATATAACAAACATGAACATCACCAAAAGAATATCACAACAACACATGATGAAGGAGTTCACCGCGCCAGGGCTACATCTCCTTGGTCCAACTTCCAAAGGCTTGGCCCTCTCTATTATGCTCAAAAGTGTGAATACATCAATTTACAATGCTCAAACAACTCTAAAAGCTGTTCCAATGGCTTGAGAATGCCCAAAAATGCCTGTCTAACCTATTTCCACTGTTGATTTGGTAAAAAACTGAAGAAGTTATGGCTTCCCCAAGTATTTATGCTAATCGCACCTCAATTTCCCCAAAATCTAGCACCATCCTTCAAATTGGCCTCCAATTCCACTAACCGAGTGTCGCTTTCACCTAATTCAAGGTGAATTTTTCGAACGGATTAAATGCATAATGAGGCCTCAATCCAAAAAAGTTTGGGTCATGTGGGGGGCCACGTGCCTAGGGCTAAGGCCAACGACCCACCCCTGCCGGTTGGGCCCCCACTCCACTCCGCCGTGGTTCCATTGGGTGGCACACACCCAGGGGCTGGCCCCTTTCTCAGATGGCATATAATGTAAGTTTTAAATATATGTGACAAATATTATAGATTAAGAAATAAACGTATGGCTGTTGGCAAGAGGCTTTGCACTTGTTTCAAGAGGTCGTGGGTTCAACCCCCACTTCTACTACTCAGACCTTAAATTGATTTTTGGTGGCCCTCAGGCTGCCATGTGGCAGCCCTTGGCTAGGCCACGTGGCACCCTGTGGTTGGCCACCAACCAACCAATGGAAATCGCCCAAATCAGTACTAATAAAATCGTGCCACTTGGAACCATCTAATTCACCAGAGGAAACAATCATATGCACAGTAACCCTACCACGTAGGCATGCCCAGTCAACAATGCGTCAACAGTACGGATTGCTGACTGGGCTGCCTGCATATTTTTTTTTAAAGTTCACCTGTTTACGAAAATGAATAGAACATGTTTCTAGGAGCATACAGAGTCTGTTTCGTGCAAAATGAGTTGCGCCGGATTCAATATGACGAGCACTACACGGTCATTCAGGTTCTACACCGATCCATCAACTTTTAATTTTGAGAAAAATTTTGAGCACCTAATCATTCCTCCCCACTAAACGATTTTGGACCCCAAAATATCACTTTCAGTTGTTCAGCATGTGAGGGTACAATTCCCTCATCTGTCCAATCTTGATCCATTTGGCTTTGGAAGGATTTGTTCCTTTGAGCCCCACATGAAGGTAATCCACATTCCCTCGTTTTGAAGACCTTGTTCTTCTGTCAAGAATGGTGTCTTGTTGTAGTTCATCAAGGTATTTAGGAGAGAAATCTTCAACGGACAATATTTGAACATTCTCTCCTTGATCTTCAATCAAAGGTGGCTCATACAACCTTAAATTTTCCACATTAACAACAACATAAATTTGCATATATGAAGGAAAATCCAAACTGAATGCGTTGTTATCAATCTTTTCCAGAATTTTGAATGGACCATATCTAATTGGTTTCAACTTTTTACATTCTCCTTGGAGCCTCTCTTTTCTAATGTGAAGGCAAACTTCATCACCGACTTGGAACTTGTGATTTACATGATGCTTGTCATGCCTTGATTTGTACTGTCCTTGGCTCTTTTCAAGTTGATCTTGAACTGTTTGAGGTACCATTTGGAATCGTTCAATGAACTTCTTGGATTTTTCCATGTCACCATCAATCGAGACATCCTTCTTACCAAGATGGTACAACAAATTATGACGCAAATTATAATAAAATTCCCCTACATGGTTCTCTTGACTCAACCTTAAATGTACATTTTGAAAGTATGCATATTTCTGAACATAAATTTTATGCAAAACAAAATTATGCTTGAGTAAAGTAGCTATGCTAACAATAGGCCTAGAAAGCATATCATCAACCTTGTTGTATATACCTTTCTTATACCTGCTGACCAAGTGGAATTGTTGTAAGGATCCCATCCATCGAAAGTTCCTTTATTGCTGCAAATTTGTCACTACACCATTGAAAATTTTTGAATGACATGAAATGGACTTACCATATTGCATGAGGACTACCCCCATGACATAGTCTCTTGAAAGTACATGAGCTGAACCAATTTTTTCTTTCAAGACATCCAATTCCTTTTGTTGCTTTCCTCCCCACTCGAAGACCTTTTCCACACTAGTCAATTCATGCAAATGAGATACGATAGAAGAAAAGTTAGCAATAAGCTTTCTCCAATATTGGGTTGCTCCCAACAAACTTCCTACTCTAGTGACTGTCTTGGGCGTTGGCCAATTCATCATGCCATCGACCTTGGAGGGGTCTATCTTCAACTCACATCCTCCAACAATATGCCTCAAGCACACCAAAGAAGTTTTACTTAATTCACACTTTGAAATCTTAAAAAAAATATGTTCTTTCTTCAAGACATCAAGTAATTTTCTCACACACATGACATGTTCATCAAAATATTTAATGAAAACTAATAGGTCATCTAAATGGACTATCTCATATAGAAATGGCTCTAATACATCATTCAACATACGCACAGAAGTAGTAGGAGCATGGCAAAGACCAAAAATCATAACTAGCCATTCAAACAAACTTTGCTTTGTTTTGAATGTCATCTTCCATGTGTCTCCTTAAACAATTCTACTTTGATGATAGCCACTCCCTAAGTTCCACTTAGTGACATGCTTTCCATTCTTCTTGGGCACCAAAAAAATAGGTGACTTGTATGAAGGAGATGGTTAGATGATCCCTTTGTTCAACAACTCTTGGGTTTTCTTTTGTATTTCTGCATTTTCCATTATTGACATCCTATACATGCCAAAGTTAGAAAGATGACAATATTGTTGTAATGGTATTTCATGTTGGATTCCCCTCTTGGGAGGAAATCCTTTTGGTTCCTGAAATATCTCATCATATTGGTTAACTACATAAACACAATCATATTTCAATTTTGTATCACAACCTTCAAACGCTTCATAATCAACATCATTCTTTGGTTTGATCATAAGAAGCACTAAATGCTTGCTTGAATTCATTAGTCTTTTTATTTGCCTTGAATTAAATAATGAAAGATTTAGTTTCTTGCGATGAGCTCTCACAATGTATTCTACTCCATCTTTTGACAAATGGTATTTGTTTTCATGTCTATGGAAGATATATTTTCTGTCATAGAGGTAAGGACTACCCAAAAAAATTCCTGAAATATCAAGCAATAAAACATGTAATTCAACTTATTTAATGAAGTTTGTTGTGATTGCAAATCGAAGAATACATTTTCTTGTAACCTATAAGTTTGTGTCCTTGAATATCCAACCCAATGGATATGGGTTGGGATCTAGAATGGTTTCAAGATTAAGTTTCTTGACTAAGTGTTCAGATATCAAGTTGGCTTGAGACCCACTATCAAATAGTGTGTCAATTTTTGTATGTTTTGAAATAACCCTTACATGAAATAATTCAATCCTTGTTTCTTCATTTGGAGTGCTAGTGTGACAATTCGATGTACTAGTGCTAGCAATGGATTCTTTTCCTTTTATACCCATGGATGTAATTTTATTTTCATCACCTGAATTGGATCCCAAATCCTCTTGAATGATTGCAACTGGCTTTTCTTTTCCTTTGTTGTTGAGTTTCTTAGGCCTCATCTCTGGATGAAGCTTCCAACAATGGTCTTCATCGTGACCCTCTTTGGAACAATGTTTACAAATTATTTTCTCTCCTTCCTTTTTAATGGATGCATTTTTCTTTCCTTTGAAACCCTTTGCTTTTTCTCCACCCTTAAATGGATTTTTACTACCCTCTTTTGGAGTACTTTTCCCTCTTGCCTTAAGATGAGTGGCTTGCACAAAAATCTCATATAGACCAGTGGGATTAAACATAAGGATAGTATGCCTTAGGTAGCTGTGTAAAACCCCTATATACGTGAGCAACGTGTCTTGTGATTGCAAATCTACACCTAACATTAGATACCTTCTTCTAAATTCTTGGGTGTAATCTTGCACATTTTGACCTTTAAGTTGTCTAAAGATTTTCATGATGGCTTTCTACATATATGCTAGAGGGTAAAACTGTCTTTTAATTGCAGTAATGAAATTAGACCAATAAATTGAGATCTTAGCATGTTTTTTTATCTCTTTGTCTTGGCTTCCCACCATATTAATGTTGCACCCTCCAGCCTCAAGGAATCTATCTAAATCTTTGTGTCATCATATTGAAGGTTTTGAATTCTGCAATAGACCTCCAACTGGCGAACCCAATTGTCGAGCTTCTCTGCATTCACTTCACCATTATACATAAGCAACTCAAATTTAATATTAAGTTTTAACAGGGGTGTTTTACCAATTCCTTTTGAGGTATATTGATGAGTATGAGTAAGGGTTGTATTAGTGGAAGAGGATGAATATACTGTGAAGTTGAAGATGAAGATGATGGTGGAGATGGTGGAGGTTTACCTCCATTTCCATTACCTCATCCTCCTCAAGAACCTTCTCCTTTTGGAGGCTTGGAGCTTTCACCCCGCAGTCTTATATTCCTCTCTTCATAGAGGACTTTCACCATCTCCTTCATGTCAAAGAAAGCCTTCCTAAAAACCTTCTCATCCTCTAACATATTTTCAGGCTCTCCTTCATGTGACATGCTTACTAAAGCTCCAACTGCAATTTGACATAGAACTGGTGGTGGAGATTGTGGAAAACTTGCTCTCCTTCTCCTTGACCCAACTTTAGGACCTTCAACCAACTTTCCTTATCCTCTCTTGAGCTTCAACTCTGTAAGCATCACATTCACTTGTAAACAGTTAAATCCTCCTTGCACAAAGAAAACCAAGAGCTATGATACCAAACTTGATCTGAATGTGAAAATTAGATTTGTTGTGCTAAATTCCTCTTCAAAATATGTAAAAGTGCTTAAGGATTCATGAGGTTAATTGCAATTTTTAACATGAGTTTTTGAATTTTTTTAATGTAAATTTCATGTACAAATTAACATAAGCAAATGACTGAACAACAACATATACCATACATGAACATCACCAAAACAATATCACAACAACACACGATGAAGGAGTTCATCCCACCTGGGCTACGTCTCCTTGGTCAATATTCCAATGGCTTGCCCCTCTCTATTATGCTCAAAAGTGTGAATACATCAGTTTACAATGCTCAAACATCTCTGAAACCTATTCCAATGGCTCCAAAATGCCAAAAAATGTCTGTCTAGCCTCCTTTTGCTCCTGATTTGGTAAAAAATTGAAGAAGTTATGGCTTCCCCAAGTCTTTATGCTAATTGCACCTTAATTTCCCCAAAATTTGGCACCATTCCACAAATGCGCCTCCAATTTCGCTAACCGAGTGTCAATTTCGACTAATTTTGGACGAATTTAACGGACGGATTAAATGCCCAATGAGGCCTTAATCCCAAAAAATTTGGGTAATGTGGGGGGTCACGTGCCCGAGGCTAAGGCCAACGACCTACCCTCACTGGCTAGGCCCCGACCCCGCTTCATCATGGTTCCATTGGGTGGCACGCGCCTAGGGGCTAGCCCCTTTCCCAGATGGCGCACAACATAAGTTTTAAATATATGCGACACACAATATAGATTAAGAGAAAAACATATGGCGTGTTGGGAGGAGGCTTTGCACTTATTTCAAGAGGTCGTGGGTTCGACCCCCCATTGCTTTTGCTCAGACCTTAAACCGATTTTTGGTGGCCCTTGGGCTGCCACGTGGTGGCCCCTGGTTGGGCCATCGAGCAACGTGTGGTTGGCCACCACCCAACCAATGGAAATTGCCCAAATCGGCACCAATAAAATCATGCCACTTGGCACCATCTAATTTGCCAGAGGAAACAGTCATATGCATAGTCACCCTACCATGTAGGCATGCCCATTTAGCGCCACGTCAGTAGTATGAACTGCTGACTGGACAACCTGCGTATTTTATTTTTTTTTAATTTTCTTGTTTAGGAAAACAAATAGAACATGTTTTTGGGAGGATATAGAGTCTCTTTCATGCGAAACGATTCACACCAGGTTCAAGATGATGAGCACTACACAACTGTTCAAGTTCCATACCAATCCAACAACTTTGAATTTTGAGCAAGTTTTTGAGCACTTAATCAATCCCTTGGGTTCATATTATTGCCTTTGGTTCATAATCCCAATGGATTAATACTATAAACCCAAGAGAATATAAACCCTAAGTTTTTTAGTAATCCCTTGGGTTAATATTATTCCCTTGGGTTTATAATCCCTTGGGGTTTTAGTATTAACCCCTTGGGCTTATTATTCTCTTGAGTTTTTAATATCAACCCCTAGAGTTTATTAATCTAAGGGTTCATATTTATATTACATAATTTCAAATTAAATAATTATAAGTAACATTTAATATTAAATAATAATTATTATAAAAAAATAAAAATTATTAATTATAATGATAATAATAATATTTTTATTGCAATAGTGTGTTTTTGGTAGATAAAAATGGTATATTTATCAATGGTAGATACAAATAAAGTCTTCCACTTATATCAATCACATTAATACTTCTAATGTTTATGTTTAAGTTGCATGTGAGTTTTGCTCATAAAATTTAAATTTTGTTAGAATTATGTTAAATTGTGAGGAATTTTGTTCATGAAATTTAGCTTCTTTTTTTTTATGATAGCTTTATATAGATTTTTGAAAAAATAATTTTATTGTTTTATATAAAATCATTTAAGGTTGCCCCCTTTCCCCTACCCTATTTGGCATTTACATCGATAAGCTCAAAGGCTATTTAGAGGAAGTGGGATGTGATGGCATGATGTTAGCTGGGATAGTCGTCATCCTTGTTCTCTATGCTGACGATATTGTTCTTTTGGCAAGGTGCCCATCTGATCTTGATAAGCAACTCAGGCTTCTTAAGGATTTCTGCTCTACCATGGGTATGACTGTTAACACTAACAAAACAAAAGTTATGATTATCAAATCCAAGAATGACACTTACGCTAATTTTATGTATGACAATAATAACTTGGAGGAAGTGTATTCTTACAAGTACCTAGGAATTGATATTCATCACAAGCTCAACTGGAACCATAGCATTGAGAAAAGGATTAATGGGGGGTGGAAAGCTTATTTTTGTCTTGAAAATAATTGTAAAACAGAAAACCTCATAATGTGGGATAAAAAGAAGTTCCTCTTTGAAACTTTAGTCACTCCTGTTATCTTATATGGCTGTGAGGTTTGGGGTTGCAACATCTCCAGAGAATCATGGAGAAAGATTGAGAAAATCCAGAAGCGTTTTATAACTTATAACCTGAAAATTAAAAGTAATACATCCTATCCTATTCTCCTTATAGAAACATGTATTTACCCTATTGAGAGCCTAGCTATGATTAGGTTTCTGTTGTACAAGCACAAACTCAATAACATAGACAATCATAGACTTCCTAAGCTAGCTTTAAATTCCAGCCAAAACCACCTAAGGCTCAATCGGGGGTGGCATAAAGACACAAGGGCCTGGTTAAACTATTGGGAGATCAACGAGAATGATGCATTGCAAAACATAAATAACATTAAAGATATTGTTACTTCTAAGTTCAAAGAAAAAATGTGGTGTGAGAAAGATTTAGTGGCTAAAAGAAAATTAAGTTATTATAAGAAGGTCATCAACCCCACCCTAGAAGATCAAAAGTATCTCTCTATTTTAACTAGCTCAAAGAAGAAAATTAATATAGCAAAGATTAGAACGAATTGTCATGAGCTCCATAGTGAAACAGGTCGTTGGGTAGTTCCTAAAATGCCATGAATGGAAAGGATCTGCCATATATGTGAGAATATGAACATCAAGGATGAAAACCACTTCCTCTTAGAGTGCCCCGCGTACAACCACATTAGATCTCAGTTTCACAATCTTTGTTACAATACTGACCTTCCTAGCCTTTTACAATGTCAAAATTATAGTGAGCTCAGGAGGCTTCTCTCCAAGCTTTTTGAGCATAGGAATAAAATCTTAAATCAAAATAAATAATTTGTTTCTTTAGGTCCGATAGACCAATGTTTGGTCTCAGCAGACATTAACCATCATCATCATCATTAATAAATAATATAATTTATTATGGAATCACTATTATATATCTTGAACTAATCGCTGATTTTTATTAATTAAAATATACTTTTCAATAAATAAATTGATTTGAAAAATTGAAAATTAAACACTCTGTCTATATATTTTTAACCGCATTTAAATAATTACTATATATATATATATATATATATATATATAACATTTAAATTATTAATAATTTTAACCGCATTTAAATAATTAAATAAAATTAAAAATGATCGCATCGTATGGAATACAACATTTATAAATGTGTCATCTGGGGGGCAAAAGCGGAAAGAAGCAAATTTCATCTTTCAAAACTGGACTTCTTATCTCTGCCAAAAAATTTGGGTGGTTGGGGTCTGATGGATATAAGGATCTTTGGAAAGGCCCTTCTCTGCAAATCCTTATGGAGAGGCATCTTTAACTCAAATCCATGGAGCGCTATTATTCGCCAAAAATATCAAAAAGGTAGAAGTTTGGAGTTTTGGTTCAGGTCTAGCTCTCTTGGTATCAAACAAGGATCGGCGATCTGGCTAAGTTTCAGAAGAATTGAGCAGTACTTTCTTGACAACCTTAAATGGAGAATTTTTTCTGGTAGAAAGATCTTCATCGGTCTCGACTCTTTTGCTGGATTCAAAGGAAATCTACAGGTTCCAATCCTCTTCTTTTTCACCTCCACAGGTCTGATTTTTTCACTTGGGACAGAATTATTGATAGATGGAGTGGCCCCTATCCTATGCTCAAGAATGTTGCGGATCTTGGTGTCCCTCAGGCTTTGTTTTCCCTATGGGATAACCTCAAATTATCCATTGATCAAGCAGGTCTGAAGCAGGTCGGGATTGATGACCACCTGGTTTGGTCGTTATCTCTCTCAAACTCTCAAGCTTCTGTCAGGGTCATCTACTTGGATCTCATATCAAAGAAAATCATGCCGGCTAGAAAGATTTTCCCAGTGTTATGGTGGAAGCTTGCCTGTCCCCTCAAACTGATCCTTTTCTCCTGGCTCGTCTTTCACAACAAGAATTTATCTTGGGAAAACTTGAGGAAGCGATCCTGGCAGGGCCCCAGCAGATGCGTGTTTTGCAAGATGGAGGAGGAAACAAATTTCCACATGTTCTTCAATTGCAGGATCTCTCGATCTCTCTACAAATCTGGTATGATATTGCATCGTTTTTTTCCTTTCAGCTCCCTAACTTCTCTTCTGTTGATGCAGCCTTCGCCTGGTGGGGAGGACAGGATGCAATCAAACGCCCAATCCTCCCCACAACAATCTGGTGCCTCTGGAAATGGAGAAATCTAAAAGTTTTTGAGGACTCTAACATCTCCTCCAAATTTGTCCTATCTTCTGTCTCGGCACTCTATCCTCCTTCCTCATGACAGCTTCTCGTCTGAAGGGTATAGAGTTTACAATTTTGTTTTTGAAGGCTCTGATCAGATGTGCTATATGTCCCATTAGTGATGATGTCTCTTTGCCACAATATGTTTCTATGTATCGCTTCAGCTATGAGGCTATGCTGTTTCTCTCTTAAACAATGGCTCTCCCTATCGCGGTCTTGTTTTCTTAAGACCCATCAGTTTTATGATGTTAAATATATTTCCTTAATATAAATATTTATGCTTTTCTTTCTGAAAAAAACATTTATAAGTGTGTGTGAAAGATATATTAATTTTTCATCCCTCTCTATATAAATTTAACAACATTTAAATAATTTTTAATTAAATATTAAATAAAATTTATCATATATATACAAAAATAAAAACATAAATTAAACATTTAAATTATTAAAAATGATCACATTGTATCGAATACAACATTTATAAATGTGTGAGAAAAAGATATATTAATTTTTCATCATTGTGTGAGAAAACTCTAGCAATGAATTATATCATCAATTTCAAAAAAATCCATTGTAGTTTTAAATTAAAAATATTTTTAAATATTTAAAAAAATTAACATATAATCTAACAAAAGACAATGACATAGAATGGTAAATAATATATGAGTAAAAAATATATCTAATATTTAATAATTTCTCGCAGTTAGGAATACGTTTTTCCTACGTAAATATAATTATTTTAAAAAAAATTATTATATTTTTATAAAGTAAAAACCAATTTTATAGTATTTTTATATTATTTAGCAAACATAACATTAAGTTGCACCATCCTATCTAAAAAACTTTTTTTTGTTTTTTTTTTTATAAAATGTGAGAAAATAATATACAGTTTTAAAAGATAAGAGTGTTACACAACGTCTAAAAACACTAAACATAAAATAATTAAATTTTTCCTTGAAAAACGAACCAAAAAAAATCACTAACTTGTGAATTCCTGATAAATTGGTTTTATTAAATTATATAATATTTACTATACCTTGTAGCCAGTGAGTGATTTTTTTTTTTTTTTTAAATGTGAATTTTAATTAACACTTTTAAAATAGTTTTGAATTTTGAAAAGAAGGATAAAAATCAATTTGCATTACTTATAACATCTAGTTGACAGATGACATGGTTCAACCAGATATCATGGTTCACTTCTTCAGATTATTGACATTATAGTTTATCTCTGAGAGTATATCACCGCAAAAAATCCATAGACTGCTCAATCATTGGAGAGGGCGCCGGATCCATCTCTGTGCACAAAATATCAGTGGCATCATATTTTCATAGACCGAGATTTTAAAATGGCGGCCTCTTCATTCTCACTTGCAGAATTTACTGCGCTCTCCACTGGATCTGTATTAGATGCATTGTTCATCGTGAGAAGATAATTGTCACAACCAGGTGAAAGGCTTGTTCGAATCAAGGCGTAACCATGGTTTCCCTTTCCCAGTCCAGTGTAGCAAACTAACATGGCCTGGGTGCAGAGAACGATAACTTCTGACCACGTTATCTCCACCCAGTCCAGGATGATTCCAATGGTGATCAAAAGGTTTCAGCTTTCTGGCGGAAAGAGTCGAACTCATAAATCCACTTATTTTGGAGAGTTGAGTTGGGAGTCCCCTGATCCTAGATTCAAATCCTCAAATTTTACCTTTACTACGTAAGGGGTTTAAGTAGGCACCTAAAGTTATAGTGGTAGTCTTGAGATTTGAATTTAACTAGACACTTAAAAGCTATAGCAAAGTTATCTAAATTGACTCTTTATTAAGAAAATATGAGACTAATCAAATTGCCAAAAAATAATTTTAAAATTATATGATTTGATTAAATATAAAATTTATATACAAAGTTACTTTTTCAACAACAGAATAAGAGAAGTATTCTTATAATTTGATATTTTCATAATTTTAAATTTTAATCTAAAAATTTTAGAAAATTTCTTTTTAATTTATATTACATAACATTGATGGTATTGAGGTATTTGATTATTTTTCCATGATAAATTATAACCATTTAATAAATAATAATCAATTTAGGTCTATCTTAATAAAGATCAAATCTCTAGAGGTGCAAACCTTTTTTTGAATAAAAATTTAGAAATTTGATTTAGATTTAAAAAGAATCTAGGCTGAATCTTCACGCCTTTAAATATGCTATATGACATAAGAATACTATTGGAAAAACCATAGATTGTCAGAAGCTATAGCTTAAAAATGATAACAGTAAATTTTTATTTTATTTTATTTTAATAATTAATAATTAATAATTAATAATCAATAATTTTATTTTTTAATTTAATTTAATTTTAATTTTTAATTTTATTTTTATGTAATTTGTGCGAGAAAAAATATTTAAGACATTACAACATCTATTCCATTAATTTTTTATTATTTATTTAACAATAATTATTTAATAATAAGATATATTATTTTAATATAATATCTTAAAAAAAATAATATAAAACTAATTTATCTATCTATATATATATATATATATATATATATATATATATATATATATATATATATATATATATATGAGGTTACATCAATCCATGCTTATGCATTCTTGTGGTGTATAGCCCTTTCAAGAGTTTTTCATGTGTATATACAAAACCCGCTATAGGTGTTATACAAGTACTATGTACAAAAAAGTGGGCTTACAATAGTACTATTGTTTGATAAAACTGACAATAATGTTGTCACTGAAAATAATCTAGAAAACATGAGATGCCTTCCAAGTTAGTCATAAAAAAAATACTCATATGGTTGATTTATAGCTTGAGAAATAAAAATATACACATCTTCACGAAAAACCAACATATGTTCCTTAACAATCATTTTAACAAACAAAAAAGAAGTAGCCCCTTTGTTTAATAAGGGGTAAGGGTCTAAAAGATATTTTTTGCCTATGGCCTTCTTTAGTCTCAAAGACTCAACATGAGCCAATATCCAGATCCATTCCAATTTTCCAAAGCCGATCTGCCTCTTTGTTCCGATGCTTGTATACGTGGTCAAAGGAAATATGTGAGAAAATGAAATCTTTTGATTTATTTTTTCCAAGAGAGGAAGCAAGATGAAATTCTTGAGTGTTGCTTTCTTTTGCATCTATTTTATAATAGCTTGAGAATTTCCATAGATATGGGGATATCTTACATTCTTGGATATTTCTAGAAGAAGAATAATAATAATATATAGAGATTTTTTTTTTTAGCATGGTTATTTGTAGCTGGCCCAATATTGGCTGAGAAGGAGAGGGAATGTGAGTTTGATAGACGAAAAATGCCTTTTGTTCCTTTAATTGAGGGAAAGCCTTGAGTAGTGTTGTTGAGAAATGCCTAGGGAGAGTTAGCTTGCAGAACAATAGGATTTGGAGGAGAGAAGTGGATAACTGATGTAGATAAAATGGATATGAGAGAATTGTCAGGCATTGTGAAGAAAATTTAGTGGAGTTTGGGATTATGTTCACAAAAATAACAACATTCCTTTCAATCCAAATTCCTCAGTTGACGTACAATGGCGAGCGAGCACATTAGGGGACTTTTGAGGTCTAAAATGGGCCTCCTAAGAAAAATGTACAACCAAAATAAACTTTATAAGAACCAATAGGATTCAAGATGATGATGTCAACCATGGGGGATGATTCACCATTTTTGGAGTAAAATAGTAAAAGGATTAAAAAATAATAAAGTAATAAAACTATTTTTTCAACTTATCTCCCTATAGTTTTAATCAATTTTTGAGTGGGAGTACTCGTTGGATGGAAAGTTTAATTCCTCATCCAATGAGTACCCATGTTGCATACTTTTGATGGACCCCGCTACACGAAAAATGAAAAATACATGAAAAAACATGATTGCAATCATGTTTTTCATGTATTTCTCATTTTTCATGTAGCAGGGTCCATCAAAAGTAGGCAATATGGGTACTCCTTGGATGAGGAACCAAACACTTCATCCAACGAGTGTTTCCACTTGAAATTTGAGTAAACCCATAGGGAGATAAGTTGAAAATAAGAGTTGAAACAATAGTTTTTCCTTTTTTTCCCTTTAAAATTTGATGATGTAATATAATATTATTTTATTATTTCCACTATTATTTTATAATTTCTTTAGGAGACCCATTTTAGACCTCAAAATTTCCCTAATACAAGGTTGCAAGTAGAGATTGATATTTACAATTACCGAGTTCAATGCTTAAGGGAAAAATATTTTAATGGTCATCCATACTTTTTTGGTAAAGGGCCAACTTATGAAGAGATGGTTTATGGATTCAACATCATATTTGCAAAGAAGGCATATGTTGGGACCTTGAAAAGACCTTCTTTGGAGAATTTCCCAAGTAGGAACCTTCCGCTTTAACATGAGCCACATGAAAAATTTTGTTTTCGGAGGGAAGCTTAATTTCCAAAGGATTTTCCCTCACTAGGGAGTATTTTTTGGCCTCGTGTATCTGGGATAGATATCGATATTTCGAAGCATATTTCCTATATGGGATTTTGGTCCATATAAGTTGGTCTTCATTGTTTGAAATCGTAACATTTGATAATTTTAAAGTTTTGATAAAATTTCCCCAAGTAGATGCCTCCTCACCTTAAGTTGTAGGTCAACGACCAACATCTAAGATTGTTAACCCATTGAGGGGTGTGAGAGGGATATGTAGGCCAGGGAAAATTTCCATTAAATATCTAGAAGATGTAACATGGGGTCATGAATATATAATTAATGATGTAAACATTTAAATCTTTATCTATAAAAATTTTAATGAGTAATAATTAGCAAAATTGAATGAATAAATCCAAATAAGTACTAACTTTAATAAGTAATAATTAGTAGAATTTAATTAATTAATTAATATCCAAATAATTAACAAATAAACTCAAAACAATCACATGTATATAAATATATTTTTCACATTAAAATAAAACACTTAATTAAAAATAGTCCAAATAAGTAATAATCAAGTAGGAATGAGCATAACCATATAAACTAGTGCAATTATATAAATTAAATGATTGGAAAACCACGATAGTAATCAATCCATAAAAAGCATCAAAACACTTGCTTCATGATAGGTGTTGCTAAAATTTTAAAAAACTCTAAAAGCTATCTAAATTTTAACTTTGCTTTAAATTGTTAGATTTTATTGTGGTGTGAATTTCTATCAACTAAAAAAATAGAAGTTTATATCAAGGATTACAATCTTCTGATGAGCCTCTTGCATGGGAGACCCGGCCATCACCAAAAATATACTCTCCTTAAAGAGAACATAGAAAATTGAGAGCAAATATATACAAAAATACCCAAGCTAAAGCTGACACTTAGGCCTAATTAGCCTTATACAAGAAGAACAAAGAAAAGGAAAATAGAAAACATAACCATTTCACCATCACACCGAGGGGTCTGAATTTGAACTTGAAACATGAATGGGTTCCTATGGACCATCTTGAGATCTTCCTACCCCAAGCTAGATAATTACAAACACACTCCCAAAATATTCATGGAGTAATTGTAACAAAATTATGAATAAAATATAGTCTCGGAACATAAGAAGGAAATGAAAATCATATCCACTACCAGAAAGAGTTAACCAAGATTGATACCTCTTGTCATCAACCAAGGAAAGGATCCAATTCCATTGCAGACACCAAAAAGGAGGGGTAAATACCATATATCGAGAATAATAAGGACAAGCTACAAGTTTCTATCTCGCTTGATTTCCCCTTCAACGCTCCTACATATTAGAAAATTGAACTTAAGAAAACCAATTACAAGATACCATTCATATTTACATTTAGTGAGCTGAAACCACCAATACTGGAAGCTAACTGCTACTACTTGCAGGTGTATCCTCAACTGGATTGGTTGCTCCCTCATTCAAAATTGATGTTCGAAACATCTTGCATCCTAGAACCTTTCACATCCAGTCTCCTTTACTACATCTTGCTCCCCTGTCACACATTGATACTCCAAAATTTTATATCTTGCACAAAAAACTCGACTCCATGGTTCGCACTTAGCTGACTGAAATGCTCTTCTGCATGGCATATACCTTCCACACTTCTCACCAACTGAAGCTGCTCAAATAGGTGATCCACGACTTCATGAGTTATTTTATCTGGCCTCTCAGATCCTTCACCCACCTCATCAATATTTGTAAATGCCCAGAAGTGAATTGTCTAGTCAATTTAATGTCTTAAATTGCTCTACATAAATTATCAATCCGGGTATCGTAAACTGATGAAGTGTGGTGCACTATATGTGCTTAGTTAACCTTTCTCTTACTTCGTTGTTTTATAGTTTATGTTGTTTTTGGGGTTTTGTTCTTGTTGATTTTTTAAAGTGTTTAATGCAAAAGGAAGTCCTATTCTAAGGTCTTAAGAATACTTTTAAAGGACAAGTATGGATAAAGATTTCAAGACAAGGCCTTTGTCCCTAATGGTAATTTCCAAAGCTTAGCACTTCAAAATAACTTAAAACATGTTATTGATGGAGTTAGTATTTAAACAAAAGTGTAAATATACAACTAGTTCAATCAAAATAAAATGCAATAATCAAATAATGAGAGAATGACTATGTGACCCAGTATCATTGCTGCTTCAGCAAAAGGACGAGACGATTCTATCACGTCATTAGTTCATTAAAAGGCTATGTGCATCACTAATCTACAATCAACTTGAAAGCAATTTATGTACACTAATATACATGTTTTTAAAAAATAAAATGCAACAATTTAAAAAGACATCTGTACATTAATATACATGAAATAAGAAAAAGAAATGCAAGAAATTAAAGTGACAACTATACAAGGCAGGGGCCCCCTACTACCTATGAAATCAAAGCAAAATTAAACACACTTGCATGAATTAAAATTGCATGAATGAAAAATCTAATCTACCTTACATTCTACAAAGCAATATTTACAAAATGAAATCTACTCTACCTTACATCCTAATATGCTCCATGACATCTACTTCACATCTCCTTCCATGTTGAGAACATCAAAGCTTTATTCAACTTCTTCAAAAGTACAAAGTACAACAAAGTTCTCCAAAGCTTTCAAAAGCCATCAAGGAAGAACTACAAACTTAAGAACTAAGGACTAAAAAGACTAACAAATGAAGGAGAGAGATCTCCTATTTATACAAAAAGATGAGAGCCATCTCATTAATGAGAATCCATGAATCTCTCCCTCTACCTTTAGAGTCCTAATCAAAATAGGAACTGATAAGACACATGTCTTTTTAGAGTTACAATACAATTAGGAGATGTGACACATATCCTCATGATCCCATGATTCTTTCCAACCAAATTCGAATTTGGCCTTAGAGTGCCACATAAGGGTCTTCTAGAAGTCTCCTTTCAACCTACACATGTCAACAACCTCAACCCATTTGTTAGGTATAAGCATATGCACATTATTTTCTAATGTTTAACCACAAATTCACTTAAAAGGCTTAGAAATAATAAATATTGGAAAAACATAAAGGTGGCCCAATGATAATGAAAATGGGATGAATGTGGTGACATAGTAGTGAAATGGAGGTGAAATGGAGGTGATATAATGGACATAATAGTGAAAGTGTAATGGAAATGAATGACATTTTCAAGACTCAACATGAATCACCATGATTCTATCCAAAATGTTCACGTGCTTCCTATGCTCGAAGGCTTCGGCTAGCTCACAAATCATTTCCCATTTTCGTTTCATTTTCACAGGCAAGTGCATTTTAATTTCTACACCACTTAGCATTTAAACTTGTTGGGGATGGATTGCCACGTCCCCTGACCCATTAGGCAGGTGGGGTGGTGGTAGCCCACCCCCCCTTTCAACCTCGATCGTCACCTCATCTGGAGTATTTTAAATTATTATTATTGTTAATTATAAAAAGAATTAATATATAATTTAACCATATATACATTTAAAAAAACATGGAACAAGCTTCTTAATCATAGATATTTACCTCTATTTTTCCATGGAAATTCTTAATTTGAAAATAGACTTTGATAGAATGTCATGGGCTACTACCATTCCCAAAAAACCTAACTCACTTCATATGAAACTTATTCATATGACATTTTTTTTAATCAAGCAATTGAATTAAAATGGAAAAAAAAACATAACTACTTTGGAGATAAATCTCAACCTTTGATTTGTGCGTGCAACTAGGAGTATTCTAGAATATTTTTTGGAGGTTAAATCCCTACCATCTACCTAATAATTATTGATAATTAAATTAAAATTTTGGAAGCCCTATTTCAAAATAATCACTCCTATTGACATAATTAAACTAGTAATAAACATTGATAGACATTAAAAATATAATAAAAAATATTTAAATTTTAACTTTATTATTATTATTAATTATAAAAAAATTAATATAGTTAAACATATACACATTTTAAAAACATGTACCAAGGTTTTAAACTTGAAAACAGCCTTTTTTACAATAACATGAGCCAATACCATTGCTTACTAATACCATGTGTCCAAAAATCATAACTCATATTCATATGACACATTGTCATGTTGACATTTTATTAATTAATCAATTTAATTAAAATGAGAAAAAACATAACTACTTTTCAGATAAATCTCAATTGTGACTATTACTAATAATATTCTATTAAAGTTAAATCTCTACCATCTACCTTATAATTAATGATAATTAAACTAAATTTTTGGAAGCCCTATTCCAAAATAGACAAACTTCTCAACATAATTACACCGAAGGTGTTTTCTTTGCGGGTTTGGGTTGGGAAAATATTGTTCAACCCAACCAATCCTCGTACTACATTTTCGTCGTCCTCCTTCCAGTAAAAATTTGACAGGTGGAAAGCATAGGTGGAAAGATTTTGCACGATTTCCATTCCCTTCACTAGTAAAAGGTTCTCAAGAGGAAGGTACAACGATGAAAATGCATTGTGATGAGTAGCGGTTTACAATGTGGAGGAAGATGAGTGGAAGCTTCTTATTGTTGGTGCTGAACCTCGACTGCCTTAGTCTCAAACTATCTGGAAACTATTGGAATTACTCTATGTTTTTATTAGGTATGGTTCTCTGTGAGACACATATATCTCATATGGTGGTAGATTACAATTTAATGTTTTATACTATCATTATTCATTCTTTAATAAATAAAGAAAATTGCATTTCCATTTTCCCGAGGAAAATAGGGTTTTGTTTTTTCAATTTTTTTTCACATGTACAAGTCATTATCCTCACTCATGGTGAGATCGAATCCAGACAGAAGTCTGAATCCCCATGCACATTAGTTGCTTAGGTGGTTTTCAACTCAAAACTGTGTCAGAAAAGTTGTTTCGAGAAACATGGGTTCTATAGGTGCACGAGGCAGAGGATCAATAGGTGGATTCAATATGTAGAAATTCTTCAAACCTAGAACCCCAGTAAACGTCAATACCACCATGGAAACAATAAACTTGGGGCCTCTTTCTTCCTCTTCAGATCCTTATCCTTTTCCCCCATATCATCCACCATCGTCTTCCACATATGCGCCTTTATTCAATGCCTCATTTTCATGCCCAGCTCAATACCACCATCCACATATGAAAAACCCTAATCCCAACACTGCACCTCTCCCCGCGAGCTGCCCCTTCCCTTACCCTTACACTGATGTGACCCCCTCTCGACCCTCGATCCCAACACCACCGTTGCTCTGCTCTCCATTTGCTAGATATCCGCTTGACAGGGCATGCTTGATGGCCCTCTTGATCGCCCATTCCTCTAGCGAAAACAATGCTAATTTGTCACCTCTAAATATGGAACTCTCACCACCAGTGTTGAGCTCTCCACTAGAGCCTTACGGTCACGTTCCCATGGCACCCCTGTGGGCCCTTGCGCCCTTCATCCTCACTGCTCCTCCCATGAGGTTTCCCAGGATTAAATTCACCAGGGGGAGGCATCTACATAGTGAAAAAGTGGTTTACGACATCAATTTGCGATCGTTGGGCGAGGCAGAGCCGCAACTTGAGGTTTCTCAGATCATAAATTACATCTTTGAGTCAACCCTTGTCATTGGTCAGAAAATTGGAGTGAACATGAACTACATTTGTTATGAATTGCATGTTGGGACCATCAAAATTCTTAATATCAATATCGCGCTCAGAGCATCACTGCGCGGCCACACGCAGTTAATCTTGCTTATTGTTCATCCTTTAATTCATTTTTTTTTAAAGAATGATGCATATGTAATGCTTTCAAACACTCCCAACAAATTAATTGTCAAGGATCTATGCTCGCCAAGTCTTGAATTTGGTTCATTAACGTGGGACGCACCAACAAAATAACAAAAACATTGAAATAAATAAATAAATAATACATTAAAATATAAAAAAATAAAAAAAATAAAAAAAATAAAATATATATATATATATATATATTAAAAAGAATTAAAAAACATTAAAAAAAATTAGAACATTTTTTTTTGAAAAAAAAAAATAATTGAAAAAAAATATAAAAAAATAAAATAAAACACATTAAAAAAAAAAGTAAAAATAATTGAAAATCATTAAAAAGAAAAAACATAAACTAAGGCCTCATGGAGTTCCCTCCCTCTAACCCATGCTCACGACCCCACATGTCACGCCCCTACCCTGGCGGTAGCTTTTCAACCGCGTATAGGAGGTGCGGCACCACCACCCAATTTCTTTTCACTAATACTTTCAAGTGTGGACTACGCCTAAAATTCCATACTTAGTTTATTTTTCACTTTCTAAGTACAATCATTCATAACACAGTGGAAACATTCATTTAAATATCTTTCATCATCATCATTATTTTACACATGCATAACAGAAATATAACGGGAGGGGAAACTCCCTGAAACTTAATCTGCCCACAATAATAATGATAATATTTCAAAATATAGAATAACAACCTTTGGAGAGGAACCCCAACTTCCTTGTCACAATAAAAATCCAATTACACAATTCGGCTTGCAACTATGCAACCTGCCCGAACTGTCATTTAGGAGCACTCGCCCTTCACCGGGTCAGGTCGCCCAACTCCCCGAGCAGAGGTGGTCACACCCGGGTCACCCTCCGCACAGCTCTTCATGCCAATTGGTTCGTTCAGAAAAACTCGCGATGTCATTCAAACCTGCCCACATGCCCACCGTAACTCGACCTCCATTCAGCGTTCGCCCAAGTACCCGCCCGAACTTGCCTCCGTGTAGTGCTCACCCTTCGCACTCAAACTCACCTCTGTTCCGTCTACTCAACAGATCACTCGCCTAACCAAAGTCCACCTGGTAGCTCGCTTGAACTCGACGTGCCTACCCGCAGCTCGCCCGCCTAATCGTAGTCCGCCCATGATGTAACAATATTCTGCTCGACCGCAGAATCCTTCACCCATAGACCTGTTCACCCATTCGTTGAACCGTTCAACTTGCGGGTTTGTCCGCCCGTCCACCCACCCGTTCCACCCAACTCACATGTCGTGCAGCGTGCTTGACCAACCTATGGCTCGTCTGCCTGAACTGCGTTCCGTTCAACCCCGTCTCGGTGCTTTAGTCAGGTGGCCGCTTGCACCTTGCCACTTCACTTATGCGCCAACACTCTAACTCGCCCTTCACTTGAGCTCGCCAATGTTAGACTCGAGGACTTGCTTGATTGAATGAATCTCCATCCATTTCGACCGCCAATATATACGATCCGCCATGGATAACTCGTGGGTTAGCCTGCCTAGGCCGACCTGTCCATTTGGACGACTCGCCCACATAAACATATCGGCTCGCCCACACCATCGCCCCATCGGGTCCACATGCTAAACTCGCATGGTATAAGGTGACCTGTGCGAAGTTCGCCATACTTAACCAAATTCTTGATTCTCAGTTTTTCGACACCTCTGTTGGCTCGTCATGCTCGTGTCCCAGGTGCCTTTAACCGACCGCCCCATCTTGTCACTCTCCTCCAACTCATCCCATCATTGCAACGAAACGTCGTAACCAACGTGCCCACTCGCCAACTTGATGCTCACCTGGTTCGTCGCATTTAACCGAGAGCGCTCACCCAGCTCGTCGCACATCACATTCGCAACTTGTGGGCTCGACATACTCCCCCAATCTAAATGGTTGTCGTCATTGACAACTCTCCATCCCAACAACCACCTATCACCATGACTATATAACCACACAAACTGTGTGTATGGGTAATCCAGATGTATCCACCTCTCGACCTACCTCACACCATAGATATGCCCAACTCTACAAGGAATCATGTGCTGGCACCCCTCATGTCGGTGAATAGTTGGGTAGCTAATCCAGCCATGCATCACCTCCACAAGAACTCATGCCCCTACATCATCATGAATCTCCACTGCATACTACTTGTCAATATGTGTCATCTCACCCCTAGATGCTTGCTCAAAATGTTGGAGACTCACTACCATGAGTGGCTAACAATGATCCTCATATCCATGATAGTCTAAGAAGATAAGGAGAGAGCAAAGCTTGAAGGATCTCCCTCACTAATCAACTCAATCCACCTATCCAGATCCTCCACTTCTAATCTTTATAGGTATGCTTCCTGAAGCTTCGTCTGAACATTCAGTTTAACATCCTCATTGTCATCATCATCCTCCACTGCCTCTAGCCTCCTTGATAGATCCAAGATACTATCAAACAATGTCCTGATAATATGTGACTGCTCCACAAGCCTTGCCTCTGCAATAGACAACTGCTTATAGACCTCTTTGTTGGGTTGTGTTATATTCTTTCCACGACTAACCTACGTAGTGAACTGGGGGGTTAAAGGGGGGGGGGCGGAGCCCCCCCTTTGTTGCGCCGATTGCGTAGTGGGGGGGTCACAGGGGGAAGGGTAGCCCCCCTCTATGGGGTCCCCCGAGAAATTTTTTTTGGACCCTATATTAGGTTGGGCGAACCTACCTATGGTTTTTGGTCCATGGTTTTTGGACGCGATGGTTTTCGGTCCATGGTATTAGATGCTTTGGCATGTATAAATATGTATTGTAACATTGAAAGAAATAATGAAAAATCAAGCTGGTAGTCTCGGTTTTGGGATCTAGTGGGAAAATCTCTGTGTACATGTGTTTTATGTTTTATGATCTTGCATTGTTTATTTTCTATGTTTTAGAATTCATATGCATGTAATTTCTGTATGGGGTTAAAACCTACATTTGGTATCAGAGCTGTTTTGGCTTCAAGGGGACGCCTTTGTTGCTAAGGAGTTTCGCTCGGGCTTCTGGTAGACCCTGTTCAGTGGGAGATCTGCGAGATCGATTCTGGTGGTGAAAGAAGATGGTGAACAGTGGAAAGATAGAGATCAAGAAATTTAATGGTAAGAGTTTTGAGTTGTGGAAACTCAAGATGGAGGATCTGTTGGTGGAAAAAGATCGGTGGATCGTGGCAGATCCGGATACTAAACCAACATGAGTGTCCGATGAAGAATGGAAGAAGTTGGATCAGAAGGCAAAGAGCACAATACGATTGTGTGTCTGAGATTCAATATTGCTGAATGTATTAGGGGAAGCTACGGCGAAGGCTTTGTGGGACAAGTTAGGGACTTTGTACCAATCTAAGTCTCTGGTGAATAAACTGTTCTTGCAGAAAAAACTGTATAACCTGAGGATGAAAGATGGAGACTCAGTGACAGAGCATCTGAACGCGTTTAATACTGTGGTAAGTCAGTTATCGTCTGTTGATATAAAAATTTCAGATGAAGATAAGTGCATCAGTTTGTTGTGTTCTCTACCAGATTCGTAGGATAGTCTGGTTATTGCAATAGGTAGCAATGCAGCTACCTTGCAGTTTGATGAAATAGTCTCATCCTTGCTGACGGAGAAGATGAGATGGAAAAATATGGAGATCCAAAATGGTGATTCCTTGTTTGTACGAGGACGGTCCCAGAACGGAAACAAAAATAAGTCATCGAGTGGGAGATCTAAATCTAGAGAGAGATCTAAATCTCCAGGAAAACCTGTAAATGTGGTGTGCTGGAAATGCATAAAGGAATGGCACTACAAAAGGGACTGTATATCTAAAGCTCCTGATAAAGGAAAGGGATCTGATGATGCTCCTTTTGCAGAGGCGAAAACCACCTCAGATGAAGGTGGGGATGTGTACTTGGCTTCTTCAAGTACACATGTAGATCATGAGGGATGGTTGATTGATTCAGGTGCATCCTTTCACTTCACTCCCCATAGAGAGTGGTTCTGTGGGTATGATAAATACGGTGGTGGTGATGTCTTCTTAGGGGATGATAGGAAGGCTAGAATCACTGGTCGCAGAAAAGTAAAGTTGAAGTTGCAAGGTGGAAGGGTTAAAACACTTCCGGGTGTTCTGCATATTCCTGCATTAGCTAGAAATCTAATTTCTGTAAGCAAGTTGGATGATGCAAGTGTAAAAATAGTGTTCGAGAAGGATACCTGCAAGATGGTTTGAGGAGAATTGGTATTGATGCGGGGAGTTCAGACTGGAACTTTGTACAAGCTGCAAGGTAGCACTGTTGTTGATGGGTGCAACAATTCTATGGTTCCTGAAAGTGGAGAAGAAAATCTAGTGGTCTTTGGAGAGAAGACCATGTTGTGGCATTAGAGGCTTGGACATATTGGAGAGAAGGGCCTTCGAATACTTCATGGTAAAGGTATGGTATAAGGTATGAGTAATAGCTCTCTCGATTTTGATTTTGTGAAAATTGTGTATATGGGAAGCAGAATCGGGTGAGTTTCCCCTCTGGTGGTAAGAGGGCGAAACAGATATTAGAGCTTGTGCACAGTGATGTGTTTGGACCTGTGAAGGTTCCATCACTGGGTAAGTTTGTGTACTATGTATAATTTATAGATGACTTCTCAAGGAATACATGGATATATTTCCTTAAGAAGAAATTCGAAGTCTTTGACAGGTTTAAATAATTTAAGGCTCTGGTGGAAAAATAGACAGAGAAGAAGATAAAGGTGCTGAGGACAGATAACGATGGAGAGTTTTGCAGTAAGGAATTTGAAGAATTCTGTAAGAAGTGTGGTATAGCATGACAGAAGACTACTCCATATACACCTCAGCAAAATGGAGTTGCAGAAAGAATGAACGAGACGTTGATGGAAAAGGCAAGAAGCTTGCTCAGTGGTGCCAGGTTAGGACAAGAATTCTAGGTAGAGGTGGTGGAGACAACATGTTACCTGGTCAATAGATCACCTTCATCAGCGTTGGGGGATAAGACTCCACAAGAGGTATGGACTGGTAAGAAACCCTCTCTTTCACATATGAGGGTATTTGGATGTGATGCATATGTACATGTTCCAAAGGAGAAACAAACCAAGTTGGATAGTAAATCTGAAAAGTGCATCTTTATTGGGTATAAGGATGGTTTAAAGGGTTATAAGCTTTGGAACCCAGCAACAAGGAAGGTTGTGTACAACCGAGATGTGGTGTTCAGAGAGGTGAAAGATGTTATTAAACATGAAGTCCAACCAAAGGAAACTGAGAAAATAGAGTTTGAGCTAAAGGAGGAAGAATCAGACTCTACAATAGAGGAGGAATCAAAAGATGAAGAGCCACAAACTCCGGGTGTAAGAGGATCAGTTCGAGAAAGAAGGCAGCCAGAAAGGTATAGTCCATCTACTTTCTGTTCAAATTTTGCTTTATCTATTACTGATGATGATCCCAGAACTGTGAAGGAAGTAGTAGATTCAGAGGATGGAAAAATCTAGAAAGAGGCCATTGTTGATGTAATGGAATCTTTGCAAAAATTTAGGCTTGGGATCTGGTGGAGTTGCCGGCTGGAAGGAAACCCATTGGCAGAAAATGGGTGTTCAAGAAGAAGACAAATGTAGAAGGAAAGGTGGAGAAATACAAAGCTCTGTTGGTAGCAAAAGGTTATTCCCAGGTGGCGGGAATTGATTTTGGTGATATTTTTTCTCTTGTTGCCAAGGTAACTTCTATTAAATTACTTTTATCTGTTGTTGTTGCTTTTGATTTTGAAGTAGAACAGATGGATGTGAAGACAACATTTCTTCACGGGGATCTGGACGAGGAAATCTACATGAAGCAACTTGAAGGCTTTGCAGTGAAGGGTAAGAAAGAACTAGTATGCAAGTTAAAGAAGTCTCTGTATGGGTTAAAACAGTCACCAAGGATATGGTATCATAAATTTGATACATTATACGGGGACTTGGCTTCACCAGAAGCAAAGCATATCACTGTGTGTATTTTAAATTAATTGGTGATCGTGTTATTTATTTGGTCTTGTATGTGGATGATATGTTGCTGGTTGGAAATGACAAAGAAATTATTCAGGATTTGAAGACCAAATTGTCCTCCAAATTCGACATGAAAGATCTTGGTGCTGCAAACTATATTTTAGGCATGGAAATTAAAAGAGATCGGGCAAAGAGGAAGCTCTGGTTAAACCAGAGGAATTATGTCGAGACAATTTTGCAGAGATTTAATATGCATGATAGTAAACCAGTGAAGGTTCTTATTCCTGTAAGTGTAAAGTTATCTGTTGAACAGTGTCCCAAGACATAAGAAGAGGAGGAGGACATGTCCCATGTTCCATATGCAAGTGCAGTTGGTAGCCTGATGTATGAAATGGTCTGTACTAAACTAGACATTGCACATGCAGTGGGAGTAATGAGCAGGTTTATGTCAAAACCAGGGAAGGAAAATTGGATAGCAGTGAAGCAGGTTTTAAGGTATTTACGTGGCACTAGTGATTATGGTTTGTGCTACCAAGGAAGACCAGGATTGGACAGAGTTTTGGATATCTGTGGCTTTGTTGATGCAGACTGGGCTAGAGATTTGGATCAGAGAAGAGCTACAAGTGGGTATGTGTTTAACCTATTTGGAGGTGCAGTCAGTTGGATGAGTAAGAAACAATCTGTAGTGGCACTATCAACTACAGAGGCAGAATACATGGCAACCACTCATGCAAGCAAGGAAGCAGTTTGGTTGCAGAGATTGTGTTCAAGTATGGGGTTAGTACAGGGAGCTCTAAGGATAGACTGTGATAGCTAAAGTGCAATTTTCTTGGCAAAGAACCCTGCTTATCATTCAAAGACAAAGCACATTGATGTTCAATATCACTTTGTGAGGGATATGATAGAAGACAAAAAGGTGTTGTTGGTAAAGGTGGACACTTTGAAGAATACTGCAGATGCATTGACAAAATCTGTGAGCTCTGAGAAGTTCTCTTGGTGTAGAGAAACAATGGGCGTTTCAGGGCTAAAAAAATGACTAAGCTCTCCTGTGGCCCCCTATGGAAAGAAAACAACAAGTGGGAGAATGTTGGGTTATGTTATATTCTTTCCACGACTAACCTATATAGTGAACTGGGGGGTTAGAGGGGGACGGAGCCCCCCTTCGTTGTGCCGATTGTGCAGTGGGGGGGTCACAGGGGTTTGAGGGGGGCAGGTAGCCCCCCTCTACAGGGTCAGGGGCAGTGCCCCAAGAAATTTCTTTTGGACCCTATATTAGGTTGGGCAAACCTACCTATGGTTTTCAGTCGATGGTTTTTGGACGTGATGGTTTTCGGTCCATGGTATTGGATGCTTCGACATGTATAAATATGTATTGTAACATTGAAAAAAAGAATGAAAAATCAAGCTAGTAGTCCCGGTATTGGGATCCAGTGGGAAAATCTCTGTGTATATGTGTTTTATGTGTTATGATCTCACATTGTTTATTTTCTGTGTTTTAGAATTCGTATGCAGGTAATTTCTGTATGGGGTTAAAACCTACACTCTTCATCTCACTTCTCATTCTCCATATTCATCGCTATTAGTTTACATTTGACCCTTCTAACTCCCATGATTGGAACACCGATAGGTACATCCTTTCATCCATCGTAAACTTACAGTTTCTTCATATGGGGAACAACCATAGCTTCAAATTGCTTCAGAAACTCCATGCCCAATATAGCCTCGTAGTCATCTATCTGCACCACAGTGAAATCGACCTTCCCTGTCCATTCACCAAGTGTCACATCCACTTTCTCAGCTACACCGATCACAAAATTTGGAGGAGAATTCACTACCTTCATTTGTGCCTGTACTGGTACAAATTTTAGTCCAGTCCTTCTCGCAGTATCCTCACTCATAAAGTTGTGAGTTTCCCCATTATCCACCATAGTGAGTACATCACCACTCCCAACTTTCATCTTGACATACTCTAACTTGTTTCTTTCCAGATCTCTTCTTGAGACCGTTTCTGTATCCACCGTAGCTCCTAGAATCTGCATGACCCCAACAAAAGTTTCTTCTTTCTTTTTTGCATTGGATTGTGTTATGGCAGCCACTTTTGGTCTTGAAGGAAAATTCTTCACCATATATGGTTCCTCACATATCCAACACTTCAACGGTTTCTTCGTCTTCGCCTTATCATGCAATTTCGAAGACTCCTCCTTTGTAGACTTTTCTTTTGGTCTGTTAGTCTTTTTCTTCTTCTCTTAGGTTCCTTCATCATATTGTTCTACCAAGCGATCCACAACAACAAATGCTTCTTCAATTTTTTTTATCTTTTGCCTCTTCACTTCATTGCGTGCCCAAGGTTTCAATCCTATGATAAAATTGAACACCTTGTCCCTTTCTGCCATGTCTGGAAGTTCCAAAACTGCACTTGAGAACTCTCATTGATAAGCTTGTAGACTCCTTGTTTGCTTTATGTATTTTATCTTCATCCTTGCATCCCGTGTTTTGACTTGTGGATTAAAATGAGTTTGCAAAGCCTTCTTCATTTCATCCCATGAAGTGATTTCTGTAGCATTGCCATTGGCAATCTGGTCCATCCTCCTTCGCCACCACATCTTAGCATCCTTCGTTAAGAACTAAGTAGCTACCTTGACTTTGGTTTCCTCATCGGACATCCCCAAACGCTCCAAGTACTATTCCATGTCCCATAGAAAGTTACCAAGAGTTTTCGCACTCCTCATCCCGTCATAAGAATATGGTTCTTTGACTTTCACATGAGCCACTCCTCCACCTGAGTTGTGCCCAACAACCTTCTTCAAAACCGCAATCTCATTCCGAGCATCATCAAGATCTTTTTGCAATTTCAAGATTTCTGCCAAACCTTGATCTCTTGCTTCACCGATCTCTTTGACTTCCTTTTCCATTTGTATAAACTTCCATTCAGTATAATCATACCGGACCTTAAGGTCTTCAAGCTCCCTCTTCACCTTCACATAGCCTTCCCAAACCTCAATGTTCTCAGCCTTCATCGAAGCCATGTCAGAAGCCAGTTCCTCCATTCAATCCAATACCTTGTCCAAGAAAGCATCTTCGACATCTCTGCCAGATTCACCCGTCACTAATTGAGGTTCTTCTGCCATCTCAACCATCCGCTTCCTTTGTAGTCTGGTATATACCATAAACCGATATCACCAAAGCCCGCAAAATACGAAGCTCTGATACCACCTGTCACAAAGTGCAGGTGTATCACTTCTCGTCAAGTATTCAGTAGCTCTGATACCACTTGTCACACCCCTACCCTAGCGGTAGTCTTTCAACTGCATATAGGAGGTGCGGCACCACCACCCGATTTCTTTTCAGCAATACTTTCAAGTGTGGACTATGGGTAACATTCCATACTTAATTTATTTTTCACTTTCTAAGTACAATCATTCATAACACAACATTTAAACATCTTTCATCATCATCATTATTTTGCACATATGCACAACGGAAATATAACGGGAGGGGAAACTCCCTGAAGATGAGTCTGCCCACAATAGTAATGATAATATTCCAAAATATATAATAACAACCTTTGGAGAGGAACCCCAATTTCCTTCTCGCAATAACAATCTAATTACACAATTCGGCCTGCAACCATGCAGCGTGCCCAAACTGTTGTTTAGTAGCAGCTGCCCTTCAACGGGTTAGGTCGTCCAACTCACCGAGCAAAGGTGCCCACTCCCAGGTCGCCCTCCGCACAGCTCGTTGTGCCAACTGGTTCGTTTAGCAAAACTCGCGGTGTCATTCAGACCTGCTCGTGCGACCACCGTAACTCGTCCTTCATTCAACATTCGCCTAAGCACCCACCAGAACTTGCCTCTGTGTAGCGCTTGCCCTTCGCACATTAACTCACCTTCGTTCCATCTACCCGGTAGCTCGCCCGCCTAATCGAAGTCCGCCTAGAAGCTCGCCCGCCTAACTGCAGTCCACCTGCTCTGTAACACTGTTCCGCCCAACCATAGAACCATTCACCCATAGACCTGTTCACCTGTTCACCAAATCGTTCAACTCGCGGATATGTTCGCCCGTCTGCCGAACCGTCTACTCGCTCGTTTAGCCCAACTTGCCTGTCGTGCAACGCGTTCGCCCAACCTACGGCTCGTCTGCCTGAACTGCGTTTTGTTCAACCTCGACTCGATGCTTCGGTCAAGTGGGCGCCTGCAGCTTTCCACTTCACTTATGCGCCAACACTTTGACTCGCCCTTCACTTGAGTTCGCCAATGTTAGACTCCAAGACTTGCTTGATTGAATGAATCTCCATCCACTTCGACTGCCAATATATACGATCCACCACGGATAACTCGTGGGTCAGCCTGCCCAGGTCGACCTGTCCATTTGGCCGACTCACCCACATAAAAACGTTGGCTTTCCCACTTCGCATGTCGGCTCGCCCACACTGTCGCCCCATCGGGTCCACATGCCAAACTTGCACAATATAAGGTGACCTTCACGAAGTTCGGCATACTTAGCCAAATTATTTATTCTCAGTTTTTCAACACCTCCGTTGGCTCATTGCGCTCGTGCCCCCGACACCTTTAACTGACCACCCCAGCTTGTCGCTCTCCTCCAACTCATCCCATTGTTGCAACCAATGCGCTTGCTCGCCGACTCGTCGCACCCGCCAACTCGTCGCATTTAACCGGGAGCGCTCAGCCATCTTGTCGCACATCGCATCCACAACTCGTGGGCTTGACACCACGGGCCTTGGGTGGGACAAGGGTGATTCGCGGAATCGCCCTTGCTCTTCCCAGGGCCTAAGGGGCCTCGATTTTTAATTTTTAATTTTTCAAAATGTTTTTAATTTTTAATGTAATTCATTTAATTTTTTAATTGTTTTTAGTGTTTTTAATCTTATTTTTTTTCCAATTTGTTTTTCTAATGTTTTATTTATTCATTTTTAATTTTCTAAAAAGAAGTTGTAATGTTTTTTTTGTTTTTTTAATAAATTTAATTATATTTCTTGTTTTTTATGTTTTTAATTTTTATTTTTAAGAATTTTGTTTTTTTATTTTATTTTTTAAATTGTATGTTTTGTTTTTAAGCGAAGTCTTTTGTAAAATCACATAAGAGAAATTTTTGGCCGACGCTTTTCGAACCAACATGAGGACCAGATGAAGAGGTAGACCATGACAAAAGCTTAAATTTATTATTATTATTATATTCTAGTAATTATTTATTAGTTATTTACTATTATTATATTTTTTTTTATTATTTATTATCTTTTTAATTTATTTACTTTTCAACTGTGATTCTCGGTTGAGTGACCAGTCATTAACATCCATGGGTAATAATCTAGAGAAATCCAACCGAAAAGATCTACCCGTCAGCTTATCTGGTTGGGCCTAACCCCAAGAGTGCCCAAGAGATTTGATCCCATGACCTCCCAATTGACAAGATACTTAACAACAAAAACTCTGCCAATTGAGTTATTCTTTGACTTTCTTTTTTTTATTAATTATTATTATTATTTTTTCTTTATTGTTAGATCAAACTACCAAACATGGTTCATCCTCAAGATGAACCAACAAATATGATTCAAATAATAATTATAATATCATAAATTATATTATGATATTATAATTTATTATTCTTATTATTATGAACATTACATTATCTAGTTTTTGATATATGAATAGTTTCATGTTTTGAGCTTGAAAATTTCAAATCGTTAATAATCAAGGCCACATAGCTAGCATTTCTCTACAGCTCAGTTCAATTATTGAATTTTGAAATGTATGGACTAATTATTGTATTTTAACAAGGGCTACTTTGTAGATATTCTTGCTTTATTTTAAGTATCCTTAAAATAGAGTAAGAAACAAATAAGACATACATGAATGAATGAAAAAAGTGTTTTTAGTAGCCACAAAACACTGCTAATGACTTGAGACTTAGTATTTGAACATTGAAACCAAAATTCTAGAACCATACTTTGAAACAAAAAATGTTTCTACCAAAAGTGGTAAAAAAAAATATTGATATCGAAAGTTGAAACCAAAATTCTAGTCATACTTCCAAACCAAAAAATGTTTCTACCAAAAGTAGTAAAAAAAATATTGTTATCTTGCATTGGAAATATGCTAACTAAAACTGCTAACATATACATATATATATAACTTCTCATCGAATTCTATTTTTACACAATATTACATTTGTTTGAATACATATGAATATGCTCAAGATAAACATAACAAATATATATATGAATATACTAAATATGAACAAAAAGTATATGTTCTACACAAATGAAACCAACACTCAAGTAGAGATTTTTATCAAACACAATAAACAAACTAATAAATTAATAAAATATTGACATTGTAATGTTTTATGTAATAAAGACACAATTACCTTATTAGTTTTAGGTGATATAATTTTTAACAAAATTATGATATATATTTTTTTAATAATGTGTTTTTGAATGCATAATAATTTAAAGATATTTCAATTAATTTTTATTTGATTTTAAGCAAAATTCATTAGTGACAATTTGACCATTACTTACATAACTAGATTCCAATGTATTGTAAAAAAATATAAAAAAATTACATTTGCATTAATTATCTTATGACATTTCAAAATGAATAAAGTATTTGGAAAAATTGATATTAAAAATGTCATTTAAACAATATAAAATTATAATTTAACTAACCATTATATCAAAGACTTTGAAAATAAATATGATTGAAATTTTTCTCTGTGAAAAATGGGCATTTCAAGAACCAATAGATTAAAAGTTATGTAATCTAAGTACTGTAAAATAATAATTTAGCTAACTATTACATTTTTTAATAATTTCTATATTTCTCAAAATGAAATGTATTATTTATTATTTGATAATTTATTTTTTATATGATGTAATTTGTTATTTTATATGATGTAATATGTTATTTGATAGTATATATGACAATTTTATAATTGTATCATTCTAGAAATTGAAATTTAATATAAATTTTAAAATGCAAAACAATTAAATAAAAATTCAAAAATACAAAATAATTAAATACAACAAAAACTAAAAATATAAGACATTAAATTTTTCAGTTAAAAAAAATAATTTCCAAAATATTTAATCACTGAAAAAAATTAAAATAAATAAATAAATAAATAAATAAAAAATATTTTATATTTTGAATATGTTATAACAACATTAAGTAGGAATATAAAAAGAGTTTTGAAGTAAAATCTTTATCTACCCTGCAAAATCATTTATAAATATTTGTGAATTAATACAAGTCCGTACACACCACTGTTTAACATAACAATATGAAACAAGGCAAGAGATTGCATGGCTAATTGTCAAAATTCAATTCCCCAACTACTCCATGAATCTCTGTATCAGTTCATGAGATCAAAATAAGTTGGTCCTTGTTGTTGCCTCCCTCTACTTGTCGTCAACTCGGTGGTAGATTAAAGTAAGTGACATCTATCCTTTCCCAGCATCAGTCTTTGCGCCAGTTTCATATGCATACGTCATTTTAAGTTATGTAGACTACTCATATAGCCTGTTACAAGTCAATCCTAGCCGTTGCCGATTGTCCAACTACTTGGTGTCATATCATATCTTTTTTCAACTAAAAGAGATAGCGCCTGGAGCAGCTCTCATGCTTACATAATGCTTTTTATCAAAATAAATCATATCTATCCTTGCCCTTGCTCAGTTTCTGCATAAAGCATTAGTCCCTATACATAGTGATGGAGTACATATGTCATTTTATAGTGGAAGTTGTACATTAAATTGTACAATACAAATTAATAGTGAAGTACATTTGTCATCATTACATAATAATAAGTGAAAGAATTGAACCAATAGTATTTTATATAAATGAATTTAAATATGGTTTAAAATAATAAATTTTAATTTATAAAGTTAAACTTTGGAAAAGTTTCATAAATTTTTGGACAACTTAGATCTAATGTCAACATCAATTTTTTTTTAATACGTTAGTACTCTGTTGCTGCAGGAAATAATAAACAATACACATTGTTTAGTTTTTTTTATAGTGGAATCCTCAAAAATAACATGTAAAAAATAATCCTTATCAAACAAGAAACACATCATTTTGATGTTTGGGCAAATCATTTATGCCTAAAATGATTTGTGAGACATTGAAATGCTGGATAATAGAGTGACATTGATGAATATATTAAATTGTGGTGCTCTTTATATTGCACTCGAGACCACATCGAAATATGACATTGTGTCAACCTAAATCACTCTCCACACAGTGGACACTTCACTTCAGTTGGTGGCATAAAAGTGTAATAAAAACTTTTTTAATCCATGATTGTAAATTAGTAAGTTATTAATATCGTCGATACATTAGCATAATGGAATCAAGTTCTTAATTGTGACGAGGCAAATATTATAATAAATGAATATTAATTGTTTTTTCATATTATTTTGGTATAATAAATATAAATAAAAACGATAATAAATTAATAATTTTATTTAAAAAATAAAATGAATTCATGTATTGATTTGCCAATACATGAAGTTGTAAATACCAGCTGTCGCTCCAACGAATAACCGGTGTATACGCTTTATTTCTAATAAACGCAGAAGAGGACCAGGGGCGTCTACCCAAAAAAAGAGTTCTAGTTCTGTGAACGATTTAATTCTTTAAGCATAATAAATGCATGTGTATAGTGACAACGATAAGTTTGGGCAGTTCCTATTTCCACCTCCATAGCAAAGTTAATGCTATGTCCTTACCTCCTCTGACAGCGGCAGAGGGCCTCATTACATGCTCGACCATGGATCATGGCATGCATCCCTCTCCGGCGATTACAGGTCACACAGCTTCGATGACTCTGCTGTCTGTCGTGCTCCTGCCCATCAACCCTGCCTGCCTCCACTTTGGCCTCCACTCTGGCATGCAGGCACACGTCGGTCAGTCGGTTGCCTCCGCCTTGAATGCCACCACCAGACCGTACACTCATTTGAATTTGGAAACCCGCCGAAACAAGAACTTGAACCCGGCCATTCATTATTCTAAGTTGGTTTGAAATTTGAAATTGAAACCGCGACATCTCGAAGAATTCGGTGGTACATTTTCATTCAAGAAAGTTGAAGCTTCAGTCCAAAGACACCTTCGTCGAACACATCAGGGGCCTACTAAGCGTTGTCATGCAGGACGTGTAGTTGAAGCTTTTTTTCTCCTCGGCTCCCGACATGGTACTGCAAAATATACACGTTGAAGCTGCCAAACCAAGGTTTTGGATGAATTCTGCACTGCCAAATTGGGGGATCTTTACGCCTAAGAAGACAAAGACATCATCGTTGAGATTTTAAAATCTCAGCCATCAAATATCATTCAGCAAAAATTCTGTACCGTTATCAGTTGTAATGGGCATGGCATCTTTTGTACTTGGCAGTCTTCATCTTCATCTTGATGTTCTTGAAGTTTTGATTGTGCGTCTCTGTTTCTTACATTTTATGGTTTTGTGTGTTCTGAAAATCGTATAGCTTTCTAATACCTTGCTATAACGAAATTTCGTCGTGCAGGCCTTGCAGGAAGGATACCAACACCAACGAGGGGAGATGTTCTTAGGAGGCAACAAATTATCATATTGGAGTTTGCTTGTTCTGTATCTGTTAGGTGTCATGCTCATTCTCTTTCCCTTTCCTGTGATTATTCTCGTATGCTCTTACCTCAAGGAGTCCATGCGTGGGCCCCTTTCTGAAGGTCGAGAAAGAAACACATCATAGGATGTTCGTAATGAAGATGGGGTGAACCAGAGCACGGAGGATATCTCAAAACATTCTGATGAACATTACGACATGAGAGTGACTGTGACTATGGCCAGCGATGAGAGGCCAACCTTCCTTGGTAAACCCACTTCTATGGCTGCAGCCGTAGTTAATTAAAATCCCTTCCACCCCTCACTGCCTTGAGGTTTTTATTCATTCTTGATTTTAATAATGTAGATTTGTCAGCTGAGGTAAGATATTTGTGTGTATATGTTTCATATTTTGTTGGAAACTCAAATATAATCATCTTACTCTAATAAATTTAGAGTAAAAAATGAAATAAGAGAAAGTTATACCTCATCTGTTTTCTTTATAGGTTTTATGTTGCGGCAAATTATTCAATGGTATCATGCCTATACTGGCCTCAATGCCTAGTTTCTGGATTATATTATTTTTGCAAGTCTAATTTGCATAGTTAAAAGACAGCAGAGTGATGAATGTGAACATCAGGGTTTAAGTTTTTGTGAGCTTGTCATGTTGAATGGATTTCTAAATCTAATTTGAAGTTAAATGTTTACTTTCAGCAAGAAATTATAATCAAATGTATTCGTTGGAGAAAGCAGTAGCTCGGTTAAAGAAGAAAATTCAGATCTACACATTGGACAAGAATTTCTGCGGTGAAGCCATAAGAGAATGCACTTCGAGTGATAGAGGTGTTGGCATGGCAATTCTTTTGCAGGCTCTTCACTGGAAAACGTTTCGTGAAAAATTGAGCACGTCTCCATCACTGCTTTCACTTTCCTTGCTAACCACAGCTAATGATGGCAACGCATCCACTGCTACACGAAGGCTATTAGGCACTTCTTCCTCTGGGGGACTACTTATTTCTCCTTCCTCTGTAATGTCACCCATGCCAATATGGATAATTTCAGATCTGAAATGGAAGTTATACGTATAGTCCTCAAGATGTTGTTTGATCTGATGCCATGTGAATCTAGAATTCCATATAATTTGACCATGAATGAAAAAATCCAGTCCTCGGTTGGGTTGGCGATGATCATGTATGTATCGAAAAACAATAGTATTATCAGGAAATGTAAATGTTGTTAGATAGTCTTCGCTCTCGTCATATTCACCTTCATTGCTTCTGAAACGATTAACAATAGCTTCACGCCATTCAAAATCTAATTCACGTATATCAATATTCTCTGATAAACTCTCGATCTGAGTACTGACTCTGAGGAGAACAATATTCTCTTGATGCAGTTGGTCATTTAATTTGCGTATACCAATATTCTCTGATGAACTCTCCCCCGAAAGTTGGTGCTTGACATATGTCGACATCACCTTATGAAACATCACAGTCGACACCAAATGGTCATTTTCAATTCTTGTTGTAGCGACTATTGAGGTTTGTAGAGCAGCAGAAGAATGCCTGCATTTTCCTCGCGGGCTTCTGCTTCCACATATTGCATAAAATCGAGAACCTTTTCTCTCAGATACTCGTTATGGGAATTTGTAGAACTGTTTCGATTTTCTCCTTCCATGGTTCCCAAACTAATTCAAAAATAAAATAATAGCTTTATACTTGTGTGGATGAAAGACCTCGCGTGTGAAAGATTTGATACGAAATGAGAGTATTGATTTCGAAATTTCATTAGTAACATGTCTAAATAGTGTTTCCATTGGTTAGGGTTGTGATGGTTTTTTAAACCGACGATGGTGCATTTCGTTATACATGCCGACATGTTAATCTTCACAGTGGCTATATGTGTTTTGCTTTTTCAACGAGATATGGATGCATTTTATCAAATGTATAATTATATAATGAGAGATCAATTAGTTATATAATGAGATGTCAATTAGTGCAATTTTTATAAAAAATACGTAATTTATTAAAAGTTTAAAATAATAAGTGTCATCTCAATTTATGGATGTACTTTCTTACTTACATTTGCACAAAATTATTTATGATTAACACTTATTTTAAACAGTATTTATTTTGAAATATTAATTTTAAAAATTTATTTTAATTATCAACTATATCGCTAATAGCTCTGAAATAAGCATTAAATACATTTTATCAATACTTTATCAAGCTGGTTTTTGATAATAAAATTTATATTGTTAGTCTTTGAATTCCTGTGGTTATCATTTTTGAGAAAGATGGTTAGGATTCTCCACGCTATAGTATGAATCGGGTTTACTTTCTAACCTTGATCCGTTTTCACTACAATGAATGAATGAATAAAGGAAGACTCAAAGAGTCAACAGAAATGAATAAATACTAAATGAACAAAATTCAAGATAGGAAATTTAAATTTTAAATTAAAAACTAAACCTAAAATAACAACAAATAAAATAAATAATAATTATTAATTATTAATAATGGATTAATAATAATAAATAAAATAAAGGATAATAATTAATTATTAATAATAGTTTTATTTGTTTATAAATAATTATTTATTTATTTATTTATGATAATAAATAAATAAATCATTATAATCCTAAATAAATCATTCTAATCCTAATTTTTAATTGATCGTTAATAATAATTATCATTAATTTATTTGATGATGATGATGATTGTTAAAGTCCATTAAGACCAAACTTTGGTTTATCCGACCTAAAGAAACAAATTATTTAGTTTGATTTAAGATTTTATTCCTATACTCAAAAAGCTTGGAGAGAACCGAGCTCACTGTAATTTTTACAATGTAAAAGGCTAGGAAGGTCAGTATTGCAACAAAGATTTTGAAACTGAGATCTAATTTGGTTCTACCTGGGGCACTCTAAGAGGAAGTGATTTTCATCCTCGATGTTTGTATTCTCACAGAGATGGAAGAACCTTTCCATCCATGGTGTTTTAGGAACTGCCCAACCACCCGTTTCACTATGGAGCTCATGAGAGTTCGTTCTAATCTTGGCTATATTAATTTTCTTCTTTGAGCTAGTTAAAATAAAGAGATACTTTTGATCTTCTAGGGTGGGGTTAATGACCTCCTTATAATATCTTAATTTTCTTTTAGCTACTAAATCTTTCTCACACCACATTTTTCTTTGAACTTAGAAGTAACAATATTTTTAATGTTATTAATGTTTTGCAATGCAACATTCTTGTCGATCTCCCAATGGTTTAACCAGGCCCTGGTGTCTTTATACCAACCTCGTTTGAGCCTTAGGTGGTTTTGGCTAGAATTTAAAGCTAACTTAGGAAGTCTATGGTCTCCTGTGTTATTGAGTTTGTGCTTGTACAACAGAAGCCTAGTCATAGCTAGGCTCTCGATAGGGGAAAGACCCACTTCTATAAGAAGAATAGGATAGGGTGTGTTGCTTTTAATTTTGAGGTTATACGTTATAAAACGCTTCTCAATCTTTCTCCAGGATTCTCTAGAGATGTAAAACCCCAAACCTCACATCCATATAAGATAACCGGAGTGACTAAAGTTTCAAAGAGGAACTTCTTTCTATCCCACATTATGAGGTTTGCTGTTTTACAATTATTTTCAAGACCAAAATAAGCTTTCCATACCCCATTAATCCATTTCTCAATGCTATAGTTCCAATTGAGCTTGTGATGAATATCAATTCCTAGGTACTTGTAGGAAGACACTTCCTCCAAGTTACTATTGTCATACATAAAATTAGCGTAAGTATCCTTCTTGGATTTGATAATCATAACTTTTGTTTTGTCAATGTTAACAATCATACCCATGGTAGAGCAGAAATCCTTAAGAAGTATAAGTTGCTTATCAAGATCAGATGGGAACCTTGTGAGAAGAACAATATCATCAGCATAGAGAAGAAGGATGATGACTATCCCAGCTAAGATCATGCGAGAACATCCTGCTTCCTCTAAACAACCTTCTCGATTGTCGATGTAAATGCCAAATAGGGTAGGGAGAGAGGGGGAAACCTTGTTTAACTCTGATATTACACTTAATATCTTTCGACCACCCCTCTTTGCTCTTTAACTTGGCAATTACATTCTCATATAACCTTATAATGGCAGCTCTCAACTCAAAAGGAGCCTTTAGCTCTTCTAATCTGTTCCAAAGGTTGTTTCTAGGAACCGTATCGAAAGCATTTCTAAAGTCCACAAAGCAACAAAAGAGATTGGATTTATCATTGCGGCATTCCGCCACAATGATCCTAAGCGTAACGAGATGGTCTGTTGTTGAGTGTTGCTTTCTAAAACCCGCTTGGCCTTTAGCCCTCTTACCTTCACTTTCAATCCATATGCTCAACTTCCTTTCCAAAATAATACAATATAACTTGGCTAGGAGAGGGCTAATCATAATTGTCCGATAATTAGAGGGGTTATTTGTATCCCCACTTTTAAAAATAGGGATAATGAGGCTTTGAGTCCATGGTTTAGGGAACCCTTGCTTGACCGCTTGATTGAAAAGCTTGTGAATGTGGGGGATGAGGACAGGACCTCCAATTTTGACGATTTCCGCATGGTAACCTTCAATGTCCTTAGCTTTCCCATTAGCCAAGCAATTAACCCCAAAATCAATGTCTTCTAATGAGAAAACTTCTTTGGTTGTGAGTGGGGTTTCAATGTTATCCATGACATTTGGAGATTCATAAAGCTTTTTAAGATAGGAATTCCAGTCGTGTAAAGCAATTTTATTTTGTGTTGAATTTTTCATACTTGAAAATATATGAGCAGATATGTATTAGAAAGATATAAGGAATGTGTGCACCTAATATCAGCAAGCCAAACCGCAGACGCACGTGCCCCGAATTTTTTTCTATTACCGCAGAGAGATCGTGAATTATTACCGTAGAGAGATCATAAATTATGACCGCAGAGATCGTAAATATATCACCCTAAATTATTACCACAGAGAGATCGTAAATAAATCACCTTAAATAATAATAAAAACCATTAATGGTAATTAATAATAAAGTATTAATAACTACCTAACTAAATTTAGCAATAAATAATTAATATTAATTTAAGATTTTATTTTTTTATTAATCTACTCATTAATAATAATTATCAATAATTTATAATTAATTATTTAATAACTTGTAATAAATAAAGAATTATTAACATGCCTAAATAATTATTAATAATAACTAATTAATAAATTTATTAAAGTAATCTTTCATAATAAATATTTAATAACTAAAATATAATAAAGTTAAAGCTAAGGACTAAAAATCCTAATTAAATTCAATATAGTTAAGAAAAATAGAAAAGATAAAGGATAGAAAATTATGACCAGAAGAATTAATATGTCTTATTAGAGTATAATTTCCACTAATCTTGTTCCCGTCCCTATTAAGATTATGTGTATGCTTCATACGTGTTGAGATTATGTGGATGCTTCATGAGTGTTTAGCAACGGCTCAAAGCATGATCGTTCACTCTTAATATCGTCTCTGTGGTAATAATGCATATAGTTATATTAATATAGCTTGTGCTAATAATACGTATAGTTATATATGATTTTTTTTACATATTTTGTATTTTTTGTAATTTTTTTAATGTGATATGCATAACATTGATATATATATATATATATATAGATGGATGGAAGAGGAAGGGGAGGGGTACACTATGGCTTGGAGGAGACAAAGTGTTTAGTTACTCTTAGGGTGTCGGTGATATGACAAATAATTAAACAAAGATATATGGTCCCTACCAAGGGAATTTTTTTAGCCACTTGGACACACTTATGGTTATATAATTAAACAAAGATATATGGTCCCTACCAAGGGAATTTTTTTAGCCACTTGGACACGCTTATGGTTATAGGAGATTCTCTCCAAGTCGTGCATCATCTAGTCAAAGACTCCCTCCAAAGGAGAAATCTATGAAAACATCATGAAAAACTCACTAAAATTGTGGAAGATATCCTATCGAAAGCATATTTCCATGTCCTAAGAGAATTCATGAGAGAAACAAACAACTATGGTGAAGAGGTGTGTAAATTGTAGATAAATGTATTAAAGATTAATGGCTAAATCATGCCTATTATAATTCCCTAATGGTGGATAAATTCTATTAATAAAATTCCCTAGTAGCTTTATGAGTGGAAAATTTGGTATTTTGTTGGGGCAATATAGTAAGGTATTCAACTACAAAACCCCTCTTTTTGTTACTCAACTATATTCTCCTCATGAAAATCATGTATTCCAAAGGAAACCATTGGAAATTTTTGATGAATTAGCCACGTAATTCTTGATGTATTTGGTGCAAACATGCTGATAATTATATAATACAAATACTCTTTTTTGTTTAAAAATTAAAAATAATAATAAAATATTTTTTACTATTAATATTAAATTTTTATATGCTTATTAATTATATTTAAATATGAATTTATGAATATAATGGTTAGGAATACGAAAAAGTAGTTTAATTTAAATGGTCAAATGAATATTAATTTATAACTACCCTTTATATTAAATATATATTCCAAATTTCTCTATTGAAATATATTTTTATTTTTAATCATAAGTTTATTAACTTGTCTAGATCCATCATAACTTCACATCTACCAAACACCCAGAGCGATCAAATCTCTTTGCATCTTAAGATATTTTCATATCAAGAGATTGATCCCTCTTACCTCTTTTTAGATTCAAAGTTAAGATGGATATAGCCTGGTTTAATTCCCCCCTTTAAATAGGCTATATTCCACATGGATACCATGGATTCTCATAAACCTAGAGCTCAAAAACCACTGGTAACTTTACCAAGTTAAGTTTACCTTAGATTTAATATGTTTTTATTTATATGTTGTAAATTATCATTATTACAAATATGAAATATTATTATTTAAATTTATTTTAATGTGTTATGTACATTATGATTTTTTTCTTGGAAAATTTATTTGTAATATTTCTAATAATAAAAAATTACAATATATAAACTGAATTGAATTCATTTGCTATTTTTATTATTTTTTACTTTTTAATACTACTTTATTTAAATCATCATTATGCTTTATTATTAATATTACTTTTTGATCTAATGCTTCATTTTCCAGAAATTACAGCATCTCTCTCCAATATTAAGGCAACATTAAAATGTTTACAATCATTGCACTGAGAGGTGCTCTACATCTCAATATGGGGGTGATGTTGTATTTTAGTTGATGTTGTACTTTAGTAAACATCCACAACATCTCTCCAATCAATAAAAGTATATTTAAAAATACAAACATAGAATTTAGAAATGTAAAATAAGATCTTCAAGAGGCATAAAGCATATTTTAAAATATTTAATATAAAATCTATCAAATATCCAAAAAGGAATATTTGATCCCAAAAATATACAATCAAATTTTAAAATATGCATAAACTAGTTTAGGGGTATAAATTAAATGGATGTTACATTCCCATAGGAATCAATTCATGATAAGCATCAAAACACTTACACCACCCACATGGTTCTTACATTGCCCGAATTATTTTAAAAAAATCATAAAAATAAACTTAATAATACTTTTTTCTTGTTAATTTGAAATTATATTACCTCAAAATGACTTCATATAAAACTAGATATCATTATTTGAGTTGATTCCAGTAAGCAACAAATGGTTTAGGTTTATCAAAATGCCAAAACTATAGCTACTATATTCAAGAAAACTAAAATAAGATGAACTACTAAAAATAAAAATCGTAAGTCGGGTTGTTAAATATGACATCAAGCATTTCGTGAAGTGATTGGGGCTAGATCTTGGGAATTTGTACTGGTTGGAGATGGAGGTTTTAGGCCACATTAAGGATGGCCTTCTATGTAAGCCAGTCGAGCTTTCAAACTTGTATGAAAAGAACTTTGATGGTGTTAGAACTCATTAAATTTCATTCAGGAAGGAGATAATGTCATTATGGTCTTCATTTTTTTCCTTAAGGACCTTATCGAGAAGTGTCTTCATTTTCCATTGTAGGGTAATCAAGTTCAAATATTGGCTTCGTCTGCCCCTTGTATGTCTGGGATCGGAGACCCAGTTTGTTACTTAAGCTTAAATTCCAGAGTTAAATTAGGCTTGGCAGTAATTAGTGGTAAAAACTTCAAGTTAATGAATTTCCTCTTGGATTTGCAATGGAGTGGAGGATTGAAAAAATATAGCTGCATTTTTTTCTTGGGATTGGGCTTGCATCACCTTTGGGGCCTCTACCACCATACCCTCAACGACAACACATCTTATGTCAAGGAATGATACGTAGAGTTACTAGGAACCAAAGAGAGGACACCACCCAAAGAATAAAAAAACTAACGAGGTCATAAAACTAATAACAAAATAAAAATAAAGTCGAAGAAAACTTGAGTTTCTTTGGCAGTTTGAAGCAATTTCTTGAAAAATTGAGTAGTTGATGGAAAGCGAGGAAAGTACTGCAAATATGGTCTAACAACCATAAAGAAATAATAACACAAAAACTAGTACAGAAAACCACTGCGTTTTGAAAACTATATTCCAAGAGCCACCAAATAGAAGCCAAACAATTTAAAGATTTCAAAAAACTAAAGAGATTGGACATAGGATGAATTACTCAGCCTAGGAAAGTCGCCTCAGCTTGAATCTACATCACAACGAGGATGAATTGTTGCATGTTTCCACTCTTCCCTGCTCAAGCAACCACCATAGTTGGCATCTGCATCCCAAAACTCAACTCCATGGTTTTCTTTTTCCTCCTCCCCTCATAGTTGCTCAAAGGTTGGTGCATGCATTAGAGGTCAACATCCTTGGGGTCTTGACCTCCCTGAATTACCATTCACACATAACGTTTTCCATTGAAATAAGCCATCCTTTGAACTAGAGCTGAAAAATGCGTAACTTACCACACAAAAAAGAGTTTTGATAGTTGGGTTTGAGCCCCACAAATCATTTGCCATGGGAGAATTTCCTCACCTGTGGTAGAGAGATCTTGCAAGCACAATAGATAAATGTGGAGACAAGATCATCCAATCAAGAGTGTTCAAATAGATAATGGGTTTCCCTATGATTTTGAAATGAATGAATGTTTTTTTTCATGTGTGAATGCATGGGGTGGGATGGACACGCCACCCCCTCTTAGATGGGATGGGAGGCAGCAGTGTAACTGGTTCCTCCACCCCCCTCCCTCCTTTTTCAATGTTAGTTCTAACACCTCAATAAAGAGTTATTTTAAATTATTAGTATTATTATAAATTATAAAAAGAATTAATATATGATTTAAACATTATTCCTAACCATGGAAATTTATCCCCACTTTACCATGGGAATTATTAACTGGTAAATAGCTTTTGCTATTATAATACCGGCCAATATCACGTCTTATAAATTCAACATAACCAATATGACATGTGTTGATATAACATTTTTCCTTAATTTATGTGAGATGACTTAATTAAAAGAGCATAAATAACTTGGAGATAAATCTTAACCCTTTATTAATGTATACTACTATGAATATTCTGGCATATTCCATGGAGGTTAAATCTCCATCATCTACGCAATTTTGGAAGGCCTATTATGAAATAGACATGTCTATAACCATAAAAATATCAACCACCTCATTATATAAAATATCTAATATTTTAATACTTATAAAAGAAATTACTCTTTTAAAAGATAATTACTAATAATTAAATTAAAATTATGCACAACCTAGTGTGAAAAAGACATGCCTATAGGCATAAATATATCAAACACCTCATTATATAAAATATTTAATATTTTAATTCTTATAAATAAATAAAAATAATCTTTAAAAAAGGTAGAAGTTACTGATTACATTTAATTACTAACTCTAAAATCTTGTATAATGCGTAGGACTTGTCGCTGACAACTTTCAAGAATATCAGAAAAAGAAAATTTATAAATTTATATTTTTCATTTTACGTGTGTAACCAACCCTCCCACATTTACCCAATTTCACAATCTCATCATGGTAAACATGAGACGAGTGTCACTATGACATGACCTGACCTCCAATTTCCAGTTATGGAAGTGGGGTCGACACACCGACACTTACGAACATCCTATAGGAACTACAGATTAACCAAGAGCTAAAGAAACACCCGAGGTGGTCAATCCTTGAGATGGAACCTTGTTTCTTAGACCTAACACCCCAATCACATGCATAAAAAAGGCAAGGTTCAGTTACAAGGCTCCAATTGCATGCATAAGCCTATTTCCATCCGGTTATGGCATAAATTCCTCAGTTCCGAGCATGCGGTCAGAGGATCTATGCCAACATTTTTAGGCCGTCCTTTAGACCACTGCCCAGAATTTCCTGAAACTTTCCATAATCATACTTTAAATGATGACAACGCCAAAAATTAAAACTTGAATCAAGGACGTGCATGAAAGGAACTATTATAGACCTCCCAAGATAGTTAGTGAGGACGTGCATGACCAAAAAGCATCAAAAAAAATTATCCACCCTCAAAATCCCTACCCAAAAAACATTGAAGTGCGGTGCAAAACAAATTGTTGGTACGCTATTAATGCAACGAGCAATCATTCCCTCTCCAATTTCACAAGAATCTCCTACTCAAGTTACCTCCTCCACTATGGTTATATTAAGTTCTTCCAAATGTGTGAGCTACAAGAAATTAAAACTGCCTTGGAATCTCCACCAATCTTAGGGAACTCGAATTCTCTGCATGACCTAACTATTTTGGGTTGATTGATCAATTAACTAGATGATCACTGAGTTTGACTGAAGTCCCACTGCTTAAATGACCTTCCACTAGTTCCTCCAAAAGTTAGAACTAGTTTAACTAACAACAACCTCAGATAATTGACCCTTATTGCTATAAATTAGCAATCACATATGTAGAACTGAACTCTAACTCCTCCAACTCAAATTTACTGAGTAAACTAGGTGACACAAGCCATCTCACACAAGTTAACATCATCGAAGTTGTCTGTTGATGTGGAAATTCGAATTTTTTCAATTTAATCAAGGAAAAATCAAATTGAGAATTTGTTGCTTCATTTTTCAACACATAGTTCACTAGAATGTATTACTTTCACTATGAGCTTGGCATTGTTCACATGTTAAGTTAATAAGGTTTTGGGTTGATGTGGTTCTATGTGTTGTGTATATAAAGAATAGGTGTCCATCTCATGCTATTAGAAACAAAACTCCCTATGAAATGTGGTATGGCCACATTCCTTCAGTGAGGCATCTCAGGGTTTTTGGTTCCTCCTGTTATGCCTTCATACCTAAGGAACAGAATAAAAAACTCAGTGCAAGGAGTCACAAATGTATCTTCTTTGGGTACTCATACCTCCAAAGAATACCATCCCTATGATGAAGTGAATAAGAAGTTTATAATATCTAGAGATGTTATCTTTCTTGAGCCTTCCAAGATTGACAATGTTGTTGAGTGGCAGCTTAATTGTTTTGATAGATTCGAACATGCAAAGTATTTTGAACAGTTTGATAGTGAGATTACACATCTCCTTCTCTTAGCTCTATACTTTCTATGAAGAACCTTGAAGAAATCAGGTTGAAGGAAATTCCTTCTCCTGCTTTGTTAGGAAAGAGCTAAGGGACTACTAGTAGCAGGTAGCCAAATCTAACAAGAAGTGAGGGTACATGCAAGATACAAAGCAAGGACTAATGCAAAGGAGTGTACTGACTATATACAAATCACCAAACATCTTTCATCCAACTTAGGATGCCTTGCATCGTGCTTGGTTAGTCATAAGGTCATGTTGGTCACAACCTCTATAGCTCAAATAAACAAGTGGTAATACTCTTCATCTTCTAAGCTATGTAATAAACAAGTGAAAGGGAGAAAGACACATAGAGGAAACACATGGAATTAATTTCAGTTCTTGCAACCATGCATGTCATTGAAGACAATATGATATGACAATGATAGGCAATCTTTTAAGCTACACTAAGAGGTGTATTTTTGAGAGGGATTAGATTCGTCATGATTTTTCCTAAAGCGAAAAATATATAGAAAAATATATATGTGTTAATCGAGTGGGAGATAAAGACTGGTAATAAAAGCACTGCAAGTGGAAAAGTAGGCTTTTAGCTTTAAAGAAAAACATGGAAAAATCCTAGGTTGAGGGGAAACAAAACCCTTGAAGGCGGGACGTTGCCCAGGAAAAATCTGGGAACATGAGCAGAGTAGAGGTTACTGATGCCTGGAAAGTTGTCATATCTCAGGGGAAATCAAAGGATTCATGGTTGGGAGTTCTGGTGTAGACAACCATTGATTTTCCAAGTTCAAAATTATTGGTCAGAAAATTCTTACCATATTCAAATGAATTAAGTTAGATGCATGTTACGTTACATAGACTGAAAGTTATGGTTTGTTACTCACGTTGGGTATTGTTCCTTATCTATACAAATTTGGTGGTTAATTACATTAGTTGTATACCAACAATCTATTATCATCTGTAGGTAACCATTTCTCTTTAGTTATAGGAGTGTAAGTCATTATTAATTTGACTGCATGTTGATGATTGTTACCTTATGTGGGTGAATCTTCTTATGAGTTGTAGAGCTATACTTTAACTAATAAATTAATGCATGATGTGATTACCTAGCTTTTGGAGGAACGATAATTATTATTTGATGCAGGTTGATGATTATCTAGCGTAGGGATGATATTTCTTATTAGTCATATAGTTGCATGTCATGTTATAACATATGAATGTCAATTAAGATTAACATTTGTGGAAGATAATGGCTATTGATCAACACAGAGCTCATTAAAAGTGTAGGTGACTTTCTGAGCGAAGTTGGTAGGCTCCTATATTGGTGAAGTAAAAAAATAAATAAAGAATCACAAGCCCCATAAACCATGGGAATTTGAGTCCATTGATCCATATGGTAACAGGTTAGGTGTCGGGTATATGTAAGGATGAAAAAATAGTAAAATTTTAATGGTTATTGTTCAAAAGAAAAAAAAATTAATTTTGTACTACTAAGTTAGGGGAAGACTCTAAATTCGGGCATGTAGGTGCTCCAGACGGAGATTGTGTCCCACAGTTGCGAACTGTAAAAAAGAAAAAAATATGTGAACTAAACATCTGGACTCCTTTCTTTGCAGAACTTCTGCGAGAAATGAAAATTTAAATCTGAAGAAGTGTAACATGAGAAAAAAATAACGCTAATATCAGACAGAATGAGTATATACATGTATATAATGAACAACAACAAATTAGAACTGAGAATTTAGAATCTACCCAAATATCCAATTGACCAAACAATAATAGCATCAGAGTCATAGCCCCATTGTTTATTAAAATGAAAATATGAATAAGACAAACCCTAGTTATTAAAATCGATCCATTCAACAACTATATTACCTTAAGTGAAAAGCTACAGCGACTACTACGATATAATCGAAGGATCTTAAGAACAATTGCATAAACATTAGTAAAAGAAGGAAGGATTTAACAATGATGGAAGGATTTCTGCGACCAAATACGGGAAATGAGGAATTGTATGTGGATTTTGGGGAAGTTGGCAGTGCTTCTGTCATAAGCTCTCAATTGGTGGAAACAGTAAGGACACTGCAATTCGAGTTAGTTCAACTCCATGGCAATAACGAAAAGTTGATAAAAGCTAGTGAAGATCAGGAGAATCTAATCCGAGAATGAACAGAGAAGTCCAATCATAAGAGTGTAAATCAGGAAGGTACCGAGAAGATAGGATATGACAAGTCAGGAAGTAGAGAAGAAACTGATCTTGAATCATCAAAAACATATAAGAAACGAAGGAAGGTCGAATTACAAGGAGACTTTAGAAAGATCAAACCACCAGTGTTTGATGGCAAGAAGGAGGAGGATGCAGAGGCATGGCTTCTGAATATGACAAAATATTTTCAAGTATATGGATATGAAAGAAACTTGAAGGCATGATTGGCAATTTACCAATTCCAGGGTAAAGCCACTCTGTAGTGGGAGGAACGTAAGAGTGTTCAAGCGCTGGAAGAAAAAATAGTATCGTGGGAAGAATTTCAGTAGCAATTCAAGGCCAGATTCCCGAGTGAGAGGTATTATGATGACAAGGTTAAGGAATTTCATGAGTTGAAACTGGGGCAGCTAACTATGGATGAATTTGTAAATAAATTCAGCGGTTCCTAAACTGTTTACCGATCCCTTACAAGGAGATGATAACCCAAAGACAATGGATGATGTAATCAGGAAAGAGAGACTATGATATCAACTGTTTAAAATTAAAAGTGAAGGTGGAAAAGTGTGGGAGAACAAGGATGGTGGAAGAACTGGTGGGGGAATGAAGAAACAAAAACAACCTTATTTGAGAAATTTTGGTAGAGATCACTGAAAGAAGAAAGGAATCAGAGAAGAGACACTCTTGCGAGCTGAGTCTCACACAGGTTCAAGAGTAACAGAATAGAATAGCAAAACGTATGACACCACCAAAGAATTACTAAGGTGTTGGGGATGTGAGGGACCTCATATGATGAGAGATTGCCCACATAACTCTCGATCAATGCACAATATACAGATAGTTCGGAAGGCCACTACAGTAAATCAGCGTTGCCCTGGAAAATCGGCAAGCTGAATATCAAGCTACTACGCTGGAAATAGAAGGTAAAATCTCAAACCAGACTCTTTCCATTCTAATAGATCCAGGAGCTACATTAAACTATATTAGTCCCCAAACTGTAGAAAGGTTCAATCTGAAAGCAAAAAAATTTAGGAATGCATGGCTAGTACAGTTAGCCACGAGCACTAAGAGAAAAAAAAAAACTTAGTATGTGAAACAATGCCCTGTTGATTTTAGTATGTGCGCATATACGGAAATTGGGCATATACGAAAGATATGCGCATGTCTTCCGTATATCCCTAACTTTCCTGTATGTGCATATCTTCCGTATATGCACGTCGTTCATGTATCTGCATCGTATATGCGCAGATTCCATATACAGAAATTGCGCATATACGGAAACTTGGCATATACGGAAGATATGCACATATCTTCCGTATATGCCCAGTTTCCGTATATGCGCATATCTTCCGCATATGCACAGTTTCCGTATATGCACATAGAGGAAAGTTAGGGATATACGGAAGACATGCACATATCTTCCGTATATGCGCACATCTTCCGTATATGCCCAATTTCCGTATATGCGCAATTTCTGTATATGGAATTTGCGCGTCTACGATGCAGATACATGAACGATGTGCATATACGGAAGATATGCACATACAGGAAAGTTAGGGATATACAGAAGACATGCGCATATCTTCCGTATATGCGCATATCTTCCGTATATGCACAGTTTCCGTATATGCGCAATTTCTGCATATTGAATTTGCGCATATACGATGCAGATAAATAAACGACGTGCATATACGGAAGATATGCACATACAGGAAAGTTAGGGATATACGGAAGATATGCGCATATCTTCCGTATATGCGCATATCTTCCGTATATGCACAGTTTCCGTATATGCACAATTTCTGTATATTGAATTTGCGCATATACGATGCAGATACATAAACGAAGATATGTACAATTTCCATATACAGAAATTGTGCATATACGGAAACTGTGCATATACGAAAGATGTGCGCATCTACGGAAATTGGGCATATACGGAAGATATGCGCATGTCTTCCGTATATAACTGTATGTGCATAGATATGCACGTCGTTCATGTATCTGCCGTATATCCCTAACTTTCCTGTATGTGCATATCTTCCGTATATGCACGTCGTTCATGTATCTGCATCGTATATGCGCAGATTCCATATACAAAAATTGTGTATATACGGAAATTGGGCATATACGGAAGATATGCGCATATCTTCCGTATATGCCCAATTTCTGTATATGCACATACAGGAAAGTTAGGGATATACGGAATACATGCACATATCTTCCGTATATGCGCAATTTCCGTATATGCGCATATCTTCCGTATATGCACAATTTCTGTATATGCGCAATTTCTGTATATGGAATTTGCGCGTATACGACACATATACATAAACGAAAATATGTACAAATTCCATATACAGAAATTGCGCATATACGGAAACTGGGCATATACGGAAGATGTGCGCATATACGGAAATTGAGCATATACGGAAGATATGCGCATGTCTTCCGTATATCCTTAACTTTCCTGTATGTGCATATCTTTCGTATATGCACGTCGTTCACGTATCTACATCGTATATGCACAGATTCCATATACAGAAATTGTGCATATACGGAAATTGGACATATACGGAAGATATGCGCATATCTTCCGTATATGCCCAATTTCCGTATATGCACAGTTTCCGTATATGCACATACAGGAAAGTTAGGGATATACGGAAGATATGCGCATATTTTCCGTATATGCCCAATTTCCGTATATGCGCACATATTCCGTATATGCCCAATTTACGTATATGCGCAATTTCTGTATATGGAATTTGCGCATCTAAGATGCACATACATGAACGATGTGTATATACGAAAGATATGCACATACAGGAAAGTTAGGGATATACGAAAGACATGCGCATATCTTCCGTATATGCGCATATCTTCCGTATATGCACAGTTTCCATATATGCGCAATTTCTGCATATTGAATTTGCTCATATACGATGCAGATAAATAAACGACGTGCATATACGGAAGATATGCACAATAAGGAAATTTAGGGATATAAGAAAGATATGCGCCTATCTTCTCTATATGCGCATATTTCCGTATATGCACAGTTTCCGTATATGCGCAATTTCTGTATATTGAATTTGCGCATATACGATGCAGATACATAAACGAAGATATGTACAATTTTCATATATAGAAATTGCGCATATACGGAAACTGTGCATATACGGAAGATATGCGCATATACGGAAATTGGGCATATACGGAAGATATGCGCATGTCTTCCGTATATCCCTAACTTTCATGTATGTGCATATCTTCCGTATATGCACGTCGTTCATGTATCTGCATCGTATATGCGCAGATTCCATATACAAAAATTGTGCATATACGAAAATTGGGCATATACGGAAGATATGCGCATATCTTCCGCATATGCCCAATTTCCGTATATGCGCATATCTTCCGTATATGCACAGTTTCCCTATATGCACATACAGGAAAGTTAGGGATATACGGAAGACATGCGCATATTTTCCGTATATGAGCATATTTTTCGTATATGCACAATTTCCGTATATGCGCAATTTCTGTATATGGAATTTGCCCGTATACGACGCAGATACATAAACGAAGATATGTACAAATTCCATATACAGAAATTGCGCATATACGGAAACTGGGAATATACAGAAGATGTGCGCATATATGGAAGATATGCGCATATCTTCCGTATATCCCTAACTTTCCTGTATGTGCATATCTTCCGTATATGCACGTCGTTCATGTATCTGCATTGTATATGCGCAGATTCCATATACAGAAATTGTGCATATATGGAAATTGAGCATATACGGAAGATATGCGCATATCTTCCATATATGCCCAATTTCCGTATATGCGCATATCTTCCGTATATGCACAGTTTCTGTATATGCACATACAGGAAAGTTAGGGATATACGGAAGACATGCGCATATCTTCCGTATATACGCAATTTCTGTATATGCGCATATCTTCCATATATACACAATTTCCGTATATGCGCAATTTCTGTATATGGAATTTGCGCGTATACGACGCAGATACATAAACGAAGATATGTACAAATTCCATATACAGAAATTGCGCATATACGGAAACTGGGCATATACAGAAGATGTGCGCATATACGGAAATTGGGCATATACAAAATATATGCGCATGTCTTCCGTATATCCCTAACTTTCCTGTATGTGCATATCTTCCGTATATGCATGTCGTTCATGTATCTGCATCGTATATGCGCAGATTCCATATACAGAAATTGTGCATATACGGAAATTGGGCATATACGGAAGATATGCGCATATCTTCCGTATATGCCCAATTTCTGTATATGCGCATATCTTCCGTATATGCACAGTTTCCGTATATGCACATACAGGAAAGTTAGGGATATACGAAAGACATGCGCATATCTTTCGTATATGCGCAATTTCCGTATATGCGTATATCTTCCGTATATGCACAATTTCCGTATATGTGCAATTTCTATATATGGAATTTGCGCGTATACGACGCCGATACATGAACGATGTGCATATACAGAAGATATGCACATACAGGAAAGTTAGGGATATACGGAAGACATGCGCATATCTTCCGTATATGCGCATATTTTCCGTATATACACAGTTTCCGTATATGCGCAATTTCTGCATATTGAATTTGCGCATATACGATGTAGATAAATAAACGACATGCATATACGGAAGATATGCACATACATGAAAGTTAGGGATATACGGAAGATATGCGCATATCTTCTGTATATGCGCAATTTCCGTATATGCGCATATCTTCCGTATATGCACAGTTTCCGTATATGCACAATTTCTATATATTGAATTTGCGCATATACGATGCAAATACATAAACGAAGATATGTATAATTTCCATATACAAAAATTGCGCATATACGGAAACTGTGCATATACAGAAGATGTGCGCATATACGGAAATCGGACATATACGTAAGATATGCACATATCTTCCGTATATTCCTAACTTTCCTGTATGTGCATATCTTTCGTATATGCACGTCGCTCATGTATCTGCATTGTATATGCGCAGATTCCATATACAAAAATTGTGCATATATGGAAATTGGGCATATACGGAAGATATGCGCATATCTTCCGTATATGCCCAATTTCCGTATATGCGCATATCTTGCGTATATGCACAGTTTCCCTATATGCACATACAGGAAAGTTAGGGATATATGAAAGACATGCGCATATCTTCCGTATATGCACAATTTCCATATATGCGCAATTTCTGTATATGAAATTTGCGCGTATACGATGCAGATACATAAACGAAGATATGTACAAATTCCATATATAGAAATTGCGCATATACGGAAACTGGGCATATACGGAAGATGTGCGCATATACGGAAAGCATATACGGAAGCGCATGTCTTCCGTATATCCCTAACTTTCCTGTATGTGCATATCTTCCGTATATGCACGTCGTTCATGTATATGCATCGTATATGCGCAGATTCCATATACAGAAATTGTGCATATACGGAAATTGAGCATATACGGAAGATATGCGCATATCTTTCGTATATGCCCAATTTTCGTATATGCGCATATCTTCCGTATACGCACAGTTTCCGTATATGCACATAAAGGAAAGTTAGGGATATACGGAAGACATGCACATATCTTCCGTATATGCGCATATCTTAGGTATATGCGCAATTTCTGTATATGGAATTTGCGCGTATACGACGTAGATACATAAACGAAAATATGTACAAATTCCATATATAGAAATTGTGCATATACGGAAACTGTGCATATACGGAAGATGTGCGCATATACGGAAATTGGGCATATATGGAAGATATGCGCATGTCTTCCGTATATTCCTAACTTTCTTGTATGTGCATATCTTCCGTATATGCACGTCGTTCATGTATCTGCATCATATATGTGCAGATTCCATATACAGAAATTTCAGATATACGGAAACTGGGCATATACGGAAGATATGCGCATATCTTCCGTATATGCCTAATTTCCGTATCTTCCCATATCTTCCGTATATGCACAATTTCCGTATATGTACATATAGGAAAGTTAGGGATATACGGAAGACATGCGCATATCTTCCGTATATGCGCACATCTTCCGTATATGCCCAATTTCTGTATATGCGCAATTTCTGTATATGGAATTTACACATCTACGATGCAAATACATGAACGACGTGCATATATGGAAGATATGCACATACAGGAAAGTTAGGGATATACGGAAGACATGCGCATATCTTCCGTATATGCACAGTTTCCGTATATGCGCAATTTCTGCATATTGAATTTGCGCATATACGATGCAGATAAATAAACGATGTGCATATACGGAAGATATGCACATATAGGAAAGTTAGGGATATACTGAAGACATATGCATATCTTTCGTATATGCGCAATTTCCGTATATGCGCATATCTTCCGTATATGCACAATTTCCGTATATGGAATTTGCGCGTATACGACGCAGATACATAAACGAAGATATGTACAAATTCCATATACAGAAATTGCGCATATACGGAAACTGGGCATATATGGAAGATATACGCATATCTTCCGTATATGCCCAATTTCCATATATGCACAATTTTTGTATATGGAATCTGTGCATATACGATACAAATACATGAACGACGTGCATATACGGAAGATCTGCACATACAGGAAAGTTAGGGATATACGGAAAACATGCGCATTTCTTCCGTATATGCCCAATTTCCGTATATGCACACATCTTCCGTATATGGAAATTGTGCATATATTGTGCAACTGATCTTTGTTTCATGTTGTATAAAGAAATAGTTGTTGACCCAATATGGAAGATCCCACCTTATGTGATCTTCCTTTCGGATGGACTTCCTACCCAATTAGCATCGGTGAAGCCTTGAAGCTTCACTACCTTTGTCCGTCTATACCAAATACAAAACTGAGTGGTGCCTCTGAGGTATCTCAAAACATGTTTGGCTACCTTCCAATACAATTTTGTAGGCTTAACCATAGCTTGATTAAGCTGGTTAACTGCATATTACATGTTCGGTCTTGTGTTCACCAATTGACTTTTTGAAATTGACGTGACCTCCTTATGGATGGTGATACATGCATTCCATAACATGTATCCAACATCACATCTGATATCTCTGACGTGTTTACCTAATTTTCCGATGACTGCCGAAACAGGCCCTATACCGTCCACAACTCCATTTGTTGCCATCGTTCTATCCAGACCGTGCATGCAATTAAAGCATGGATGGACCAGCTACCTTCTGAAATTTAAATTTTGAATTTTCAACCTGCTGCGCCATTGGCCTATCGTCAGTCGCTCTATTTGAAATTTGAATTTGAATTTGAATTTTATGTCCGCCTACATGGTCATTAGGTTACCTTCTTGGTGTGTTTCTTCCTTTTTTGGCTGGGTGTTGCTGGACGATGGCCTTGCTTGGCTTCTTGGTGTGTTTCTTCCTCTTTTGGGCTGTGTGCTGCTGGACGATGGTCTTGCTTGAAATTTTTAGTGAGATAAAATTGGCAAGCATCAACAAGAATGTTTCCTCAGGTTATTTCAATAGCACCTATCAACAATGGGATCACATGAGTGGTAGGATTCATTTGGCATGTTTCAAACTCACAAGAATCAAACAATGAAAAAGAGTTTAAAGGTTTGTTTACTCTCCTTAAATGTGCAATGAAAAAAATTTTAAATTTTTTTGACTTGCAGGTTTCAAAAGACTTATATCTCACTATCCAATGGATGAATGATCAAATCCAGGTGACAAATTTCGGCCCTTCTACAAATTTATCATCAATTAAAAGTGGTAGCAAATTAGTTTTACTCATATCTATTTTTGGAATTATATGTTGCTAACTCTCTTTCTCATTTTCCTATAATAATCCTATTCACTAATATTTTTGTCTTCCAGCATCTGCGCATATACGATGCAGATACATGAATGACGTGCATATACAGAAGATATGCACATACAGGAAAGTTAGGGATATACGGAAGACATGTGCATATCTTCCGTATATGCCCAATTTACGTATATGCGCACATCTTCCGTATATGCACAGTTTCCGTATATGCGCAATTTCTGTATATTGAATTTGCGCATATACGACGCAGATACATAAACGAAGTTATGTACAATTTCCATATACAAAAATTGCGCATATACGAAAACTGTGCATATACAGAAGATGTGCGCATATACGGAAATTGGGCATATACGGAAGATATGCGCATGTTTTCCATATATCCCTAACTTTCATGTATGTGCATATCTTCCGTATATGCACGTCGTTCATGTATCTGCATCGTATATGCGCAGATTCCATATACAGAAATTGTGCATATACGGAAGATATGGGCATATCCATATATGCGCATATCTTCCGTATATGCACAATTTCCATATATGCACATACAGGAAAGTTAGGTATATACGGAAGATATGCGCATATCTTCCGTATATGCACAATATATGCATGCATAATTTCCGTATATGTGCAATTTCTGTATATGAAATTTACACGTATACAACGTAGATACATAAACGAAGATATGTACAAATTCCATATACAGAAATTGCGCATATACGGAAACTGTGCATATACAGAAAATGTGCGCATATACGGAAATTAGGCATATACGGAAGATATGCGCATGTCTTCCGTATATCCCTAACTTTCCTGTATGTGCATATCTTCCGTATATGCACGTCGTTCATGTATCTACATCGTATATGCGCAGATTCCATATACAAAAATTGTGCATATACGGAAATTGTGCATATACGGAAGATATGCGCATATTTTCCGTATATGCCAATTTCCATATATGCGCACATCTTCCGTATATGCACAGTTTCTGTATATGTGCAATTTCTGTATATGGAATTTGCGCATCTGCGATGCAGAAACATGAACGATATGCATATATGAAAGATATGCACATACAGGAAAGTTAGGAATATACGGAAGACATGCACATATCTTCTGTATATGCCCAATTTCCATATATGCGCACATCTTCCGTATATGCACAGTTTCCGTATATGCGCAATTTCTGTATATTGAATTTGTGCATATACGATGCAGATACATAAACGACGTGCATATACAGAAGATATGCACATACAGAAAGTTAGGAATATACAGAAGATATGCGCATATCTTCCGTATATGTCCAATTTCCTTATATGCGCATATCTTCCGTATATGCACAATTTCCGTATATGCGCAATTTCTGTATATGGGATCTGCATATCTGCGATGCAGATACATGAACGACGTGCATATACGGAAGATATGCCCATGTCTTCCGTATATCCCTAACTTTCTTGTATGTGCATATCTCTCATATATGCACGTCGTTCATGTATCTGTGTCGTAGATGCGCAGATTCCATATACAGAAATTGCGGATATACGGAAATTGTGCATATACGCAACATATGGCACATTGTGCATATACGCAACATATGTGCCATATCTTGCGTATATGCACAGTTTCCGTATACGCGCAAATTCCATATGCTCCATGATCAAAGACTTCCGAAGTTTCTATGGGCCGAAGTTGCAAACACCGTCGTATATGTACAAAACCGATGCCCTCATCAAGTATTGGGTTCCAAAACTCCTGAAGAAATGTTCACCAGTAAGAAACCTGACATATCTCATTTTAGAATTTTTGGAAGCCCTGTATATTTTCATGTGCCGAAAGAGAAAATGAATAAATTGGGTGCATCTGGAAAGAAAGGAATCTTCATGGGCTATAGCGAAAATACTAAGGGCTATAGAATCTATGTAGCGGGTCCAAGGGAAGTTGAGATTAGTCATGATGTCACCTTTGATGAAGATATGGCTCTTAGCAAAGTAGACAATATTCCTACTTTAAGGGGATCTAAAGAAGCTGACACCAGGAAACCGAAGGAAAAGGAAGATGAGACAATGCTCAATGTAGAAGAACCTATGGATCTTATTGATCCTCCACCACTTGAGCCTTCCTCTTCAAGGAAGAGGCCTTCATGGCTAAGGGGGACACTTGATGATGTTGAAGGACACACAGCTCCCTGTATATGGAATCTGCGCATCTACGATGCAGACACATGAACGACATGCATATACGGAAGATATGCACATACAGGAAAGTTAAGGATATACGGAAGACATGCGCATATCTTCCGTATATGCCCAATTTCTGTATATGCACACATCTTCCGTATATGCACAGTTTCTGTATATGCGTAGATACATAAACGAAAATATGTACAATTTCCATATACAGGAATTATGCATATACGGAAACTGTGCATATACGGAAGATGTGCGCATATACGGAAATTGCGCATATATGGAAGATATGCGCATGTCTTCCGTATATTGCTAACTTTCCTGTATATGCATATCTTCCGTATATGCACGTCGTTCATGTATCTGCATTGCATATGTGCAGATTCCATATACAGAAATAGCGCATATATGGAAATTGGGCATAATATGGAAGATATGCGCATATCTTCCGTATATGCCCAATTTCCGTATATGCGCAATTTCTGTATATGGAATCTGCGCATCTACAATGCAGATACATGATCGACGTGCATATACGGAAGATATGCACATACATAAAAGTTAGGGATATACCGAAGACATGCGCATATCTTTCGTATATGCGCAATTTCCGTATATGCGCACATCTTCCGTATATGCACAGTTTTCGTATATGCGCAATTCTTGTATATGGAATCTGCGCATCTGCGATGCAGATACATGAACGACGTACATATACGGAAGATATGCACATACAGGAAAGTTAGGGATATACGGAAGACATGCACATATCTTCCTTATATGCCCAATTTCCATATATGCGCACATCTTCCGTATATGCACAGTTTCCGTATATGCACAATTCCTGTATACAGAAATTGTGCATATAGAAATTGGGCATATATGGAAATTGTGCATATATGAAAGATATGCGCATATATAGAAATTGGGCATATACGGAAGATATGCGCATATCTTCCGTATATGCCCAGTTTCCGTATATGCACAATTTTTGTATATGGAATCTGCGCATATACGATGCAGATAGTTTCCGTATATGCACAATTTCTGTATATGGAATCTATGCATATACGATACAGATACATGAACGACGTGCATATATGGAAGATATGCACATACAGAAAAGTTAGGGATATACAAAAGATATGCGCATATATTCCGTATATGCGCAATTTCCGTATATGCGCACATGTTCCATATATGCACAGTTTCCATATATGCGCAATTCCTGTATATAGAAATTGTATATATCTTCGTTTATGTATCTGCGCATATACGGAAACTGTGCATATATGGAAGATGTGCGCATATACGGAAATTGGGCATATACGAATGATATGCGCATGTCTTTCGTATATACCTAACTTTCCTGTATATGCATATCTTTCGTATATGTACGTCGTTCATGTATCTGCATCGCAGATGCATAGATTCCATATACAGGAATTGCGCATATACGGAAACTAATTGCGCTTATACGGAAACTGTGCATATACAGAACATATGCGCATATACGGAAATTGGGCATATACAGAAGATATGTGCATGTCTTCCGTATATCCCTAACTTTCCTGTATGTGCATATCTTCCGTATATGCACGTCGTTCATGTATCTGCATCACAGATGCGCAGATTCCATATACAGGAATTGCGCATATACGGAAACTGGGCATATACGGAAGATGTGCGCATATACGGAAATTGGGCATATACGGAAGATATGCGCATGTCTTCCGTATATCCCTAACTTTCCTGTATGTGCATATCTTCTATATATGCATGTCGTTCATGTATCTGTATCGCAGATGCGCAGATTCCATATACGGAATTGCGCATATACGGAAATTGCGCATATACGCAAGATATGCGCATGTCTTCCGTATATCCATAACTTTCCTGTATGTGCATATCTTCCGTATATGCACATCGTTCATGTATCTGCATCGGAGATGCGCAGATTCCATATACGGAAATTGCGCATATACGAAAATTGGGCATATACGGAAGATGTGAGCATATACGGAAATTGCGCATATACGGAAGATATGCGCATGTCTTCTGTATATCCATAACTTTTCTGTATGTGCAGATCTTCCGTATATGCACGTCGTTCATGTATCTGCATCGTATATACACAGATTCCATATACCAAAATTGTGCATATATGGAAATTGGGTATATGCGCATATCTTCCGTATATACCCAATTTCCGTATAAGCGCAATTTCTGTATATGGAATTTGTACATATCTTCGTTTATGTATCTGCGTCGTATACGCGCAAATTCCATATACAGAAATTGCGCATATATGGAAATTGTGCATATACGGAAGATATGCGCATATATCTTCCGTATATACCCAATTTTCGTATAAGCACAATTTTTGTATATGGAATTTGTACATATCTTCGTTTATGTATCTGCGTCGTATACGCGCAAATTCCATATACAAAAATTGCGCATATGCGGAAGATATGCGCATAAACGAAAGATATGCGCATGTCTTCAGTATATCCCTAACTTTCCTATATGTGCATATCTTCCGTATATGCACGTCGTTTATTTATTTGCATCGTATATGCGCAAATTCAATATGCAGAAATTGCGCATGTACAGAAATTGTGCATATACGGAAGATATGCGCATGTCTTCCGTATATCCTTAACTTTCCTGTATATGCATATCTTCCGTATATGCACGTCGTTCATGTATTTGCATCATAGATGCGAAAACTCCATATACAGAAATTGCACATATACAGAAATTGGGCATATACGGAAGATGTGCGCATATACGGAAATTGCGCATATATGGAAGATATGCGCATGTCTTCCGTATATATTTAACTTTCCTATATGTGCATATACGGAAGATATGTGCAGATATAGAAATTGGGCATATACGGAAGATATGCACATATCTTCCGTATATGCCCAGTTTCCGTATATGCGAAATTTCTGTATATGGAATCTGCGCATATAAGATGCAGATACATGAATGACGTGCATATACGGAAGATATGCACATACAGGAAAGTTAGGGATATACGGAAGACATGCGCATATCTTCTATATATGTCCAATTTCCGTATATGCACACATCTTCCGTATATGCACAGTTTCCGTATATGCGCAATTTCTGTATATGAAATTTGTACATATTTTCGTTTATGTATCTACGTCGTATACGTGCAAATTCCATATACAAAAATTGCGCATATACGAAAATTGTGCATATAGGGAATATATGCACATATACGGAAGATATGCGCATGTCTTCCGTATATCCCTAACTTTCCTGTATGTGCATATACGGAAGATATGCGCATATACGGAAATTGGGCATATACGGAATATATGCGCATATACGGAAATTGGGCATATACGGAATATATGCGCATATCTTCCGTATATGCTCAATTTCCGTATATTCAGAATTTATGTATATAAAATTTGCGCATATATGATGCATATACATGAACGACGTGCATATACGGAAGATATGCACATACAGGAAAGTTAGGGATATACGGAAGACATGCGCATATCTTCCGTATATGCCTAATTTCCATATATGCGCACATCTTCCATATATGCCCAGTTTCCGTATATGCACAATTTCTGGATATGGAATTTGTACATATCTTTATTTATGTATCTGCGTTGTATACGCGCAAATTACATATACAGAAATTGCGCATATACGGAAATTGTGCATATACGGAAGATATGCGCATGTCTTCCATATATCCCTAACTTCCTGTATGTGCATATAGGGAAACTGTGCATATACGCAAGATATACGCATATATGGAAATTGGGCATATACGGAAGATGCGCATATCTTCCGTATATGCTCAATTTCCATATATGCACAATTTTTTATATGGAATCTGTGCATATACGATGCATATACATGAACGACGTGCATATACGGAAGATATGCACATATAGGAAAGTTAGAGATATATGGAAGATATACACATATCTTCCATATATGCACACATCTTCTATATATGCAAAGTTTCCGTATATGCGCAATTTCTGTATATGGAAATTGTACATATCTTCGTTTATGTATTTGCATCGTATATGCGCAAATTCAATATATATAAATTGTGCATATACAGACACTGTGCATATACGGAAATTGCGCATATACGGAAGATATGCGCTTATTTTCCGTATATCCCTAACTTTCATGTATGTGCATATCTTCCGTATATGCACGTCGTTTATTTATCTGCATCGTATATGCGCAAATTCAATATGCAGAAATTGCGCATATGTGGGAACTGTGCATATACGGAAGATATGCGCATGTCTTCCGTATATCCCTAACTTTCCTGTATGTGCATATCTTCCGTATATGCACATCGTTCATGTATCTGCGTCGTATACGCGCAAATTCCATATATAGAAATTGCGCATATACGGAAATTGTACATATACGGAAGATATACGCATATACGGAAATTGCGCATATCTAATATGCACATGTCTTCCGTATATCCCTAACTTTCCTGTATGTGCATATACGGAAACTGTGCATATACGGAAGAAATTGTGCATATACGGAAATTGGACATATACGGAAGATATGCGATACGGAAATTGGGCATATATGCACAATTTCTGTATATGGAATCTGCGCATATACAATATAGATACATGAACGACGTGCATATACGGAAGATATGCACATACACTAAAGTTAGAGATATACGGAAGATATGCGCATATATTCTGTATATGCCTAATTTCCGTATATGCGCACATCTTCCGTATATGCCCAGTTTCCGTATATGCGCAATTTCTGTATATGGAATTTGTACATATCTTCGTTTATGTATATGCGTCGTATACGCGCAAATTCCATATACAGAAATTGCGCATATACGGAAATTGTGCATATACGGAAGATATGCGCATATACGGAAATTGCGTATATACGGAAGATATGCGCATGTCTTCCGTATATCCGTAACTTTCCTGTATGTGCATATACGGAAACTGTGCATATACGGAAAATATGCGCATATGTGGAAATTGGGCATATACGGAAGATATGCGCATATCTTCCGTATATGCCCAATTTCCACATATGCACAATTTCTGTATATGAAATCTGCGCATATACGATGCAGATACATGAACGACGTGCATATACGGAAAATATGCACATACGGGAAAGTTAGGGATATACGGAAGATGTGCGCATATATTCCATATATGCGCACATCTTCCGTATATTCTCAGTTTCCGTATATGCGCAATTTCTGTATATGGAATTTGTACATATCTTCGTTTATGTATCTTCGTCGTATACGCGCAAATTCCATATACAAAAATTGCGCATATACGGAAATTGCGCACATATACGGAAGATATGCAGATGTCTTCCGTAGATCCCTAACTTTCCTATATGTGCATATAGGGAAACTGTGCATATACGGAAGATATGCACATATACGGAAATTGGCCATATACGGAAGATATGTGCATATCTTCTGTATATGTCCAATTTCCGTATATGCACAATTTTTGTATATGGAATCTGCGCATATACGATGCAGATACATGAACGACGTGCATATACGGAATATATGCACATACAGGAAAGTTAGGTATATAAGGAAGACATGCCCATATCTTCCGTATATGCCGAATTTCCGTATATGCGCACATCTTCCGTATATGCACAGTTTCCATATATGCGCAATTTCTGTATATGGAAATTGTACATATCTTCATTTATGTATCTGCATCGTATATGCGCAAATTCAATGTATAGAAATTGCGCATATATGGAAGCTGTGCATATACGGAAGATATGCGCATATATGGAAATTGCGCATATACAGAAGATATGCGCATATCTTCCGTCTATCCCTAACTTTCCTTTATGTGCATATCTTCCGTATATGCATGTCGGTTATTTATCTGCGTCGTATATGCACAAATTCAATATGCAGAAATTGCGCATATATGGAAACTGTGCATATACGGAAGTTATGCGCATATACGGAAATTGGCTATATATGAAAGATATGCGCATATCTTCTGTATATGCACAATTTTTGTATATGGAATCTGCGTATATACGATGCAGATACGTGAACGACGTGCATATACGGAAGATATGCGCATGTCTTCCGTATATTCCTAACTTTACTGTATGTGCATAGCGCATATACAGAAGATATGCACATACAGGAAAGTTAGGAATATACGGAAGACATGCGCATATTTTCCGTATATGATCAATTTCCGTATATGCGCACATCTTCCGTATATGCGCAATTTCTGTCTATGGAATTTGTACATATCTTTGTTTATGTATATGCGTCGTATACGCGCAGATTCCATATACAGAAATTGCGCATATACGGAAATTGTGCATATACGGAAGATATGCGCATATACGGAAATTGCGCATATACGGAAGATATGCACAAGTCTTCCGTATATCCCTAACTTTCCTGTATGTGCATATACGAAAAATGGGCATATACGGAAGAAATTGTGCATATACGGAAATTGGGCATATACGGAAGATATGCGCATATTTTCCGTATATGCCCAATTTCCGTATATGCACAATTTCTGTATATAGAATCTGCACATATACGATGCAGATACATGAACGACGTGCATATACGGAAAATATGCACATACAGGAAAGTTAGGAATATACGGAAGACATGTGCATATATTCTGTATATGCCCAATTTCCGTATATGCGCACATCTTCCGTATATGCCCAGTTTCCGTATATGCGCAATTTCTGTATATGGAATTTGTACATATCTTCGTTTATGTATCTGCGTCGTATACGCGCAAATTCGATATACAGAAATTGCGCATATACAGAAATTGTGCATATATGGAAGATATGCGCATATACGGAAATTGCGCATATACGGAAGATATGCGCATGTCTTCCGTATATCCCTAACTTTCCTGTACGTGCATATACGGAAACTGTGCATATATGGAAGATATGCACATATAAGGAAATTGGGCATATACGGAAGATATGCGCATATCTTTCGTATATGCCCAATTTCCGTATATGCGCATATCTTCCGTATATGCACAGTTTCCGTATATGCACGTACAGGAAAGTTAGGGATATACGGAAGACATGCACATATGCACAATTTCTGTATATGGAATCTGCGCATATACGATGCAGATATATGAACGACGTGCATATACGGAAAATATGCACATACAGGAAAGTTAGGGATATACGGAAGATATGCGCATATCTTCCATATATGCGCACATCTTCCGTATATTCTCAGTTTCCGTATATGCGCAATTTCTGTATATGGAATTTGTACATATCTTCGTTTATGTATCTGCGTCGTATACGCGCAAATTCCATATACAGAAATTGCGCATATACGGAAATTGTGCATATACGGAAGATATGCGCATATACGGAAGATATGTGCATGTCTTCCGTATATCCCTAACTTTCCTGTATGTGCATATAGGTAAACTGTGTATATACGGAAGATATGCGCATATACAGAAATTGGGCATATACGGAAGATATGCGCATATCTTCCGTATATGCCTAATTTCCGTATATGCACAATTTTTGTATATGGAATCTCCTCATATACGATGCAGATACATAAACGACGTGCATATACGGAAGATATGCACATATAGGAAAGTTAGGGATATAAGGAAGACATGCGCATATCTTCCGTATATGCCCAATGTCCATATATGCGCACATCTTCCGTATATGCACAGTTTCCGTATATGCACAATTTTTGTATATGGAAATTGTACATATCTTCGTTTATGTATCTGCATCGTATATGCACAAATTCAATGTAAAGAAATTGCGCATATACGGAAGCTGTGCATATACGGAAGATATGCGCATATATGGAAATTGCGCATATACAGAAGATATGCGCATATCTTCCGTCTATCCCTAACTTTCCTTTATGTGTATATCTTCCGTATATGCATGTCGTTTATTTATCTGCATCGTATATGCGCAAATTCAATATGCAGAAATTGCGCATATATGGAAACTGTGCATATACGGAATATATGCGCATATACGGAAGATATGCGCATGTCTTCCGTATATCCCTAACTTTCCTGTATGTGCATATCTTCCGTATATACACGTCGTTCATGTATCTGCATCTTAGATGTGCAAATTCCATATACAGAAATTTCGCATATACGGTAATTGGACATATACGGAAGATGTGCGCATATACGGAAATTGGGCATATACGGAAGATATGCGCATATCTTCCGTATATCCCTAACTTTCCTGTATGTGCATATACGGAAACTGTGCATATACGGAAGATATGCGCATATACGGAAATTGGGTATATACGAAAGATATGCGCATATCTTTTGTATATGCCCAATTTCCGTATATGCACAATTTTTGTATATGGAATCTGCGCATATACAATGCAGATACGTGAACGACGTGCATATACGGAAGATATGCACATACAGGAAAGTTAGGAATATACGGAAGACATGCGCATATCTTCCGTATATGCTCAATTTCCGTATATGCGCACATCTTCTGTTTATGCCAAGTTTCCGTATATGTGCAATTTTTGTATATGGAATTTGTAAATATCTTTGTTTATGTATATGCGTCGTATACGCGCAGATTCAATATACAAAAATTGCGCATATACGGAAATTGTGCATATACGGAAGATATGCGCATATACGGAAATTGCGCATATCTCGCATATACGGAAGATATGCGCATGTCTTCCATATATCCCTAACTTTCCTGTATGTGCATATACGAAAATTGAGCATGCGAATATCTTCCGTATATGCCCGATTTCCGTATATGCACAATTTTTGTATATGGAATCTGCGCATATACGATGCAGATACATGAACGACGTGCATATACGGAAGATATGCAAGTACAGAAAAGTTAGGGATATACGGAAAACATGTGCATATCTTCCGTATATGCCCAATTTCCGTATATGCGCACATTTCCGTATATGCACAGTTTCCGTATATGTACAATTTCTGTATATGGAAATTGTACATATCTTCATTTATGTATCTGCATCATATATGCGCAAATTCAATATACAGAAATTGCGCATATACGGAAACTGTGCATATACGGAAGATATGCGCATATACGGAAATTGCGCATATATGGAAGATATGCGCATATCTTACGTATATCCCTAACTTTCCTGTATGTGCATATCTTCCGTATATGCACGTCGTTTATTTATCTGCATCGTATATGCGCAAATTCAATATGCAAAAATTGCTCATATACGGAAACTGTGCATATATGGAAGATATGCGCATATACGGAAGATATGCGCATGTCTTCCGTATATCCCTAACTTTCCTGTATGTGCATATCTTCCATATATGCACGTCGTTCATGTATCTGCATCGTAGACGTGCAAATTCCATATACAGAAATTGCGCATATATGGAAATTGGACATATACGCAAGATGTGCGCATATATGGAAATTGCGCATATACGGAAGGTATGTGCATGTCTTCCATATATCCCTAAATTTCCTCTATGTACATATACGGAAACTGTGCATATGCAGAAAATATGCGCATATATGGAAACTGGGCATATACGGAAGATGTGCGCATATCTTCCGTATATACCTAGTTTCCGTATATGCGCAATTTCTGTATATGGAATCTGCGCATATACGATGCAGATACATGAACGACGTGCATATACGGAAGATATGCATATACAGGAAAGTTATGGATATACGGAAGACATGTGCATATCTTCCGTATATACCCAATTTCCGTATATGCACACATACTAAAATCAACAGGGCATTGTTTCACATACTAAGTTATTTTTCTCTTAGTGCTCGTGGCTAACTGTACTAGCCATGCATTCCTAAAAATTTTTGCTTTTAGATTGAACCTTTCTACAGTTTGGGGACTAATATAGTTTAATGTAGCTCTTGGATCTATTAAAATGGAAAGAGTCTAGTTTGAGATTTTACCTTCTATTTCTAGCATAGTAGCTTGATGTTCAGCTTGCCGATTTTCCAGGGCAATGCTGATTTACCGTAGTGGCCTCCCAAATTATCTGTATATTGTGCATTGGTCGAGAGTTATGTGGAAAATCTCTCATCATATGAGGTCCCCCACATCCCCAACAACTTAGTAATTCTTTGGTGGTGTCATACGTTTTGCTATTCTATTCTGTTACTCTTGAACCTGTGTGAGACTAAGCTCGCAAGAGTGTCTCTTCTCTGATTCCTTTCTTCTTTCAGTGATCTCTACCAAAATTTCTCAAATAAGGTTGTTTTTGTTTCTTCATTCCCCCACCAGTTCTTCCACCATGCTTGTTCTCCCACACTTTTCCACCTTCACTTTTAATTTTAAACAGTTGATATCATAGCCTCTCTTTCCTGATTACTTCATCCATTGTCTTTGGGTTATCATCTCCTTATAAGGGATCGGTAAATAGTTTAGAAACCGCTGAATTTATTTACAAATTCATCCATAGTTAGCTGCCCCTGTTTCAATTCATGAAATTCCTTAACCTTGTCATCATAATACCTCTCACTCGGGAATCTGGCCTTGAATTGCTACTGAAATTCTTCCCACGATACTATTTTTTCTTCCAGCGCTTGAACACTCTTACGTTCCTCCCACTACAGAGTGGCTTTACCCTAGAATTGGTAAATTGCCAATCATGCCTTCAAGTTTCTTTCATATCCATATACTTGAAAATATTTTGTCATATTCAGAAGCCATGCCTCTGCATCCTCCTCCTTCTTGCCATCAAACACTGGTGGTTTGATCTTTCTAAATTCTCCTTGTAATTCGGCCTTCCTTCGTTTCTTATATGTTTTTGATGATTCAAGATCAGTTTCTTCTCTACTTCCTGACTTGTCATATCCTATCTTCTCGGTACCTTCCTGATTTACACTCTTATGATTGGACTTCTCTGTCCATTCTCGGATTAGATTCTCCTGATCTTCACTAGCTTTTATCAACTTTTCGTTATTGCCATGGAGTTGAACTAACTCGGATTGCAGTGTCCTTACTGTTTCCACCAACTAAGAGCTTATGACAGAAGCATTGCCAACTTCCCCGAAATCCACATACAATTCCTCATTTCCCGTATTTGGCGGCAGAAATCCTTCCATCATTGTTAAATCCTTCCTTCTTTTACTAATGTTTATGCAATTGTTCTTAAGATCCTTCGATTATATCGTAGTAGTCGCTGTAGCTTTTCACTTAAGGTAATATAGTTGTTGAATGGATCGATTTTAATAACTAGGGTTTGTCTTATTCATATTTTCATTTTAATAAACAATGGGGCTATGACTTTGATGCTATTATTGTTCGATCAATTGGATATTTGGGTAGATTCTGAATTCTCAGTTCTAATTTGTTGTTGTTCATTATATACATGTATATACTCATTCTGTCTGATATTAGCGTTATTTTTTTCTCATGTTACACTTCTTCAGATTTAAATTTTCATTTCTCGCAGAAGTTCTACAAAGAAAGGAGTCCAGATGTTTAGTTCACATATTTTTTTCTTTTTTACAGTTCGCAACTGTGGGACACAATCTCTGTCCGGATCAACTACATGCCCGAATTTAGAGTCTTCCACTAACTTAGTAGTACAAAATTACTTTTTTTTCTTTTGAACAATAACCATTAAAATTTTACTATTTTTTCATCCTTACATATACCCGACACCTAACCTGTTACCATATGGATCAATGGACTCAAATTCCCATGGTTTATGGGGTTTGTGATTCTTTATTTATTTTTTTACTTCACCAATATAGGAGCCTACTAGCTCCGCTCAGAAAGTCACCTACACTTTTAATGAGCTCTGTGTTGATCAATAGCCATTATCTTCCACAAATGTTAATCTTAATTGACATTCATATGTTACAACATGACATGCAACTATATGACTAATAAGAAATATCATCCCTACGCTAGATAATCATCAACCTGCATCAAATAATAATTATCGTTCCTCCAAAAGCTAGGTAATCACATCATGCATTAATTTATTAGTTAAAGTATAGCTCTACAACTCATAAGAAGATTCACCCACATAAGGTAACAATCATCAACATGCAGTAAAATTAATAATGACTTGCACTCCTATAACTAAAGAGAAATGGTTACCTACAGATGATAATAGATTGTTGGTATACAACTAATGTAATTAACCACCAAATTTGTATAGATAAGGAACAATACCCAATGTGAGTAACAAACCATAACTTTCAGTCTATGTAACGTAACATGCATCTAACTTAATTCATTTGAATATGGTAAGAATTTTCTGACCAATAATCTTGAACTTGGAAAATCAATGGCTGTCTACACCAGAACTCCCAACCATGAATCCTTTGATTTCCCCTGAGATATGACAACTTTCCAGGCATCAGTAATCTCTACTCTGCTTTGATAATTCTTGTTTATCATTATCATGTTCCTAGATTTTTCTTGGGCAAAGTCCCGCCTTCAAGGGTTTTGTTTCCCCTCAACCTAGGATTTTTCCATGTTTTTCTTTAAAGCTAAAAGCCTACTTTTCCACTTGCAGTGCTTTTATTACCAGTATTTATCTCCCACTCGATTAACACATATATATTTTTCTATATATTTTTCGCTTTAGGAAAAATCATGACGAATCTGATCCCTCTCAGAAATACACCTCTTAGTGTAGCTTAAAAGATTGCCTATCATTGTCATATCATATTGTCTTCAATGACATGCATGGTTGCAAGAACTGAAATTAATTCCATGTGTTTCCTCTATCTATCTTTCTCCCTTTCACTTTTTTATTACATAGCTTAGAAGATGAAGAGTATTACCACTTGTTTATTTAAGCTATAGAGGTTGTGACCAACATGACCTTATGACTAACCAAGCACGATGCAAGGCATCCTAAGTTGGATGAAAGATGTTTGGTGATTTGTATATAGTCAGTACACTCCTTTGCATTAGTCCTTGCTTTGTATCTTGCATGTACCCTCACTTCTTGTTAGATTTGGCTACCTGCTACTAGTAGTCCCTTAGCTCTTTCCTAACAAAGCAGGGGAAGGAATTTCCTTCAACCTGATTTCTTCAAGGTTCTTCATAGAAAGTATAGAGCTAAGAGAAGGAGATGTGTAATCTCACTATCAAACTGTTGAAAATACTTTGCATGTTCGAATCTATCAAAAAAATTAAGCTGCCACTCAACAACATTGTCAATCTTGGAAGGCTCAAGAAAGATAACATCTCTAGATATTATAAACTTCTTATTCACTTCATCATAGGGATGGTATTCTTTGGAGGTATGAGTACCCAAAGAAGATACATTTGTGACTCCTTGCACTGAGTTTTTTAATCTGTTCCTTAGGTATGAAGGCATAACAGGAGGAACCAAAAACCCTGAGATGCCTCACTGAAGGAATGTGGCCATACCACATTTCATAGGGAGTTTTGTTTCTAATAGCATGAGATGGACACCTATTCTTTATATACACAACACATAGAACCATATCAACCCAAAACCTTATTAACTTAACATGTGAACAATGCCAAGCTCATAGTGAAAGTAATATGCGCACATCTTCCGTATATATGCCCAATTTCCGTATATGCACACATCTTCCGTATATGCACAATTTCCGTATGTGAGAAATTTCTGTATATGGAATTTGTACATATTTTCGTTTATGTATTTGCGTCGTATACGCGCAAATTCCATATACAGAAATTGCGCATATACGAAAATTGTGCACATACGGAAGATATGCGCATGTCTTCCGTATATCCCTAACTTTCCTGTATGTGCATATACGGAAACTATGCATATATGAAAGATATGCGCATATACGAAAATTGGGCATATACGGAAGATATGCGCATATCTTCCGTATATGCCCAATTTCCGTATATGCACAATTTCTGTATATGGAATCTGCGCATATACGATGCATATACATGAACGACGTGCATATACGGAAGATATGCATATACATGAACGACGTGCATATACGGAAGATATGCACATACAGGAAAGTTAGGGATATACGGAAGACATGCGCATATCCTCCGTATATGCCCAATTTCCGTATATGCGCACATCTTCCGTATATGCCAAGTTTCCGTATATGCGCAATTTCTGTATATGGAATTTGTTCATATCTTCGTTTATGTATCTGCATCGTATACGCGCAAATTTCATATACAGAAATTGCGCATATATGGAAATTGTGCATATACGGAAGATATGCGCATGTCTTTCATATATCCCTAACTTTCCCGTATGTGCATATAGGGAAACTGTGCATATACGCAAGATATGCGCATATACGGAAATTGGGCATATACTGAAGATATGCGCATATCTTTCGTATATGCCCAATTTCCATATATGCACAATTTTTGTATATGGAATCTGCGCATATACGATGCAGATACATGAATGACATGCATATACGGAAGATATGCACATACAGGAAAGTTAGGGATATACGTAAGATATGTGCATATCTTACGTGTATGTCCGATTTCCGTATATGCGCACATCTTCGGTATATGCACAGTTTTCGTATATGCGCAATTTTTGTATATGGAAATTGTACATATCTTCGTTTATGTATTTGCATCGTATATGCGCAAATTCAATATATAGAAATTGTGCATATACGGAAACTGTGCATATACGGAAGATATGCGCATATACAGAAATTGCGCATATACGGAAGATATGTGCATATCTTCCGTATATCCCTAACTTTCATGTATGTGCATATCTTCCGTATATGCATGTCGTTTATTTATCAACATCCTATATGCGCAAATTCAATATACAGAAATTGCGCATATACGGAAACTGTGCATATACTGAAAATATGCGCATATACGGAAGATATGCGCATGTCATCCGTATATCCCTAACTTTCCTGTATGTGCATATCTTCTGTATATGCACATCGTTCATGTATCTGCGTCGTATACACGCAAATTCCATATATAGAAATTGCACATATACGGAAATTGTGCATATATGGAAGATATACGCATATACGGAAATTGCGCATATACGAAAGATATGCGCATGTCTTTTGTATATCCCTAACTTTCCTGTATGTGCATATACGGAAACTGTGCATATACGGAAGATATGCGCATATACGGAAATTGGGCATATACGGAAGATATGCGCATATCTTCCGTATATGCCCAATTTCCGTATATGCATAATTTCTGTATATGGAATCTGCGCATATACGATGCAGATACATGAACGACGTGCATATACGGAAGATATACACATACAGGAAAGTTAGGGATATACGGAAGACATGCGCATATATTTTGTATATGCCCAATTTCCGTATATGCGCACATCTTCAGTATATGCCAAGTTTCCGTATATGCGCAATTTCTGTATATGGAATTTGTACATATCTTCGTTTATGTATCTCCATCGTATATGTGTAAATTCCATATACAGAAATTGCGCATATACGGAAATTGTGTATATACGGAAGATATGCGCATATACAGAAATTGCGTATATACGTAAGATATGCGTATATCTTCCGTATATCCCTAACTTTCCTGTATGTGCATATACGGAAACTGTGCATATACGGAAGATATGCGCATATACAGAAATTGAGCATATATGGAAGATATGCGCATATCTTCCGTATATGCCCAATTTCCATATATGCACAATTTCTGTATATGGAATCTGCGCATATACGATGCAGATACATGAACGACGTGCATATACGGAAGATATGCACATACAGGAAAGTTAGAGATATACAGAAGATATGCGTATGTCTTCCATATATGCGCACATCTTCCGTATATTCCCAGTTTCCGTATATGCGCAATTTCTGTATATAGAATTTGTACATATCTTCGTTTATGTATCTGCGTCGTATACGCGCAAATTCCATATACCGAAATTGCGCATATACGGAAATTGCGCATACACGAAAGATATGCGGATATACAGAAGATATGCGCATGTCTTCCGTATATCCCTAACTTTCCTGTATGTGCATATAGGAAAACTGTGCATATACGAAAGATATGCGCATATACGGAAATTGGGCATATACGGAAGATATGCGCATATCTTCCGTATATGCGCAATTTCCTTATATGCCCAATTTTTGTATATGGAATCTGCACATATACGATGCAGATACATGAACGACGTGCATATACGGAAGATATGCACATACAGGAAAGTTAGGGATATACGGAAGACATGCGCATATCTTCCGTATATGCCCAATTTCTGTATATGCGCATATCTTCCGTATATGCACAGTTTCCGTATATGCGCAATTTCTGTATATGGAAATTGTACATATCTTCATTTATGTATCTGCATCGTATATGCGCAAATTCAATATACAGAAATTGCGCATATACGGAAACTGTGCATATACGGAAGATATGCGCATATACGGAAATTGCACATATAGAGAAGATAGACGCATATCTTCCGTATATCTCTAAATTTCCTTTATGTGCATATCTTCCGTATATGCACGTCGTTTATTTATCTGCATCGTATATGCGCAAATTCAATATGCAGAAATTGCGCATATATGGAAACTGTGCATATACAGAGGATATGCGCATATACGGAAGATATGCGCATATCTTCCGTATATCCCTAACTTTCCTGTATGTGCATATCTTCCGTATATACACGTCGTTCATGTATGTGCATCTTAGATCCGCAAATTCCATATACAGAAATTACGCATATACGGAAATTGGGCATATACGGAATATGTGCGCATATACGGAAATTGGGCATATACGGAAGATATGCGCATATCTTCCGTATATCCCTAACTTTCCTGTATGTGCATATACGGAAATTGGGCATATACGGAAGATATGCGCATATCTTCCGTATATGCCCAATTTCCGTATATGCACAATTTCTGTATATGGAATCTGTGCATATACGATGCAGATACGTGAACGACGTGCATATACGAAAGATATGCACATACAGGAAAGTTAAGGATATACGGAAGACATACGCATATCTTCCGTATATGTCCAATTTCCGTATATGCGCACATCTTCCGTATATGCCCAGTTTCCGTATATGCGCAATTTCTGTATATGGAATTTGTACATATTTTCGTTTATGTATATGCGTCGTATACGCGCAAATTCCATATACAGAAATTGCGCATATACAGAAATTGTGCATATACGGAAGATATGCGCATATACGGAAATTGCGCATATACGGAAGATATGCGCATGTATTCTGTATATCCCTAACTTTCATGTATATGCATATACGGAAATTGGGCATATACGGAAGATATGCGCATATCTTCCGTATATGCCCAATTTCCGTATATGCACAATTTTTGTATATGGAATCTGCGCATATACGATGCAGATACATGAACGACGTGCATATACGGAAGATATGCACATACAAGAAAGTTAGGGATATACGGAAGACATGCGCATATCTTCCGTATATGCCCAATTTCCGTATATGCGCACATCTTCCGTATATGCACATTTTTCGTATATGCACAATTTCTGTATATGGAAATTGTACATATCTTCGTTTATGTATCTGCATCGTATATGCGCAAATTCAATATACAGAAATTGCGCATATACGGAAACTATGCATATACGGAAGATATGCGCATATCTTCCGTATATCCCTAACTTTCCTGTATGTGCATATCTTCCGTATATGCACGTCGTTTATTTATCTGCATCGTATATGCGCAAATTCAATATGCAGAAATTGCGCATATACGGAAACTGTGCATATACGGAAGATATGCGCATATATGGAAGATATGCGCATGTCTTCCGTATATCCCTAACTTTCCTGTATGTGCATATCTTCCGTATATGCACATCGTTCATGTATCTGCATTGTAGACGCGCAAATTCCATATACAAAAATTGCGCATATACGAAAATTGGACATATACGGAAGATGTGCGCATATACGAAAATTGCGCATATACGGAAGATATGTGCATGTCTTCCGTATATCCCTAACTTTCCTCTATGTGCATATACGGAAACTGTGCATATGCGGAAGATATGCGCATATACGGATACTGGGCATATATGGAAGATATGCGCATATATTCCGTATATACCCAGTTTCCGTATATGCGCAATTTCTGTATATGGAATCTGCGCATATACGATGCAGATACATGAACGACGTGCATATACGGAAGATATGCACATACAGGAAAGTTAGGGATATACGGAAGACATGCGCATATCTTTCGTATATGCCCAATTTCCGTATATGTGCACATACTAAAATCAACAGGGCATTGTTTCACATACTAAGATTTTTTTTTCTCTTAGTGCTCGTGGCTAACTGTACTAGCCATGCATTCCTAAATTTTTTTGCTTTCAGATTGAACCTTTCTACAGTTTGGGGACTAATATAGTTTAATGTAGCTCCTGGATCTATTAGAATGGAAAGAGTCTGGTTTGAGATTTTACCTTCTATTTCCAGCATAGTAGCTTGATGTTCAGCTTGCCGATTTTCCAGGGCAACGCTGATTTACTGTAGTGGCCTCCCGAACTATCTGTATATTGTGCATTGATCAAGAGTTATGTGGGCAATCTCTCATCATATGAGGTCCCCCACATCCCCAACACCTTAGTAATTCTTTGGTGGTGTCATACGTTTTGCTATTCTATTCTGTTACTCTTGAACCTGTGTGAGACTCAGCTCGCAAGAGTGTCTCTTCTCTGATTCCTTTCTTCTTTCAATGATCTCTACCAAAATTTCTCAAATAAGGTTGTTTTTGTTTCTTCATTCCCCCACCAGTTCTTCCACCATCCTTGTTCTCCCACACTTTTCCACCTTCACTTTTAATTTTAAACAGTTGATATCATAGCCTCTCTTTCCTGATTACTTCATCCATTGTCTTTGGGTTATCATCTCCTTGTAAGGGATCGGTAAACAGTTTAGGAACCGCTGAATTTATTTACAAATTCATCCATAGTTAGCTGCCCCAGTTTCAACTCATGAAATTCCTTAACCTTGTCATCATAATACCTCTCACTCGGGAATCTGGCCTTGAATTGCTACTGAAATTCTTCCCACGATACTATTTTTTCTTCCAGCGCTTGAACACTCTTACGTTCCTCCCACTACAGAGTGGCTTTACCCTGGAATTGGTAAATTGCCAATCATGCCTTCAAGTTTCTTTCATATCCATATACTTGAAAATATTTTGTCATATTCAGAAGCCATGCCTCTGCATCCTCCTCCTTCTTGCCATCAAACACTGGTGGTTTGATCTTTCTAAAGTCTCCTTGTAATTCGGCCTTCCTTCGTTTCTTATATGTTTTTGATGATTCAAGATCAGTTTCTTCTCTACTTCCTGACTTGTCATATCCTATCTTCTCGGTACCTTCCTGATTTACACTCTTATGATTGGACTTCTCTGTCCATTCTCGGATTAGATTCTCCTGATCTTCACTAGCTTTTATCAACTTTTCGTTATTGCCATGGAGTTGAACTAACTCGAATTGCAGTGTCCTTACTGTTTCCACCAACTGAGAGCTTATGACAGAAGCACTGCCAACTTCCCCAAAATCCACATACAATTCCTCATTTCCCGTATTTGGCGGCAGAAATACTTCCATCATTGTTAAATCCTTCCTTCTTTTACTAATGTTTATGCAATTGTTCTTAAGATCCTTCGATTATATCGTAGTAGTCGCTGTAGCTTTTCACTTAAGGTAATATAGTTGTTGAATGGATCGATTTTAATAACTAGGGTTTGTCTTATTCATATTTTCATTTTAATAAACAATGGGGCTATGACTCTGATGCTATTATTGTTTGGTCAATTGGATATTTGGGTAGATTCTAAATTCTCAGTTCTAATTTGTTGTTGTTCATTATATACATGTATATACTCATTCTGTCTGATATTAGCGTTATTTTTTTCTCATGTTACACTTCTTCAGATTTAAATTTTCATTTCTCGCAGAAGTTCTGCAAAGAAAGGAGTCCAGAGGTTTAGTTCACATATTTTTTTCTTTTTTACAGTTCGCAACTGTGGGACACAATCTCCGTCTGGAGCACCTACATGCCCGAATTTAGAGTCTTCCCCTAACTTAGTAGTACAAAATTAAATTTTTTTTTCTTTTGAACAATAACCATTAAAATTTTACTATTTTTTTCATCCTTACATATACCCGACACCTAACCTGTTACCATATGGATCAATGGACTCAAATTCCCATGGTTTATGGGGCTTGTGATTCTTTATTTATTTTTTTACTTCACCAATATAGGAGCCTACCAACTCCACTCAGAAAGTCACCTACACTTTTAATGAGCTCTGTGTTGATCAATAGCCATTATCTTCCACAAATGTTAATCTTAATTGACATTCATATGTTATAACATGACATGCAACTATATGACTAATAAGAAATATCATCCCTACGCTAGATAATCATCAACCTGCATCAAATAATAATTATCGTTCCTCCAAAAGCTAGGTAATCACATCATGCATTAATTTATTAGTTAAAGTATAGCTCTACAACTCATAAGAAGATTCACCCACATAAGGTAACAATCATCAACATGCAATCAAATTAATAATGACTTACACTCCTATAACTAAAGAGAAATGGTTACCTACAGATGATAATAGATTGTTGGTATACAACTAATGTAATTAACCACCAAATTTGTATAGATAAGGAACAATACCCAACGTGAGTAACAAACCATAACTTTCAGTTTATGTAACGTAACATGCATCTAACTTAATTCATTTGAATACGGTAAGAATTTTCTGACCAATAATTTTAAACTTGGAAAATCAATGGCTGTCTACACCAGAACTCCCAACCATGAATCCTTTGATTTCCCCTGAGATATGACAACTTTCCAGGCATCAGTAACCTCTACTCTGCTTTGATAATTCTTGTTTATCATTATCATGTTCCCAGATTTTTCCTGGGCAACGTCCCGCCTTCAAGGGTTTTGTTTCCCCTCAACCTAGGATTTTTCCATGTTTTTCTTTAAAGCTAAAAGCCTACTTTTCCACTTGCAGTGCTTTTATTACCAGTCTTTATCTCCCACTCGATTAACACATATATATTTTTCTATATATTTTTCGCTTTAGGAAAAATCATGACGAATCTGATCCCTCTCAGAAATACACCTCTTAGTGTAGCTTAAAAGATTGCCTATCATTGTCATATCATATTGTCTTCAATGACATGCATGGTTGCAAGAACTGAAATTAATTCCATGTGTTTCCTCTATGTGTCTTTCTCCCTTTCACTTGTTTATTACATAGCTTATAAGATGAAGAGTATTACCACTTGTTTATTTAAGCTATAGAGGTTGTGACCAACATGACCTTATGACTAACCAAGCACGATGCAAGGCATCCTAAGTTGGATGAAAGATGTTTGGTGATTTGTATATAGTCAGTACACTCCTTTGCATTAGTCCTTGCTTTGTATCTTGCATGTACCCTCACTTCTTGTTAGATTTGGCTACCTGCTACTAGTAGTCCCTTAGCTCTTTCCTAACAAAGCAGGAGAAGGAATTTCCTTCAACCTGATTTCTTCAAGGTTCTTCATAGAAAGTATAGAGCTAAGAGAAGGAGATGTGTAATCTCACTATCAAACTGTTGAAAATACTTTGCATGTTCGAATCTATCAAAACAATTAAGCTGCCACTCAACAACATTGTCAATCTTGGAAGGCTCAAGAAAGATAACATCTCTAGATATTATAAACTTCTTATTCACTTCATCATAGGGATGGTATTCTTTGGAGGTATGAGTACCCAAAGAAGATACATTTGTGACTCCTTGCACTGAGTTTTTTAATCTGTTCCTTAGGTATGAAGGCATAACAGGAGGAACCAAAAACCCTGAGATGCCTCACTGAAGGAATGTGGCCATACCACATTTCATAGGGAGTTTTGTTTCTAATAGCATGAGATGGACACCTATTCTTTATATACACAACACATAGAACCACATCAACCCAAAACCTTATTAACTTAACATGTGAACAATGCCAAGCTCATAGTGAAAGTAATACATTCTAGTGAACTATGTGTTGAAAAATGAAGCAACAAATTCTCAATTTGATTTTTCCTTGATTAAATTGAAAAAATTCGAATTTCCACATCAACAGACAACTTCGATGATGTTAACTTGTGTGAGATGGTTTGTGTCACCTAGTTTACTCAGTAAATTTGAGTTGGAGGAGTTAGAGTTCAGTTCTACATATGTGATTGCTAATTTATAGCAATAAGGGTCAATTATCTGAGGTTGTTGTTAGTTAAACTAGTTCTAACTTTTGGAGGAACTAGTGGAAGGTCATTTAAGCAGTGGGACTTCAGTCAAACTCAGTGATCATCTAGTTAATTGATCAATCAACCCAAAATAGTTAGGTCATGCAGAGAATTCGAGTTCCCTAAGATTGGTGGAGATTCCAAGGCAGTTTTAATTTCTTGTAGCTCACACATTTGGAAGAACTTAATATAACCATAGTGGAGGAGGTAACTTGAGTAGGAGATTCTTGTGAAATTGGAGAGGGAATGATTGCTCGTTGCATTAATAGCGTACCAACAATTTGTTTTGCACCACACTTCAATGTTTTTTGGGTAGGGATTTTGAGGGTGGATAATTTTTTTTGATGCTTTTTGGTCATGCACGTCCTCACTAACTATCTTGGGAGGTCTATAATAGTTCCTTTCATGCACGTCCTTGATTCAAGTCTAAATTTTTGGCGTTGTCATCATTTAAAGTATGATTATGGAAAGTTTCAGGAAATTCTGGGCAGTGGTCTAAAGGACGGCCTAAAAAAGTTGGCATAGATCCTCTGACCGCATGCTCGGAACTGAGGAATTTATGCCATAACCGGATGGAAATAGGCTTATGCATGCAATTGGAGCCTTGTAACTAAACCTTGCCTTTTTTATGCATGTGATTGGGGTGTTAGGTCTAAGAAACAAGGTTCCATCTCAAGGATTGACCACCTCGGGTGTTTCTTTAGCTCTTGGTTAAGCTGTAGTTCCTATAGGATGTTCGTAAGTGTCGGTGTGTCGACCCCACTTCCATAACTGGAAATTGGAGGTCAGGTCATGTCATAGTGACACTCGTCTCATGTTTACCATGATGAGATTGTGAAATTGGGTAAATGTGGGAGGGTTGGTTACACACGTAAAATGAAAAATATAAATTTATAAATTTTCTTTTTCCGATATTCTTGAAAGTTGTCAACGACAAGTCCTACGCATTATACAAGATTTTAGAGTTAGTAATTAAATGTAATCAGTAACTTCTACCTTTTTTAAAGATTATTTTTATTTATTTATAAGAATTAAAATATTAAATATTTTATATAATGAGGTGTTTGATATATTTATGCCTATAGGCATGTCTTTTTCACACTAGGTTGTGCATAATTTTAATTTAATTATTAGTAATTATCTTTTAAAAGAGTAATTTCTTTTATAAGTATTAAAATATTAGATATTTTATATAATGAGGTGGTTGATATTTTTATGGTTATAGACATGTCTATTTCATAATAGGCCTTCCAAAATTGTGTAGATGATGGAGATTTAACCTCCATGGAATATGCCAAAATATTCATAGTAGTATACATTAATAAAGGGTTAAGATTTATCTCCAAGTTATTTATGCTCTTTTAATTAAGTCATCTCACATAAATTAGGGAAAAATGTTATATCAACACATGTCATATTGGTTATGTTGAATTTATAAGACGTGATATTGGCTGGTATTATAATAGCAAAAGCTATTTACCAGTTAATAATTCCCATGGTAAAGTGGGGATAAATTTCCATGGTTAGGAATAATGTTTAAATCATATATTAATTCTTTTTATAATTTATAATAATACTAATAATTTAAAATAACTCTTTATTGAGGTGTTAGAACTAACATTGAAAAAGGAGGGAGGGGGGTGGAGGAACCAGTTACACTGCTGCCTCCCATCCCATCTAAGAGGGGGTGGCGTGTCCATCCCACCCCATGCATTCACACATGAAAAAAACATTCATTCATTTCAAAATCATAGGGAAACCCATTATCTATTTGAACACTCTTGATTGGATGATCTTGTCTCCACATTTATCTATTGTGCTTGCAAGATCTCTCTACCATAGGTGAGGAAATTCTCCCATGGCGAATGATTTGTGGGGCTCAAACCCAACTATCAAAACTCTTTTTTGTGTGGTAAGTTACGCATTTTTCAGCTCTAGTTCAAAGGATGGCTTATTTCAATGGAAAACGTTATGTGTGAATGGTAATTCAGGGAGGTCAAGACCCCAAGGATGTTGACCTCTAATGCATGCACCAACCTTTGAGCAACTATGAGGGGAGGAGGAAAAAGAAAACCATGGAGTTGAGCTTTGGGATGCAGATGCCAACTATGGTGGTTGCTTGAGCAGGGAAGAGTGGAAACATGCAACAATTTATCCTCGTTGTGATGTAGATTCAAGCTGAGGCGACTTTCCTAGGCTGAGTAATTCATCCTATGTCCAATCTCTTTAGTTTTTTGAAATCTTTAAATTGTTTGGCTTCTATTTGGTGGCTCTTGGAATATAGTTTTCAAAACGCAGTGGTTTTCTGTACTAGTTTTTGTGTTATTATTTCTTTATGGTTGTTAGACCATATTTGCAGTACTTTCCTCGCTTTCCATCAACTACTCAATTTTTCAAGAAATTGCTTCAAACTGCCAAGGAAACTCAAGTTTTCTTCGACTTTATTTTTATTTTGTTATTATTTTTATGACCTCGTTAGTTTTTTTATTCTTTGGGTGGTGTCCTCTCTTTGGTTCCTAGTAACTCTACATATCATTCCTGGACATAAGATGTGTTGTCGTTGAGGGTATGGTGGTAGAGGCCCCAAAGGTGATGCAAGCCCAATCCCAAGAAAAAAATGCAGCTATATTTTTTCAGTCCTCCACTCCATTGCAAATCCAAGAGGAAATTCATTAACTTGAAGTTTTTACCACTAATGACTGCCAAGCCTAATTTAACTCTGGAATTTAAGCTTAAGTAACAAACTGGGTCTCCGATCCCAGACATACAAGGGGCAGACGAAGCCAATATTTGAACTTGATTACCCTACAATGGAAAATGAAGACACTTCTTGATAAGGTCCTTAAGGAAAAAAATGAAGACCATAATGACATTATCTCCTTCCTGAATGAAATTTAATGAGTTCTAACACCATCAAAGTTCTTGTCATACAAGTTTGAAAGCTCGACTGGCTTACATAGAAGGCCATCCTTAATGTGGCCTAAAACCTCCATCTCCAACCAGTACAAATTCCCAAGATCTAGCCCCAATCACTTCACGAAATGCTTGTTGTCATATTTAACAACCCGACTTACGATTTTTATTTTTAGTAGTTCATCTTATTTTAGTTTTCTTGAATATAGTAGCTATAGTTTTGGCATTTTGATAAACCTAAACCATTTGTTGCTTACTGGAATCAACTCAAATAATGATATCTAGTTTTATATGAAGTCACTTTGAGGTAATATAATTTCAAATTAACAAGAAAAAGTATTATTAAGTTTATTTTTATGATTTTTTTAAAATAATTCGGGCAATGTAAGAACCATGTGGGTGGTGTAAGTGTTTTGATGCTTATCATGAATTGATTCCTATGGGAATGTAACATCCATTTAATTTATACCCCTAAACTAGTTTATGCATATTTTAAAATTTGATTGTATATTTTTGGGATCAAATATTCCTTTTTGAATATTTGATAGATTTTATATTAAATATTTTAAAATATGCTTTATGCCTCTTGAAGATCTTATTTTACATTTCTAAATTCTATGTTTGTATTTTTAAATATACTTTTATTGATTGGAGAGATGTTGTGGATGTTTACTAAAGTACAACATCAACTAAAATACAACATCACCCCCATATTGAGATGTAGAGCACCTCTCAGTGCAATGATTGTAAACATTTTAATGTTGCCTTAATATTGGAGAGAGATGATGTAATTTCTGGAAAATGAAGCATTAGATCAAAAAGTAATACTAATAATAAAGCATAATGATGATTTAAATAAAGTAGTATTAAAAAGTAAAAAATAATAAAAATAGCAAATGAATTCAATTCAGTTTATATATTGTAATTTTTTATTATTAGAAATATTACAAATAAATTTTCCAAGAAAAAAATCATAATGTACATAGCACATTAAAATAAATTTAAATAATAATATTTCATATTTGTAATAATGATAATTTACAACATATAAATAAAAACATATTAAATCTAAGGTAAACTTAACTTGGTAAAGTTACCAGTGGTTTTTGAGCTCTAGGTTTATGAGAACCCATGGTATCCATGTGGAATATAGCCTATTTAAAAGGAGGAATTAAACCAGGCTATATCCATCTTAACTTTGAATCTAAAAAGAGGTAAGAGGGATCAAATCTCTTGATATGAAAATATCTTAAGATGCAAATAGATTTGATCGCTCTGGGTGTTTGGTAGATGTGAAGTTATGATGGATCTAGACAAGTTAATAAACTTATGATTAAAAATAAAAATATATTTCAATAGAGAAATTTGGAATATATATTTAATATAAAGGGTAGTTATAAATTAATATTCATTTGACCATTTAAATTAAACTACTTTTTCGTATTCCTAACCATTATATTCATAAATTCATATTTAAATATAATTAATAAGCATATAAAAATTTAATATTAATAGTAAAAAATATTTTATTATTATTTTTAATTTTTAAACAAAAAAGAGTATTTGTATTATATAATTATCAGCATGTTTGCACCAAATACATCAAGAATTACGTGGCTAATTCATAAAAAATTTCCAATGGTTTCCTTTGGAATACATGATTTTCATGAGGAGAATATAGTTGAGTAAAAAAAAGAGGGGTTTTGTAGTTGAATACCTTACTATATTGCCCCAACAAAATACCAAATTTTCCACTCATAAAGCTACTAGGGAATTTTATTAATAGAATTTATCCACCATTAGGGAATTATAATAGGCATGATTTAGCCATTAATCTTTAATACATTTATCTACAATTTACACACCTCTTCACCATAGTTGTTTGTTTCTCTCATGAATTCTCTTAGGACATGGAAATATGCTTTCGATAGGATATCTTCCACAATTTTAGTGAGTTTTTCATGATGTTTTCATAGATTTCTCCTTTGGAGGGAGTCTTTGACTAGATGATGCACGACTTGGAGAGAATCTCCTATAACCATAAGTGTGTCCAAGTGGCTAAAAAAATTCCCTTGGTAGGGACCATATATCTTTGTTTAATTATTTGTCATATGACCGACACCCTAAGAGTAACTAAACACTTTGTCTCCTCCAAGCCATAGTGTACCCCTCCCCTTCCTCCTTCCATCCATCTATATATATATAATCAATGTTATGCATATCACATTAAAAAAATTACAAAAAATACAAAATATGTAAAAAAAATCATATATAACTATACGTATTATTAGCACAAGCTATATTAATATAACTATATGCATTATTACCACAGAGACGATATTAAGAGTGAACGATCATGCTCTGAGCCGTTGCTAAACACTCATGAAGCATCCACATAATCTCAACACGTATGAAGCATACTCATAATCTTAATAGGGACGGGAACAAGATTAGTGGAAATTATACTCTAATAAGACATATTAATTCTTCTGGTCATAATTTTCTATCCTTTATCTTTTCTATTTTTCTTAACTATATTGAATTTAATTAGGATTTTTAGTCCTTAGCTTTAACTTTATTATATTTTAGTTATTAAATATTTATTATGAAAGATTACTTTAATAAATTTATTAATTAGTTATTATTAATAATTATTTAGGCATGTTAATAATTCTTTATTTATTACAAGTTATTAAATAATTAATTATAAATTATTGATAATTATTATTAATGAGTAGATTAATAAAAAAATAAAATCTTAAATTAATATTAATTATTTATTGCTAAATTTAGTTAGGTAGTTATTAATACTTTATTATTAATTACCATTAATGGTTTTTATTATTATTTAAGGTGATGTATTTACGATCTCTCTGTGGTAATAATTTAGGGTGATATATTTACGATCTCTGCGGTCATAATTTATGATCTCTCTACGGTAATAATTCACGATCTCTCTGCGGTAATAGAAAAAAATTCGGGGCACGTGCGTCTGCGGTTTGGCTTGCTGATATTAGGTGCACACATTCCTTATATCTTTCTAATACATATCTGCTCATATATTTTCAAGTATGAAAAATTCAACACAAAATAAAATTGCTTTACACGACTGGAATTCCTATCTTAAAAAGCTTTATGAATCTCCAAATGTCATGGATAACATTGAAACCCCACTCACAACCAAAGAAGTTTTCTCATTAGAAGACATTGATTTTGGGGTTAATCGCTTGGCTAATGGGAAAGCTAAGGACATTGAAGGTTACCATGCGGAAATCGTCAAAATTGGAGGTCCTGTCCTCATCCCCCACATTCACAAGCTTTTCAATCAAGCGGTCAAGAAAGGGTTCCCTAAACCATGGACTCAAAGCCTCATTATCCCTATTTTTAAAAGTGGGGATACAAATAACCCCTCTAATTATCGGACAATTATGATTAGCCCTCTCCTAGCCAAGTTATATTGTATTATTTTGGAAAGGAAGTTGAGCATATGGATTGAAAGTGAAGGTAAGAGGGCTAAAGGCCAAGCGGGTTTTAGAAAGCAACACTCAACAACAGACCATCTCGTTACGCTTAGGATCATTGTGGCGGAATGCCGCAATGATAAATCCAATCTCTTTTGTTGCTTTGTGGACTTTAGAAATGCTTTTGATACGGTTCCTAGAAACAACCTTTGGAACAGATTAGAAGAGCTAAAGGCTCCTTTTGAGTTGAGAGCTGCCATTATAAGGTTATATGAGAATGTAATTGCCAAGTTAAAGAGCAAAGAGGGGTGGTCGAAAGATATTAAGTGTAATATCAGAGTTAAACAAGGTTTCCCCCTCTCTCCCTACCCTATTTGGCATTTACATCGACAATCGAGAGGGTTGTTTAGAGGAAGCAGGATGTTCTCGCATGATCTTAGCTGGGATAGTCATCATCCTTCTTCTCTATGCTGATGATATTGTTCTTCTCACAAGGTGCCCATCTGATCTTGATAAGCAACTTATACTTCTTAAGGATTTCTGCTCTACCATGGGTATGATTGTTAACATTGACAAAACAAAAGTTATGATTATCAAATCCAAGAAGGACACTTACGCTAATTTTATGTATGACAATAGTAACTTGGAGGAAGTGTCTTCCTACAAGTACCTAGGAATTGATATTCATCACAAGCTCAATTGGAACTATAGCATTGAGAAATGGATTAATGGGGTATGGAAAGCTTATTTTGGTCTTGAAAATAATTGTAAAACGACAAACCTCATAATGTGGGATAGAAAGAAGTTCCTCTTTGAAACTTTAGTCACTCCGGTTATCTTATATGGATGTGAGGTTTGGGGTTGTACATCTCTAGAGAATCCCGGAGAAAGATTGAGAAGCGTTTTATAACGTATAACCTCAAAATTAAAAGCAACACACCCTATCCTATTCTTCTTATAGAAGTGGGTCTTTCCCCTATCGAGAGCCTAGCTATGACTAGGCTTCTGTTGTACAAGCACAAACTCAATAACACAGGAGACCATAGACTTCCTAAGTTAGCTTTAAATTCTAGCCAAAACCACCTAAGGCTCAAACGAGGTTGGTATAAAGACACCAGGGCCTGGTTAAACCATTGGGAGATCGACAAGAATGTTGCATTGCAAAACATTAATAACATTAAAAATATTGTTACTTCTAAGTTCAAAGAAAAAATGTGGTGTGAGAAAGATTTAGTAGCTAAAAGAAAATTAAGATATTATAAGGAGGTCATTAACCCCACCCTAGAAGATCAAAAGTATCTCTTTATTTTAACTAGCTCAAAGAAGAAAATTAATATAGCCAAGATTAGAACGAACTCTCATGAGCTCCATAGTGAAACGGGTGGTTGGGCAGTTCCTAAAACACCATGGATGGAAAGGTTCTTCCATCTCTGTGAGAATACAAACATCGAGGATGAAAATCACTTCCTCTTAGAGTGCCCCAGGTAGAACCAAATTAGATCTCAGTTTCAAAATCTTTGTTGCAATACTGACCTTCCTAGCCTTTTACATTGTAAAAATTACAGTGAGCTCGGTTCTCTCCAAGCTTTTTGAGTATAGGAATAAAATCTTAAATCAAACTAAATAATTTGTTTCTTTAGGTCGGATAAACCAAAGTTTGGTCTTAATGGACTTTAACAATCATCATCATCATTAAATATTTAGGATTAGAATGATTTATTTAGGATTATAATTATTTATTTATTTATTATCATAAATAAATAAATAAATAATTATTTATAAACAAATAAAACTATTATTAATAATTAATTATTATCCTTTATTTTATTTATTATTATTAATCCATTATTAATAATTAATAATTATTATTTATTTTATTTATTGTTATTTTAGGTTTAGTTTTTAATTTAAAATTTAAATTTGCTATCTTGAATTTTGTTCATTTAGTATTTATTCATTTATGTTGACTCTTTGAGTCTTCCTTTATTCATTCATTCATTATAGTGAAAACGGATCAAGGTTAGAAAGTAAACCCGATTCATACTATAGCGTGGAGAATCCTAACCATCTTTCTCAAAAATGATAACCACGGGAATTCAAAGACTAACAATATAAATTTTATTATCAAAAACCAGCTTGATAAAGTATTGATAAAATGTATTTAATGCTTATTTCAGAGCTATTAGCGATATAGTTGATAATTAAAATAAAATTTTAAAATTAATATTTCAAAATAAATACTGTTTAAAATAAGTGTTAATCATAAATAATTTTGTGCAAATGTAAGTAAAAAAGTACATCCATAAATTGAGATGACACTTATTATTTTAAACTTTTAATAAATTACGTATTTTTTATAAAGATTGCACTAATTGACATCTCATTATATAACTAATTGATCTCTCATTATATAATTATACATTTGATAAAATGCCTCCATATCTCGTTGAAAAAGCAAAACACATATAGCCACTGTGAAGATTAACGTGTCGTCATGTATAACGAAATGCACCATCGTCGGTTTAAAAAACCATCACAACCCTAACCAATGGAAACACTATTTAGACATGTTACTAATGCAATTTCGAAATCAATACTCTCATTTTGTATCAAATCTTTCACACGCGAGGTCTTTCATCCACACAAGTATAAAGCTATTATTTTATTTTTGAATTATTTTGGGAACCATGGAAGGAGAAAATCGAAAGAGTTCTACAAATTCCCATAACGAGTATCTGAGAGAAAAGGTTCTCGATGTTATGCGATTTGTGGAAGCAGAAGCCCGCGAGGAAAATGCAGGCATTCTTTCTGCTGCTCTACAAACCTCAACAGTCGCTACAACAAGAATTGAAAATGACCATTTGGTGTCGACTGTGAGGTTTCATAAGGTGATGTTGACATATGTCGAGCACCAACTTTCGGGGGAAAGTTCATCAGAGAATATTGGTATACACAAATTAAATGACCAACTGCATCAAGAGAATATTGTTCTCCTCAGAGTCAGTACTCAGATCGAGAGTTTATTAGAGAATATTGATATACGTGAATTAGATTTTGAATGGCATGAAGCTATTGTTCATCGTTTCAGAAGCAATGAAGGTGAATATGACGAGAGCGAAGACTATCTAACAACATTTACTTTTCCTGATAATACTATTGTTTTTCGATACATACATGATCATCGCCAGCCCAACCGAGGACTGGATTTTTTCATTCATGGTCAAATTATATGGAATTCCAAATTCACATGGCGTCAGATCAAACAACATCTTGAGGACTATACGTATAACTTCCATTTCAGATCTGAAATTATCCATATTGGCATGGGTGACATTACAGAGGAAGGAGAAATAAGTAGTCCCCCGGAGGAAGAAGTGCCTAATAGCCTTCGTGTAGCTGTGGATGCGTTGCCATCATTAGCTGTGGTTAGCAAGGAAAGTGAAAGCAGTGATGGAGACGTGCTCAATTTGTCACGAAACGTTTTCCAGTGAAGAGCTTGCAAAAGAATTGCCATGCCAACACCTCTATCACTCGAAGTGCATTCTCTTATGGCTTCACCGCAGAAATTCTTGTCCAATGTGTAGATCTGAATTTTCTTCTTTAACCGAGCTACTGCTTTCTCCAACGAATACATTTGATTATAATTTCTTGCTGAAAGTAAACATTTAACTTCAAATTAGATTTAGAAATCCATTCAACATGACAAGCTCACAAAAACTTAAACCCTGATGTTCACATTCATCACTCTGCTGTCTTTTAACTATGCAAATTAGACTTGCAAAAATAATATAATCCAGAACCTAGGCATTGAGGCCAGTATAGGCATGATACCATTGAAGAATTTGCCGCAACATAAAACCTATAAAGAAAACAGATGAGGTATAACTTTCTCTTATTTCATTTTTTACTCTAAATTTATTAGAGTAAGATGACTATATTTGAGTTTCCAACAAAATATGAAACATATACACACAAATATCTTACCTCAGCTGAAAAATCTACATTATTAAAATCAAGAATGAATAAAAACCTCAAGGCAGTGAGGGGTGGAAGGGATTTTAATTAACTACGGCTGCGGCCATAGAAGTGGGTTTACCAAGGAAGGTTGGCCTCTCATCGCTGGCCATAGTCACAGTCACTCTCATGTCGTAATGTTCATCAGAATGTTTTGAGATATCCTCCGTGCTCTGGTTCACCCCATCTTCATTACGAACATCCTGTGATGTGTTTCTTTCTTGACCTTCAGAAAGGGGCCCACGCATGGACTCCTTGAGGTAAGAGCATACGAGAATAATCACAGGAAAGGGAAAGAGAATGAGCATGACACCTAACAGATACAGAACAAGCAAACTCCAATCTGATAATTTGCTGCCTCCTGAGAACATCTCCCCTCGTTGGTGTTGGTATCCTTCCTGCAAGGCCTGCACAACGAAATTCCGTTATAGCAAGGTATTACAAAGCTATACGATTTTCAAAACACACAAAACCATAAAATGTAAGAAACAGAGTCGCACAATCAAAACTTCAAGAACATCAAGATGAAGATGAAGACTGCCAAGTACAAAAGATGTCGTGACCATTACAGCTAATAACGGTACAGAATTTTTGCTGAATGATATTTGATGGCTGAGATTTTAAAATCTCAACGATGATGTCTTTGTCTTCTTAGGCATAAAGATCCCCCAATTTGGCGGTGCAGAATTCATCCAAAACCTTGGTTTGGCAGCTTCAACGTGTATATTTTGCATTACCATGTTGGGAGCCGAGGAGAAAAAAAGCTTCAACTACACGTCCTGCATGACAATGCTCAACAGGCCCCTGATGTGTTCGACGAAGGTGTATTTGGACTGAAGCTTCAACTTTATTGAATGAAAATGTACCGCCGAATTCTTCGAGATGCTGCGGTTTCAATTTCAAATTTCAAACCAACTTAGAATAATGAATGGCCAGGTTCAAGTTCTTGTTTCGGCGGGTTTCCAAATTCATATGAGTGTACGGTCTGGTGGTGGCATTCAAGGCGGAGGCAACCGACTGACCGACGTGTGCCTGCACGCCAGAGTGGAGGCCAAAGTGGAGGCGGGCAGGGTCGATGGGCAGGAGCACGGCAGACGGCAGAGTCGCCGGAGCTGCGTGACCTGTAATCGCCGGAGAGGGATGCATGCCATGATCCATGGTCTAGCATGTAAGGAGGCCGTCTGCCGCTGTCAGAGGAGGTAAGGACATAGCATTAACTTTGCTATGGAGGTGGAAATAGGAACTGCCATAAGTTTGAAGGTATTTATAAGACCCTGATTTTGTGGAGTAGACTTTCTTGAATTTCGTATAAGATGGTGCTTGGAATCAGGCATAATAAATGCGTAAATGCGTGTGTATAGTGGAATAATGAATGCATGTGTATAGTTGCATTAATCAGTTTGAAGGTATTTATAAAAGTTTGATTTTGTGGAGTAAATTTTCTTGAATTTTGTATAATAAGGGTTTGAAATCATTTTACAGTGGAAGTTGTACATTAAATTGTATAATACAAATTAATAGTGAAGTATATTTTCCATCATTACATTATAAGAGGTGAAAGAATTGAACCAATAATATTTTAGATAAATGAATTTAAATATGGTTTTAAAATAATAAATATTAATTTATAAGGTTAAACTTTGGAAAAATTTCATAAATTTTTAAACAACTTAAATTTAATATCAACATCATTTTTTTAAATACATTATTACCTTGCTACTGCAAAGAATAATAAGTAGTGCACATATTTTAGTGTTTTATAACGGAATCCTCAAAAATAACATGTAAAAAATAATCCTTATCAGAGAACAAACACATCATTTTAATGTTTAGGAAATCATTTATACCTAAAATGATTTGCTAGACATTGAAACGCTAGATAATAAAGTGACATTGATGAATATATTAAATTCTGGTCCTCTTTAAATAACGCTCACGAACACATCCAGATATGACATTGTGTCAACATAAATCACTCTCCACACCGGACACTTCACTTCAGTGGGTGGCATAAAAGTGTAATAAAAACCTTTTTTAATCCATGATTGGAAATTGGTAAGTTATTAATATCTTCGATACGTTAGCATAATGGAATCAAGTTCATATTTGTAACTAGGTAAATATTATAATAAATGAAAATTAGTTTTTTTTTTTCATATTATGTGGTATAATAAATATAAATATAAATATAAATAAAAACGATAATAAATTAATAATTTTATTAAAAAATAAAATAAATTCATGTATTGATTTCCCGATACATGAAGTTGTAAATACCAGCTGTCGCTGCGACGAATAACCGGTGTATACACTTTATTTTTAATAAATGCAGAAGAGGGCCAGGGGCGTCTACACTGAAGAAGAGTTCTAGTTCTGTGAACGATTTATTTCTTGAAGTATAATAAATACATGTGTATAGTGACAGCGATCAGTTTGAAGGTATTTATAAGAGCCTGATTTATAGTATGGTGCTTGGAATCAGGCATAATAAATGAGTGTATAGTGGGATTTATAGTATGGTGGTTGGAATCAGGCATAATAAATGAGTGTATAGTGGAATAATGTGCAGCAATTAGTTTGAAGGTATTTATAAAAACTTGACGATATTTATAAGAGCTTGATTTTGTGGAGTAAATTTTTTCACAATTTTATATAATAAGGGTTTGAAATTATTTTATAGTGAAAGTTGTATATTAAATTGCACAATACAAATTAATAGTGAAGTGCATTTGTCATCATTATATAATAAGCGCTGAAAGAATTGAATTAATAATATTTTAGATAAATGAATTCAAATATAGCTTAAAAATAATAAATATTAATTTATAAAAATTTTGGAAAAGTTTCATAAATTTTTGGACAATTTAGATTTAATGTCAACATTAATTTTTTTTGAATATCTTATTACTTTACTGCTGCAGGGAATAAAAATTCTAGTTCTGCACACAATTTATTTCTTGAAGCATAATAAATGCATGTGTATAGTGACAACGATCAGTTTTTTGTGGAGTAAACTTTCTTGAATTTCCTATAATTTGGTGCTTGGAATCAGGCATAATAAATGCGTGTGTATAGTGGAATAATAAATGCTTGTGTATAGTGGAATAATGAATGCGTGTGTATAATTGCAACAATCAGTTTGAAAGTATTTATAAGAACTTGATTTTGTGGAGTAAAGTTTAAGGATTTGAAATCATTTTATAATAGAAGTTGTACATTAAATTGTACAATACAAATTAATAGTGAAGTACATTTATCATTATTATATAATAAAAGGTGAAAAAATTGAACTAATAATATTTTAGATATATGAATTTAAATATGGTTTAAAATAATAAATATTAATTTATAAAAGTAAAAAAAATTTCATAAATATTTGGACAACTTAAATTATTAACATCAACTTTTTTTAATACATTATTACCCTAAAGCTACGGGGATTAATAAAGTCACATGATTTAAATAATTTTGCTGTCAAAGGAATTCCACGTTCTGAGATTGAACACTTGAAAAAAGTATAATAATTGAATTCGCATGATCTGTATAATTTTGCTGTCGAACGTCCACATTTTGAAATTGCACACTTGAAAAAGCGTGTATGATCACTGAAATGACACGATTTAGATAGTTTCGCCCTTAATTCAGTGTAATTTCAATAAAAATCAATATTTAAGCCGTCACTTCGATATTTAAGTCGTATATATATATATAAAAGGTTTTTAATAAAATTAAAATAAAATTTAAAAATTTAAGATAATTTTTCTAATTTATATGAATTAAATTTATTTCATTATTTAATTATTCATATATATTATTATGATTTTAGGTTTTAGTTTTTGGTATTTGAAAAAGTGATAGGCAAGATTAGAACGAGATATATATTGAGATAAATGAGATAAGTAAAATTGATATTATTAAAGTATATGAAATTGTGTGTATATATATAAGTATGATATAGTAAAAGATATTTTGATATTATTATAGTATAATATTTTCAAGATTATTATGAAAAACTGATGGTTTCTTGCAATATTAAAGTGAGATGAAAAGTTCTTTTTTTTGACAGAAAAGCTAGAGAAGGAGATTTCATAGAGGGAGACTTAGTTCTAAGATGGGATACAAGAAGATAAGAAAGAGGAAAAAATGGAAAATTTGACAATTTCTGGTTGGGTCCATTCAACATTGTAGAATTCAAAGGAAAGAATACTTTGGCTCCTTGGAATTTGGAGGGAGAATATTTCTTATTGCTAATCAATAGGCAATATTTAAAGCATTACATCCAATATTGAATAAGTTTGTGTCATCATCATTGTAAATAAATAGTTTGTTTTATTTCCGGTGTAAGCGTGATTTTTTTATAGCAATGACTCCATATCCCAAGGAATGACTCCATAACCCAAAGAGAAAGCACATGGATCTACACATTCTGTGCATTCCTCAAGGGTAAGTAGTACCTATACAACTTATTTCTAAATGGTATAGTTTAAAAATAAAAAAATAAAAAAAATTAATTGTCTTCAAACTTTGTAATAAAGTCGAGCATATGTTAAAACGCTGCTTCAATTTAGTATAGTTGCAAATAAAATTTTCAACTGTATTTATGCTAATGATGTTATCGTTAGAGCAATTTTTAACGCTCGAGATTACCGCCGCTCAAATGAACTTTCAATAAGGCATCGTGGGACCCCTGAAATCCCGACCGTTAATGAAGGGAGGGCCCGCAAAATGGTTTTGTAAAAACCATGCACTATGACGTGTCAATTTATGAAGAGTTACCAGAGCCCCATAAACCACTTACCATCACTACCCCGCAAACCACCTTCCACCAACTTTCTCCCACCGCTATTAACTCCCCCAACTTAATACTTTCGTTATCGTAATAGCCGAAATGACCCCCACTACTTTTTTCTGATAAAATTAGTAAATTAACCATTGAGGTCATTTATTCCTTCCTGCAAACGTATCCATAGCCATTTATTGATGCGCCAAGCATTAATACCAATAACAACTATTAAAAAATAATTATGATAAACCCAATAACCCTTATTAAAAAATAATTATGATAAACCCAATAACCCTTGTTAATCATAAGTTTTTTACATTCGTTTAGCATCTGCAGAATTGCTCAACAATAACAAACTTTCAAATTACACAGTCGACCATCCCTATCAGTCAACAAGATATCGTGTATTTTCAAATTCCCTCGTCTTTTTATTTTTGAAATTTTTAGAAATATAAGATCTCTCTTGAAAATCCTATGCTTACCGTATCCCTAATTTAAATGAATTCACCGTGGTAAACATCCAGTTCAAAATCATAGAAACAAAGTGCGAATTTGTCCCGTATGAGTTACCTAATTTGGCATTTCAAAATTTTGTGTCATATCCTCAGATTATTGTAAATATTTTTTTTTATCGCAGTTAAAACAAGAACATTATCTGTTGTATAAATTTATAGTTTTTTTATAAAGTAAATGGAAATTAAAATGACAGGGATATCATGTCACGTAGTGGCAGAGTTGGTTAAGACATGGAAAAAAAAAAACAGTTGCAACCCTAACCACCCTTCCCCCCAAACCGTGGAATGGTTTCCAGGAAAAGGAGGGGGGAAAGAGGGGAAGAAAGGTTGTGTTGTAGAGGACAGACAACAAGAAAAGGGTAGGGATCTTACCAAGTCTGGTGAGGATCAGATGGTAAGGGCACAATGCGCCTGCAACGAGCAAAGACGGTGGTCTTTGAGTCAGCTAGGGGGGAGACTGGTCTTGAAAGACAGTCTCAAGGACGGGTGGATGACTAGCTGCAGAAGGCAGTGGTGACCATATCCATAAGCAGAGAAAAGAAGAGCTCTACAGAAGACGATGCAGGTACGCGATCTCTAACTCAATTAAAGAGAAGATTTTTTATTTTCTCTAGTTTTACAGTTCCTTAAATTTTAAAAAAAGGGGGTTCAGCAATAGGGAGGTTGGGTAGATTTCCACTTTAACTGTATCTGGCAGAAATGGCTATATGTGTTACTGTTGGGAAATGTCAACCCTGAGACTTTATAATTATTTGTCTCGGTATAGGTGAATCTCTTCTCTTCTCAGGTTTTTCTCTTTAAAAAAAAAAAATCATATATAATCATGCTTGTCAGTAATACATTAAGGGTTGTTCAATGGAATAGCCGTGACGAGATTTAACGCATAGGAAATCTTGCAAAATCTACAAAAGAAATGAGGGAATTAGGAAATCATGCAAAACAACTGAGAGCAGACAGTTGCTTGAGGGATTACTGATAAATCAAATCGCAAGAACCATGCAATGCGTAGACAAACTTTAATTGAGGGAAGGGCCAGTAACTTAGTTAAAAATCAGTAAAAGTCTCTGCGTTTGAATCTTGGAACCATAAAGAGGGGAATGGGGACTGCTACAGTTTTGGTACACGTAGAGGGGATAGATAGACTCCCATGGACCACACATTCCAGGTCTAATTATTGGTGAACCTTTCTGAACAGTAGGATTGTAACCGGGTTGCTTGATAGCTTCTAAAATAAAATACCGGAACTCGTAGAGGTACTTTCTTTATACAAGTAATAATGAACTCGTAGAATATAAATCAAACATAAGGAATAAACCTTTTGGAGTAGTTAGCATGGCAATCAAGAAAGGGGTAGCCGAACCTAGGATAAGGGTTCGAGTCTTTTCCGATGCCAACAAAGTCCTGTGGCCATGACACCATGCAAGGAAGAAAACCCTCCTGGCGGTGAAACCCTGAAGTTGGGGAATGGAGCACCAGCGTCTGAGGCAAGCTTGGTATCTGGGAAGGCCAGGCTGTAAAGACCCGAGGTAGCAGACCCCGCATCGAAATGGAAAGAACATACAGCGAATAATGTCAATACTATGTAACTGGAGAACAAGCTGCACTCATTACATGAGATCAGGTGGGCCAAGAACCACATATCCAACTGAAGGATTTTAACTCTATTTAATACAAACCACTTCTGTAAATTTGAAAAAAAAAACGATATAGCATATGGCGCGTACATGAGTAAACAAGAAATAGAATATACATCACATTAGAATCTATAGTCAAACCAAAGACGGGAACCCAAAACTGGGTATACATATTTAGCAAGGAATCAGAAGCAACTCAAACAAATAATGCTCCCGACTACTGGCCATAGTAGCCACATCATATAGCAGCATGAATTATCCTGTACAATCCTAAAACCCTCGTCGTCACAAAAGAAAATAGCAGGAACTACATAGTCTCAAGCAAAATAAACTCTGGGTGATATCTGAAGTGATAATCACCTCATGCTTATAAAATATAGTTACATTTGGGAGAAAACCCATTAAAAAGCTCTGACCCTCTTTTAAACTGAGAATTCCGACTAAGAATCAGGCATTCCATAGATGTCGAGAGCCATAACCATGCTTAAAGCTTCCCCTCCAATCGGGACAAGTACTTTCCCGAGACTGAAAGCTCCTTCACTGTAGAAGCGTCACCCTACCGAGCAGGTCGAGCCAGCTCTGAGTGCCAATGATCTGCGTAGCATTGCAATTACAAGAAAACTGATTAGTGTACCTGATAGGGTTTGAAACGATTGCAGTTGCAACGAATAAGGAAATAAGAGCAGCGAATCAGCTAACAAGGAAATTAAAGCTTTTACCTGTAAACGTCTTTGGCCCATTTCCAGACCATGAAGCCGGGCCTGAACAGGGTTTCCAACCATCTAAACAGTGATGCGGAAGTAATGACCACACCAGAGCGACTTCCGCTGAAGGATTGCAAACAAATGAGGTCAATCTCTCCACACTTGGAGTTGAGAGAACCCTGGCGAAAGCTCCACTGTTGGATTGCATTGGAGTATGCGTCACTATTGATCTGGTTGAGGATCCCGAGCCGAGCTGGTGAGACTAGACGGTCCACTAAGCCATACACATGACAGCGCAGAGACAACAATTAATTCACCCTTATCCGGTAAGGCTCGCCACGTGGTGGAAGCGGCTTCATACCCAAAACCACAATGTAAAGACAAACTGTGTAAATTCATAAATCAAAATCACTCCCCGGAAAATCATCTGCACCATTAATTGTCACCCTCATACCGTAGAAATAGTAAATTTTGGGTGGTACTGTAGTCCTGCAGGGTAAATTACAGCGACCCCTTTGACACGGTAAGAAGTGAAATAAAATAAAATAAAAAATTCTGATGGAGACATTACAAGTGGTATCAGAGCTAAAGTTGCAAAACTGTGGCCTCTGGGCATTGGTAAAAAAAAAAAAAAACAGTCAACACACTGTATATGACAATTTATTTCATCTCCAATGTGTAAAAAGAAATAGCTAATGTGTTAACCCTCTGCTGTTGATTGTTTTTGGTAAGCACAGGGCAAGATAGGATTGACAACATGAGGAGAGCAGACAGTGTGTCACACAGGTTTGTGGCGGGTCAGGGACCTGCAACAGGTCCTGGAAGCAATCTCGAATTATGGGTACAGCTAGGCGAGGAAGCACGCAATACCAATCAGGCAATTTTGGAGATGGTACAAGAGCTGAAGAATGAAATGGCTCGATCACAGGAAGATAATGCAAGATTAACTATGGAACAGGAGAGGATTATCAAAAGCATATCCGACAGACAGAACCAGCAGCCATTGAATCTCAGCACTAAGCAACAAAGAATGTCAGGAGAACAGAATCACCCCACAGAACCTGAGGAATCAGAAGGAAGGGAGGAGGAACGCTAAGATAATGCCTCCGAACAACAGACATCCAAAAGGCAGCGGATCGAGTTGCAAGGGGAATTTCGTAAAATCAAGCCACCACACTTCGATGGTGAACAGGAGGAAGCAGCTGAAGCCTGGTTGATTAATATGAACAAATACTTCCAGTTGTATGAATACGATCACAACCTCAAAGCACGATTGGCCATTTTCCAACTACAGGGGAAGGCCACCTTGTGGTGGGAGGAAGTTAAGATGGTAAAAGGGGTAAGCGAACAGAATGTCACTTGGGAGAAATTCCAACGATACTTTAAGGAAAGGTACTTGACTGAGCGTTTCTATGATGAGAAGGCAAGGGAATTTCATGACCTGCGGTTGGGGCAGCAAACGATGGACGAGTTTATTACTCGTTTTACTTCCTTACTCCGCTATGTGCCCTATATCCGAGAAGAGAAAGCTAAAGTACAGAGGTTTGTCAGTAGCCTACCTGTAAGTATGAGGGAAAGAATTGAATTTGACAACCCAAAGACGATGGACGAGGCTATACACAAAGCCCGAATCTGCTACCAGCAGAGCAAGCAAAAGGGAGAGCCCTTGGGTAAGAAATGGGTCGATAAGAGAAGCAGCAAGCTGGCTGGTGGTACTAAAGGAAACCGTGGTGGAGGTAACAAAGGATTCACTAAAGGGAAAATCAGCAGAAACTCTCAAAAGAATTCACTCCGATTAAAGCCCCTCAATGAGTCCAGAACTAATGATCAACCCAGAAAAATAGACAATGAAGGGACAGCAAGGCCCCCGGTGCAATGTTGGGGCTATGGCGGCCCCCATTATGTGAAAAACTGCCCTCAGCGAAAAGGGGCTGAACAGGTCTCCCAGGTTTATGAAGCCTCTACTGTTGGTGATGTAGGACGGAGTCTGCCAAAGATTAATGCCGCTCTGGAGGATCGCCAGGCAGAGTACCAGCCGACCATGGTGGAATTTGAAGGTAAACTCTTAGACCTTGCTGTAACTGTTTTAATTGACCCTGGTGCAACATTAAGTTATATTAGTCCTAGAATTGTGGAGCACTGTAAGTTGCAACCTGTTAAGTTTAGGGACCCTTGGCTAGCTCAGTTGGCAACAAGGGCAAAAAGACGGGTATTGGCTAAGGTCAAAAACTGCCCATTAAAAATAGCAGGACAGACAGTAACAACAGATTTAAATGTGCTTCCCCTTGGCTCATATGACATATTGATTGGTATGGACTGGTTAGAAAAACACTGGTCCATAATTAATTGTAAAACCAAGACTATCAGCTATAAGGACGAGCTTGGAATAAAACAAGAGATGCAGGGGATTAAGCGGCCAGTACAGATTCGGCCCATAACTGCCTCACAGTTAGCCAAATGCATCAGAAAAGGATGTCAGATTTATGCCATCCAAGTGGGGTATGCCAATTCAAAAAATAAAACAGCCACATTGGAGAATATTCCTGTGATACAAGAATTTGTTGATGTGTTTCCGAAAGAGATTCCTTGGCTGCCACCTAAAAGAGACATAGATTTTACCATTGAATTGGTGCCAGGAGCAACCCCAGTCTCTCAAGCACCCTACAGAATGAGTGTACCAGAATTGACAGCGTTGAAGATGCAATTACAGGAACTGTTGGACAAAAAGTACATTCGCCCCAATGTGTCCCCTTGGGGATCTCCAGTATTATTCGTTAAGAAAAACGATGGGACTCTCCGCATGTGTATGGATTACCGTTAGTTGAACAAACTGACAATTAAAAACAAGTACCCCCTACCCCGCATTGATGAACTGTTTGACCAGGTAAGAGGGGCAACAATTTTCTCGAAGATTGATTTGCGGTCAGGGTATCACCAAATTCGGATTAGAGAGGAAGACATAGCTAAGACAGCTTTCAGAATTCGGTATGGCCACTATGAGTTTGTGGTGTTACCCTTCGGGTTGACCAACGCCCCCGCCACCTTTATGTTCCTGATGAACAATGCGTTCCATCGATATTTGGATAAATTTGTGCTGATATTTATTGACGATATATTGATTTACTCTCGGACTATGGAGGAGCATTAGGAGCATCTCAGGTTAGTATTGCAAACCCTCCGAGAGCACCAGTTGTACGCTAAGTTCAGTAAATGTGAATTTTTCAAGGAGCAGATACAGTACTTGGGCCATATCATCACTAAGGATGGAATCGCTGTGGATCCTGAAAAGATAAGGACCATTATGGAATGGCCAGTACCCAAGGATGTGGCAGACATCTGATCATTCATGGGATTGGCAAGCTATTATAGACGGTTTGTAGAGGGATTTTCAAAAGTGGCATACCCAATCACATCCTTGCAGAAGAAGGGAAGAACCTTCCGGTGGACTCCTGAATGTCAAAGAAGTTTTGAACAACTCAAATATTTACTCACCACAACACCCATTCTAAGTATAGCCGATCTCAGCAAAGATTACGTAGTGTGTACTGACGCAAGCAAATAAGGATTGGGAGGTGTGCTAATGCAGGAAGGAAAAGTGATAGCATACGAATCAAGGAAGTTAAAAGAGCATGAGTAGAAATATTCTGCTTACGATCTAGAGTTGGCAGCTATGATTCACGCCCTGAAAATGTGGCGACATTATCTTGTGGGAAGAAAATTTCTGCTATTGACAGACCACCACAGCCTGACCATTTATTTTAGTTAGCCCACACTAAATGCAAGGCAAGCACAGTGGGTGGATTTCTTAAGTGGATTTGATTTTGAGATCAAGCATCTGAAAGGGAAGGAGAATTGGGTGGTGCACGCTTTGAGTCGCAATTTGCAGTGTTTGTACGAGATTTCTTGCAGTGAAAGGAAAAACCCCTTTGGGGAAATGATAAAAAAGGGAGCCGAGCAAGATACTGTGTATCAACAAATAAAACAACAAGTACAACTACCAAACAGCATGGAAAAATAGCCGGATTACGCTTTGGATGCAGCTGGGATTTTGTATTATAAAGGGAGGCTGTATGTACCCAACCAGAACAATATTAAGAATTTGATATTGGATGAGTATCATAGGAGTCATTATGCCGGACACCCCGGATATCAAAAGATGAACACCGCACTCCGAAAAGAATATTACTGGCTGGGCTTGAAGAAAGATGTGGCTGGGTACTTGGCTCGATGTCTTGGATGTCAGCAAATTAAAGTAGAACACCAGCATCCTACGGGCTTACTACAACCTTTACCCATTCCGGAGTGGAAGTGGGAAACCATCACTATGGACTTTATAACAGGCTTGCCTAAGTCAAAGAAGAACAATGATTCCATCATGGTGGTTGTAGACAAGCTGAGTAAGTCAGCACATTTTATACCAATGCAATCTACATACAAAGCGGTGCAGATCGCTCATGTGTTCATGCAAAACATATTTAAGTTGCATGGGTTACCAAAGGCAATAATTTCAGACCGGGATGTAAAATTTACATCGGCCTTTTGGAAAACATTGTTTGAGGAATTGGGTACTCAGCTGAACTTTAGTACGGCATATCATCCTCAAACTGACGGGCAAACTGAACGGGTGAATCAGGTGGTGGAAGATATGTTAAGGGCATATGTGATGCAGCAACCAACCAAGTGGGAGGACTATCTTCACTTGGTTGAGTTTGCATACAATAATGGCTACCACACATCATTGCAGATGAGCCCTTTTGAGGTGCTGTATGGACAGAAGTGCCACACCCCCTCAAGCTGGAGTGGACCGGAAGACAGGTTGATGTTACATCCTGAAATGCTCCAGGAGATGGAGGAACTGGTTAAAAAAGTGCGTTCTAATATGAAGGCAGCTCAGGATAGGCAAAAGAACTTCGCTGACCGGAAAAGGAGGTTTAAGGAATATCAAGTCGGTGATCATGTGTATGTGAGAATTCGAGCACGAAAGGGCACTTTACAGTGGAGTGGGTGCGCTAAGTTGGCACCTCGATATTGTGGACCCTTCCGGATTTTAGCAAGGGTTGGGCTGGTGGCTTACCAGCTTGCTCTGCCTAGTCACATACGAGTCCACAATGTCTTTCATGTTTCTGTGTTAAAAAAATATGTTTATGATCCTAAACATGTGATTAATTGGCAGGATATTTAGGTAAGAATTTTCTCCGGTAAATCAATCAAAATATTTTCTCTTAAAAGAAAATTGACTCAGGGTGTTGCATATTGCAGGTAGAACCGGAAGGAGAAATCCGAGTCGAACCGCTAAGCATTCTAGACCGGAGAGAAGTCATGCTGCGGAAGCGGGATATTACCCAAGTTAAAGTGCAGTGGCAGCACTTTGGGCCTGATGAGGCCACTTGGGAAGATGAGGAACTCATGAAACAGGCTTACCCAGGGCTGTTTATAACCGAAAGACATCGGGACGATGTCTAATTTCAGGAGGGGGAGATGTCATATCCCCAGATTATTGTAAATATTTTTTTTATCGCAGTCAAAACAAGAACATTATCTGTTGTATAAACTTATAGTTTTTTTTTTTAAGTAAATGGAAATTAAAATAACAGGGATATCATGTCATGTAGTGGAAGAGTTGGTTAAGACATGGAAAAAAAAAATAGTTACAACCCTAACCGTCCTTCCCCCCAAACCGTGGAATGGTTTCTAGGAAAAGGAGGGGGGAAAGAGGGGAAGAAACACTGTGCTATAGAGGACAGACAACAGGAAAAGGGTAGGGATCTTACCAAGTCTGGTGAGGATCAGACGGTAAGCGCACAACGCACCTGCAACGAGCAAAGATGGTAGTCTTTGAGTCAGCTGGGGGGAGACTAGTCTTGAAAGACAATCTCAAGGACGGGTGGATGACTAGCTGCAGAAGGCAGTGGTGACCGTATCCATAAATAGAGAAAAGAAGAGCTCTATAGAAGGCGACGCAGGTATGCGATCTCTAACTCAATTAAAGAGAAGATATTCTTATTTTCTCTAGTTTTACAGTTCCTTAAATTAAAAAAAAAAGGGTTCAGCAGTAGGGAGGTCAGGTAGATTTCCACTTTAACTGTATCTGGCAGAAATGGCTATATGTATTACTGTTGGGAAATGTCGACCCAGAGAATTTATAATTATTTGTCTCGGTATAGGTGAATCTCTTCTCTTCTCAGGTTTTTCTCTTTTAAAAAAAACAACATATATAATCATGCTTGTCAGTAATACATTAAGGGTTGTTCAATGGAATAGCCGTGAAGAGATTTAACGCATAGGAAATCTTGCAAAATCTACAAAAGAAACGAGGGAATTAGGAAATCATGCAAAACAACCGAGAGCGGACAGTCGCCTGAGGGGTTACTGATAAATCAAACAGCAAGAACCATGCAATGCGTAGACAAACTTTAATTGAGGGAAGGGCTAGTAACTTAGTTAAAAATCAGTAAAAGTCTCTGCCTTTGAATCTTGGAACCATAAAGAGGGGAACGGGGACTGCTATAGTTTTGGTACATGTAGAGGGGATAGATAGACTCCCATGGACCACATGTTCCAGGTCTAATTATTGGTGAACCTTTCTGAATAGTAGGATTGTAACCGGGTTGCGTGATAGCTTTTAAAATAAAATACTGGAACCCGTAGAGGTACTTTCATTATACAAGTAATAATGAACTCATAGAATATAAATCAAACATAAGGAATAAACCGTTTGGAGTAGTTAGCATAGCAATCAGGAAAGGGGTAGACTGAACCTAGGATAAGGGTTCGAGTCTTTTCCGATGCCAGCAGAGTCCTGCGGCCATGACACCATGCAGGGAAGAAAACCCTCCTGGCGGTGAAACCCTGAAGTTGGGGAATGGAGCACCAGCTCCCGAGGAAAGCTTGGCATCTGGGAAGGCCAGGCTGTAAAGACCCGAGGTAGCAGACCCGGCATCGAAATGGAAAGAACATACAAGGAATAACGTCAATACTATGTAACTGGAGAACAAGTTGCACTCATTACACGAGATCAGGTGGGCCGAGAACCACATATCCAACTGAAGTATTTTAACTCTATTTAATACAAACCACTTCTGTAAATTTGAAAAAAAAACGATATAACATACGGCACATACATGAGTAAGCGAGAAATAGAATATACATCACATTAGAATCTACAGTCAAACCAAAGACAGGAACCCAAAACTGGGTATACATATTTAGCAAGGAATCAGAAGCAACTCAAACAAATAATGCTCTCGACTGCTAGCCATAGTAGCCACATCATATAGCATCATGAATTATCCTGTACAATCCTAAAACCCTCGTCGTCACAAAAGAAAATAACAGGAACTACATAGTCTCAAGAAAAATAAACTCTGGGTGATATCTGAAGTGATAATCACCTCATGCTTATAAAATATAGTTACATTTGGGAGAAAACCCATTAAAAAGCTCTGACCCTCTTTTAAACTGAGAATTCCGGCTAAGAATCAGGCATTCCATAGATGTCGAGAGCCATAACCATGCTTAAAGCTTCCCCTCCAATCGGGACAAGTACTTACCCGAGATTGAAAGCTCCTTCACTATAGAAGCGTCGCCCTACCGAGCAGGTCGAGCCAGCTCCGAGTTCCAATGTTCTGCGTAGCATTGCAATTACAGGAAAACTGATTAGTGTACCTGATAGGGTTTGAAACGATTACAGTTGCAACGAATAAGGAAATAAGAGCAGCGAATCAGCTAATAAGGAAATTAAAGCTTTTACCTGTAAACGTCTTTGGCCCATTGCCAGACCATGAAGTCGGGCCTAAATAGGGTTTCCAACCACCGAAACAGCGTTGCGGAAGTAATGACCGCACCAGAGCGACTTCCGCGAAAGGATTGCAAACAAATGAGGTCAATCTCCCCACACTTGGAGTTGAGAGAACCCTGGCGAAGGCTCCACCGTTGGATTGCATTGGAGTATGCGTCACCGTTGATCTGGTTGAGGATCCCGAGCCGAGCTGGTGAGACCGGACGGTCCACCAGGCCATACACATGACAGTGCAGAGACAACAATTAATTCACCCTTATCCGGTAAGGCTCGCCACGTGGTGGAAGTGGCCTCATACCCAAAACCACAATGTAAAGACAAACTATGTAAATTCATAAATCAAAATCACTCCCCAGAAAATCATATGCGCCATTAATTGTCACCCTCATAGCGTAGAAATAGTAAATTCTGGGTGGTACTGTAGTCTTGCAGGGTAAATTACAGCGACCCCTTTGACACGGTAAGAAGTGAAATAAAATAAATAAATAAAAAATTCTGATGGAGACATTAGATTTTGAAAATGCCAATGATGCATTCAACTCTTGGGAGTTCATGTTATTTCAATTCATTTTTCCTCAAACTCATCATTTCTCTGAATTCATTACTTGGTGTGAAAATCGTTATCTGCCAAGTCAAGGATCCATAGTTTTCTGAAATAATGAAATTATATTGTCGATAACTCCAAAATCCATTTTCTAGGCCTTGCAGATAAGACCTCAAAGGTCGTTACCCCTTCTCAGTTGATTCCTGGACGGAAATTTATCAAAAAATTGATTTAGAATTACCATAAAAATTATTCAAATTAATATTATAGAAAAGTAAATCAATGAGTTTTTATTAAAAGTATTATTAAAAAATATTGTTGAAACTTGTTTTCAAGTTTTTATCGCAATGCCAATTATAGTTTTTTTTCTTGAGGTTGGATAGACCACATTGGTCTTAGTGGATGTTAATCATCATCATCATCATTAATACAATACAAACTTGATATTAATATAATAATAATAAAATTTGAATTAAATAAATAAATAAAATTAAATACTGAAATCTATGTAGTGAAAATGTTAAAAATTAAAATAATTAAACAAAATCAATTTACATAATTTGATATTTTAATTACAAATTGCAATTTAAATTTTAAATTTTTGTATTTTATATGAAAAATAAGTTTTTATTTTAATTATGTTATTAATGAAGTTTTAATACATTAAATTTAATATTTTATTTTATCATAGTAATTTTTTAAAACTAAATTATTTGATTTTAATAAAAAATTATCTAAATTTATCTACTATCACATAATTATAACAATTTTTTCAACATATAGATTATGATTAATGACTATCATATTATAAGAAATTAATTCAAAAAAAGTCACGTCAAGAGAATTTTGCACAAGCTTTTGGAACCAACTAGTGTGGTTCACATATATATATAGATTTATTTAATACCTAAGGTTATTATTTCTCTATATATATACATAGATAGATATTAGCTTATTTAATACCTAAAGTTATTATTTCTCTTATTTTTAATAAGTCAAATGCTTATTTAGATTTTCAGAGTGTCAATAAATCCATTTATATATTTTGTTACTTAAATTATAATTATAATATGAATTGTTTAAATATATTATATAACCATTTTTTAAGCAATTAAAATAATCTGTCCATCTTAAAAATGAAACACTGATTAATTGGAAACACATAATAGGATTATTTTTGAATTAATCATGATATTATTATAAATCACAGAAACTTAAACTCTGTAACTATCACATTGTTATAGCAATTCCTTACCATTGAGTAGAGTTCACATTAATTCTATCACATTGTTATAACAGTTCTTTTAACCCACAGATATAGAGTTTACATTAATTCTTCCCACAGATAGATATATAAATCAATGAATGTTACACTATTTCAACCCACAGATAGATATATAAATCAATGAATGTTACACTATTTCAGCCCATGAATGTAGAGTTTACATATAAAATAGAAGAAAGACTCATTTTCCGCCTGTGTAAACTGATTTTGGAGCGGGGTGTAAAACATGTATGGTAGGAATTTATGTTCGGGAAGCCGCACAGCTTTTCCCCAGTCGTGGACTAGTCATATCTGTAGTAAAATAATATCGCCATCTCCTCGTCGATGGTGGAGCCCATTTTTACTCTTTTCACATGAAAAAATTAGCAACTTTAGGAGCCCATGTTGAGAGTGGAGATGGATTACTATTCAAAAAACAATAAAAGAATTCAAGTTTGATAGTTGTAATTTAAATTTCCAAAAATTTCTATTAAATTAAACCAAAATAGGTCAAATTTTCTATTTTTATTTAGGCAAAATTTACATTTTATTATAAAATATATTGTAAAACAACCTTAAATACAATATATAAACTGGTTTCTACATTTTCATTAATAAAAACCAGAGTTTTTTTTCATCTGGAAGAAAACTACAGCTTACTAATCAAGTGAAATCAGATAAAATCAATCCTCTCGGATAAAATCAATCCTCTTTCATTGTAAAATTGGACCAACAATATTTATAAACTGGTTTCTATATTTTTATTAATAAAAACCAGAGTTTTTTATTTGGAAAAAAACTACAGCTTACTGATAAAGTGAAATCAGATAAAATCAATCCTCTTTCATTGTAAAATTGGATCAACAATATTTCAAAACTCATATTTCATAATTTTATTAATTTAAATTACTTTTATAAATTTTAATTTCACGAATAGGAAATGCATATCAAATTATCACGGGAAATAATATCATAAAAATTCATAATTTCCTTGAAAATTTCATTCATAAACTGTCGAAACAAAAACGAGATCACAAATATAAGCAGTGAAATCATATAAAAATTTACCAATAAAAATTATGGGGTAAAATCATAAAATAATTTTAATGATAAAAGTATGTAATTTTATAACTTTTTTATATTTATTTTAATTTTGGTTTAATTTGGAAAAAATATATTATTATTTCCCAATGTTTGAAGATATCATTTCAATAAAATATTAATTTTGTTTTGAAATTATATTATATAATATATATATAGTATTGCAGTTTTGCTGAGACAAATGAAACAAAAGCTACTTGATGGTATGTCAATGCCTTTTTTTTTTACACATGAAACAAATGAATTTTTTTTTTTTTTTTTTTTTTTACAAATTTATTGAAATTTGCATGTGAGATTCTAAAAATCTATAGAGCAAAAAGAAATTAAAGCCATATTTTTAACAAAAGCTTTGTTTGTATTCAGAGAATAAAGTGTCATTTTTAATCATAATTTATTTGTGTGCATATTATTAGTTTTGTGTCATCTACACATTTTTAGAAATGGTAATTATTTATTATTATTACTACGAATTTCCAAGGCTAATTGAATTTTAAGAATAAAAAAACCTAATGTGAAAATAAAGTAAATTTTTCCATAGAACCACATAGTTACTATATCAATGGTTTAATTCCTCTTTTAACAATGATATTCACAAAAATTACATAAATATGTAAACCATCTATTTAAAAAATGACATATATTACTTTAAAAAAAATCTAAAAAAAAATTAGAAATCAAATAAAAGAGTTTAATGAAATTTTGTATATGACAAAATAATCAAAGAGTTCAATTTAAAAAGATGCTACTCATTAAAAAATATCATCCACATATATTTAGAAACCGTTATTACATATTAAAACTATGGATTTCTAAGGTTAATGAATTTCAAGAAAAAAGCAAAATTAGGTCCAAACTAAACTAAGATTTTCTATGTTTTAAATTTCTTTTTTAAAAGTGATATTCATAGAAATTATATGAATATCTAAGATGTTTATTTCAAAAACATGTATTATTCGAAATAAAAAAATCTAAATAATGTTATAAATAAAATAAAATCCAAATAAAATTTGTGTGGATATAATTAGTTTTAACCTATCCACATATGTTTAGAAACTCTAATTATTTATTATTATTACTATGAACTTCTAAGGTTACTTGAATTTCAAGGGAAAAACAAATAATAATAAGTTGAAACTAAACTAAAATTTTCTATAAAACCATATGCTTACTGATCAATATTTTAATTTTTTCTTTTAACAATGATATTCACACAAATTACATCAATATTTAAAATGGTTATTTCAAAAATAACACCTACTACTTGAAATAAAAAAAATGTAAAGTAAATTACAATTCAATAAACTTCAAATAAATAAATTTCATGAAACTTTGTATCAATAAAATAAACATTGTACAAACAAAATAAAGATTGTATTTTGACAAAATAATCTAAGAGGTCAATTTAAGAAGCTATTGCTAATGAATAACTTAGATTTATGTTATCTCATTCATATATAATTAGAAACTGTAATCATTTATTTATGATTGTTACTATGAATTTATAAGATAAATTTAATTTAAACGAACAAAATAAAATTGAAACTAAAGTAAAATTGTCTATAGAACCACATACTTGCTACAACAATGTTTTAAACTTTTCTTTTAAACAATGGTATTCACAAAAAATACATCAATATCTAAAATATTTATTTGAAAAATGACATATACTACTTGAAATAAAAAATGTAAAGAAAATTACAAATAATATAAAATTCAAATAGAAAAATTCAATGGAATTTTGTATAGACATAATTAATACTGTACTATGAAAAAAAAATTAAACATTCTACTATGACAAAATAATCCAAGACTTTAATTTAAGTAGTTGTTCCTGAAAAAAACATTCTACTATGCCAAAATAATCCAAGACTTCAATTTAAGTAGTTGTTTTTGATGAAGAACTTGGATTTATATTAACTCATTCACTTTCAATCTCACCACTTTGTTAACACAAACAAAGAAATAGATTCACACTCACAATAAATTTTTCAAAAATCCAAAAGGAGAAGCATAATATCAATTTGAGAATAAAAACAATAAAATACTCTCTCTATAGGTGGAATCAAAATAAAAAAATTTCAAATCCAAAGCGAAATTGACAACACTGCAAAAAAAAAACAATATTTTTTTCAAAATTTCAGAATTCTAAACATCAGTTCAATAACATTTCAAAATAATTGTCAGATCAAAAGTTCAATTGACAACACGACTATATATATATATATTCAAAATTTTAGAACTGCTTAACATTAGTTCAATAACATTTCAAAATTTCAGAAACCTTGAACATCGGTTCAATGTTAGCCCAATAAATTTTCAAAATTTGAGAACTAATAAAATTGGTTCAATATAGTCTTTAATAGTTTTTCAATATATCAAAGCAATAATTAGTAAAAAAGTTTAAAAGACACATGTAAATAGATGGAACAACAACAATAGAAATAGATCATCCTTGAGTAGGTGACAAGGATGGGGAACACTGATTGTAAGACTACCATTGAGAATAAACTCTTAGAAGATTATCTGACTCGACAAGTGACTGTGGACGAATGCTGACTTGACATGACACATCACAAGCTTTGAGTGCAGACAATAGTTGAATCAGATCCCTTTCCATTATCAGGAGCTTTAGATTTATAGTCCCTTTGATCTGGATTTAAACAGAAACGCAACAAATTACAGGGATAACCATAAACATAAAGATGTAGTGGAAATAATACTTCATTTCATTAATGTAAAATATTGAAATATGCTTACAAACAATAATGGAAATAAACCAGCTAGGGCGATGGTAGCTTATCTCTGAGAAGAGATGTGGCGGCTGCATGCCTCTGAACTGTGTTACAATGAGGCTCGAAGTTCTATTTATTGTTGAGAAACAATGGAAAACCCTAAACATCCAAAAACCTAACGCTAGAAGATGAAACGCCAAACTGTGGGCCCCGTTTGGGTAAATTGGTACATCAACTTCTCGGGGTCGTAACTTTGGCATATGATCTCTGTTTGACGTGCACAATATCTCGTTAGAAAGATCTATTTGAGAACTACAACTTTGGGAAGAGAAACATCAGTCCATGGCCCCATGTTGCTCCATGTTTTCCCAAAAAATGTTGTTTAGGGCCTCAAAACGACTTCGAAAGTTCAGGACCTGAAAAACTACTAAAAATAGTAAACTGTGCTACAATTAAGGAAACTGAAAAGCTGAAACAAAAAATGGTGGGGGTCCAAGTGGACTTGGCAGGTGGCCACCAATATCCACCTGGGTCATTCCTCCCCCCTTAGGAAGCAATGGTCCCCATTACGTTGAGTTCCTCCATGAGATGAGGAAACTTCTACTGAACTTGGTCCCTGGTGAGTCACTTACCCTGGTGAAGGAGTTGGCCTGCTTTGACAACTCGATACAGGTGGATATTTTGCTGGTGAGTGTGCTTGATCTGTGTGTCCATGATCCGATCAGTTACAGCTTATTCGATGCAATTTGGATTTAACTTTTTGGGTGTGAGCTGTTCTGCAATGTCGGATGTGTCTAGTAATGGTGGAAAGTATCGTCGAAGGCGGTCCACATTGAACATTAGGTACAGGCCAAGGAATGGGGGAATGCTGAGATCAAATGCATTGTCTCCCACAACCTTGGTAATGGTATAAAGACCATATCGGAGTGGTCTGAGTTTCAGTAGGCTCCGGTAAGGCGTTCCTTTTGCAAATGCAACCAAACTTTGTCGCCCACCTAAAACTTGTGTGGCACCTGATGTTGATCATGTCGTTGCTTGTACTTGGCATTTGATTTGTCCATAATGTCATGGACTTGCTGGCGAATATGTTGGATGTGCTCAATGAAGCTGTTTGCCTTATCTGTTTCGGACTGGACATGAGCCGAATCTGCGTGAGTAGCTGCAAATGGCATGGCCACATCAATGGGACATAGTGGCTCGAATCCGATGCCCACCTGAAAAGGGTTGTGGCCAGTCGAGCTGTGGAGAGCCCGATTGTAGTTGTGCTAAACATAGGGGAGGCTCTCGTCCCATGTGCATGGATGGTTTGAGTTGTACATGCGCAGAATGTGTACAATCATCCTGTTGACAACCTCTGTCTGGCCATCAGTTTGAGGACTTAGTGAGTTTGGTGTCAAGCATTGACCAGAGACTGGACCAAAATGTACTGAGGAACCTGTTGTCTCGATCTAAGATGATAGACTGTTTGGATCCCAAAGTGTACCCACACTCATTCAAAGAAGAGTTTAGCAGTGGCTTCTGCTATGATATTCTTCTTGCAGGCAGCCATAATGGACATCTTCGAGAACCTGTCGACGACCACAAAAACACAGTCATTTCCATGCTTAGTGGAAGGAAGGCCTGAAATGTAATCCATGGAGATGGATTCCCAAGGTTGACTAGGGGTAGGCAGCGGGGTATAGAGGCCTTGCTTCTTGATGGTCAGTTTGGCAATGATGCAGGCAGTGCATGATCTGATGTACTTCCTGACATCCTGTCGAAGATTCGGCCAATAGAAGTACTTCTGCAGTACTGCCACCATTTTCTCGACCCCGAAATGTCCAGCAACCCGACTGTAGTGTGCTTCCCAAATCACCTTAGCACGCTCACTTGAAGGAACACAAAGGTGACCCAGGTGGCATAACAGGGCATCTTGGAGGTGAAAATTTGGAACATGCTGACCCTCCAAGAGTGTCTGGTATGTGTGGCCGAATTCTAGGTCGCCTTTGTAGAGAAGTGGCCAATCAGAAGTCTCATGCCCACAAGAATTGAGCACAGTGGTTAACGCCATGATTAGTGGTCGACTCAGGCAATCTGCAACATTTTTGGTGCTACCCTTCTTATACTTGATATTCAAATGGAAATGTTGCAGGTATGTGGACCACTTCTGATGGCGATCATTTTGCAACTTCCCTTGGGTTTGTATGTGTAGGGGTCGGTGGTCTGTGTGGATGATCATTTCCTTCCCCAAAATGTAATGCTTCCATTGTCAGCAGGCCTGCACAATGGAATACATCTCTTTTCATAAGTGGGATACTTCTGGACTGTGTCTAAAAGTGTCTCACTATGATATGCCACTGGATGCCCGTGTTGAGTAAGGACTGCCCCAATAGCATTGTCAGAGGCATCTGTCTCGACCTCAAATGGTTGTTGCAAGTATGGTACTGCGAGCACTGGTGTCATGCAGAGGCGATCTTTCAACTCTGTGAATGCCTTCTATTGAGACTCAAACCAAAAGAATTTTTCTTTCACTCCTCCCTTGGTGACATGACTCAAGGGCCAAGTGATATGAGAAAATCCCAACACGAACTTGTGGTAGAAGTTGTCAAGACCTAGAAAGCTGCGGAGCTCTGTCAAAGTGGTTGGAGATGGCCAATCTCGAATGACTCGGCTCTTGGCTGGATCCACCTGCACCTCATGTTCATCAATAATGTCTCCCAAATACTGAACCTGGTTCATGCCAAAAGTGCATTTCTTCAAATTGGCACATAACTTGTGTTGCCGCAGTGTTTGGAGAACCTGTTGGATGTGGTGGAGGTGCTCTTCCCAACTCTGGCTGAGGATCAGGATGTTATCCAAGTATACCACTACAAATGAGTTGGTGAATGGTCGCAAGATGTCATCCATTAGCCTCATGAAGGTTGCAGGAGCATTCGTCAATCCGAAAGGCATAACCAACCATTCGAAAAGGCCCTTCTTGGCTTTGAAGGCAGTCTTCCACACATCAGAGGGTTCGATTGGTACCTAGTGATATCCTAACTTCAAATCAATCTTGCTAAAATATTTTGCCCACTTTAGTCGGTCCAAGAGGTCATCAATCCGTGGGATCGGGTACCTATTATAGACAGTGATCTTGTTTAGCACTTGATAGTCATTACAGAGTCTCCAAGTCCCATCCTCCTTCTGTACCAACACAATCGGGCTCCCACAAGGCGATGAACTTGGACGGATGTGACCTTTTTGCAGCAACTCCTGAATCTACCTCTTGATTTCATCATTCTCCAGAACAGATTGCCAATAGATTAGTCCATTGGGCAGCGAAGCACCTAGGGTCAGATCAATGGAGTGCTTGACCCAACAATGTAGAGGAACCCTTGCAGAGGAGGTGAAGATGTGCTCGTACTCCTCCACGACCTTGTCCATTTGTAGTTGTTGTGCGGAGAGGCCTTGTCTGGAGGTCATGGACACCGTCTTCTTCTTTCCTTGAGGGCGTATCATTAGGAAAAAAAAATTCCCGGTTTTGGAAATGAGCTTACTGCATTGTTTTGCAATAATTAAAGAGATGGCGGTAGGCGGTGCTACCTTCGGTATCCTGTACAACTTATTTCCCAAAGTAACAATAACATTACGAGGCCTTGATTCATACACAACATGTTACTTCCACAAGTATGGTTGTCCCAATAATACATCACAAACTTCAAGGGGAGCAATGTCACACAATACCTCATCCATGAAGGGCTTGATGTTGTATGGAAGGCGACACTGCTGGCTCATGCGAAGATCCCGTCCTTGGTGAAGCCACCTGATGGTGTATGGTTGTGGATGTGCTATGGTTGGTAAGCCTAGTCGCTTCACGACCTCTGCCGAAATGAGGTTCTTTTGCCTCCCGCTATCGACAATGAACTGTAGCAGGGAGCCCTTTACCCACATATGGGAGTGGAAGAGATGCTCCTCCTCCTCTAGATCTTTGAGTTCCTCCTTTTGGATTTTCGTGGTGGAAACGGTGGTGTTGGGCTCCGCATCAATAATCTGCTTCCCCTTGTCATTCCCCTTGTCGGGTTCTGACTCAGAGTCGGAACATGCATCTAATACTGAAACCTTTAGCTCGGCCACCAGTGATAGCTTGGCTCGACACTCACTTGTGTTGTGAGTACAGCTCTTATGGAACTCACACTACTTTCCTGTGTCCTTTTTTGGCTTCACGGTGCCATTCTTTGCTTGCAGCTTTTGCGGGTTGTCTTGGGCTGCCCCGCCTTGGCTTAGTCCTTTGTTCTGCGGTTTGGGGGTACCTTTCCCTTGCCTCGAATTCATAGATCCAAAGTCTCGCTTCTTCTGTTTAATCTTTTGCTCGACCTTGACAGCATATCGGTATGCCGTGCCGGGCGAGGGGATGTTCAGGAATTCTATTTCCTCCTGGATGTACTTCTGCAAACAGTCACTGTTAGGCCCCTATACTACTAGTGTAACCCCTTATTGTTATTAGTACAACCCCCTTATTATATTTTTGTACCCATGTAGTCCCCATATTGTTACTATTGTGCCCCATAGAAGCCCATTATTGTTATTATGTGCCCTTACATTATTATTGTTATGTCGACTCTGATTATATTATGACCCCTTAGACTCATATATGTAGAAAGGAGGTCTTGTCATTTGTATCAACGAAGAATTGTTCATTTGTGTAATGTAAAGGCGGTTGCCTCCTCGAAGAGGCTTATTTCTAAGGTATTCATCTATCTTTTCTATCTTTTTTGTGAGCTGGTTTCATAACATTTGGTATCAAGAGCTTTGGATTCCAGGGTTTCGCTGCTCCAAATAGGTCATCATGGCATTTTCGCTATAACTTGTTTTCTGAGACGTTTTAGAAGTGCAAAACAAAACCCATTTGAGAGGAACTCGCGCTGAACCTCGGATCCAAATTTAAGAGCTTGTATTGCTATATTTTCGGAGATATGATCTGCCGAAATTAGGGTTTGTGCAAGATCCAAAATTTCAACTAAAATAGGTCATCGTGGGATTTTCGCTATAACTGTTTCTCTATGAAGTTTTAAAAGCTAAACCAAAAACCCATTTGAGAAGCAATCGGTTTGAATCTCGGCTTTGAATTTCAGATCATGTCTCACTATAGTTTTGGAGATATAGTCTGAGGAAGTTAGGGTTTTTGCAAACCCAAAATTACATTCCAAATAGGTCACCTTGGGAAAATCATCATAGCTGTCTCTCTGAGCATTAGATTGAAATTTTGTAAGAAGTTACAGAAAGGGGATAGACTGTAGTTTCTTGTGTATATGTTTCAGATCCAAAGGTCAAAACCTGTTGGCATTATGTTTTCTGGTATGACTGTATGTTACAGATGTTGTACTTGATGGCAACTCCAGTGGCAAGGCTCTCAGTTTGTTGAAAATTAAGAAGGACGCAGGAAACCAGTTCAGGAGGTGCGTACCCGCAGGTACACCATGCAAGGTCCGCGTCCAGAGATGCTGGCCAGCCGTTCAGGAGGTGCGTCCACCCAATGCACACATTTCAAGACAGAGAAAAAGCATGTGGGGGTTTCTTGTGTGGTATCTAGCCGACGGTTTTGTGTTTCTATGGTGTCGGCTCGTGGTATTGTTCCATGTTTTGGGGAGGAGCTTGCCTATATAAAGCAAAGGAGTTCATTTGGATTGAGCAATTGTCTTGGGTTGAATATCTTATTTGGTGAGATCTAGTCCAGATCTAAGAGGGCGAATCTTCTAATGGACTGTGATCTCTATGGCACATGATCAGATCTGTAGATCTGACTGTTTAGGTTTGTTCTGAAGCCTTCATATCATTTATATCTAAAGGGTCGCAGGTTCAGTGAAGGGAAAGTGCGCCGGGACGCAGGTACTGTAAAGGGCAAGTGCGCCGAGACACAGCACAGTAGAGAGATACCTGCGTGGGGATGCAGGGCGATCAAGGTTCAGGTGCATCTCTGAAGCATAAAGACGCGGCGCGATAGTGTTTTCAGGTGCATCTCTGTAGTGAAAGACGCGGCGCGATAGTATCTTTGGGTGCGTCCCTGAAGCAACAGAACGCAGAGCAGTCAAAGGAACAGTGCGTGGGCACGCAGCGGAGCAGAAGGATATCTGCGTGTGGACGCAGAGTAGCAGAAGGTTAACGGCGTCTGGTCGCAGGCCACAGAAAGAAAAACTGCGTCTCTGTTTTAAGATGTTCTGTTGATTGAATTTCTCTATTGATAAGGTGTTCTGGGTTAGTTCTGTTGTTGCTGATCTGATATCTGTAGTGATCTATATCTGTTATGTACTTGTTGATTATCTGATGCTTTATGAAAAGAAGTAGGGGGTTGTAGCTCCCTTCCAGGAGTAGACTGGAAAACGAGAGAGAGAGAGAGTTGTAGCTCTCTGCAGGTTGCAGCCTGCGTACTGGTAAAGGACTACACCAGTACAAAATCATTGTAAAAGAAGTTTCTAAATTGAAAGAAGATAGAGACATATTGCAGCAGGTGGTTTTCACCCACATTGGGTTTCCACCTTACATCTTGTGTTCTTTGGTGTGACTATCTGTTTTTCATGCTCATTATTTTATGGTACTGACATGCTAAAATAATTCAAAGATCAAATAAGGAAGATTTATTAAATTGCTAGATAATACTGATTCACCCCCCCTCTCAGTATTATTTCCAACAATTGGTATCAGAGCCAGGTCCTTCAGAGAAGCTTGATCGCTTGAAGGTAGATCGTTCATCATGAGCAACTACGAGAGAGAAGCATCAATCAGGCCACCGATTTTTGATGGGACAAACTTCAATTATTGGAAGGTAAGAGTTACTGCATATCTTCAATCTCTTGGTACAGAAGTTTGGGACATTGTAGAAACAGGCTATGCTTTTCCTTCAGCTACTCCTACAGATCCAGCTGAGAAAAAGAAGTATGAAACAAATGCAAAAGCAGTCAGTACTCTATTAGGAAGTATATCCCAAACAGAATTCATGAAGGTAATGCACTTCAAATCAACAAAAGAGATATGGGACAAAATGGTCACAATCTATGAAGGAGATGAACAGGTAAAACAAGCTAAACTTCAAACTCTCAGGATTCAATATGAGACTCTCAAGATGTATAATGATGAAAGTGTTGCTAATTATTTTCTTCGGGTAGATGAGATTGTTAATTGTATGAAAAATTTGGGTGAAGAAATAAAAGAGGCTATAGTAGTTCAAAAGATTCTAAGATCATTATCCCCCAAGTTTGAATCTAAAGTATCTGCAATAGAAGAAAAGGAAAATCTCCGTGTTCTCACTATGTCTCAGCTACATGGAATTCTAACTGCTTATGAAATGAGAAAGGGAGGTCCATCAGACAAAAGGGAAGCTGCTTTTAAGGCGTCAGGCAAAGAAGATTACTATGAAGCAAGCCATGTTCCAGAAGAAGAGGAAGAAGAATCAAACTTTGTCAGAAATCTTCAAAGGGGTTCTGGAAGGTTCAGAGGTAAGCTACCTTTCAAATGCTTTGCTTGTGGAAGAGTAGGTCATTATGCTGCAAAATGTCCTTATAAGGATAAAGGAAAGGAACCTGCTAGATGGAACAAGAAACAAAGTGCAAATAAGAAAAGCTACTACACCCATGAAGATAGTGATGGTTTATCAAACAATGATGAAGATGAACAAGGTAATAAATATAAGTTGTTAATGGCATTTGAAGATGATGATTATGAGGATGCTGTAGATGTGAATAACCTCTATGATGAAATTACTAGACTCAAGAGATGTATAGAAGAAAAGAATGTGATCATTGATACTCTACAATTTCAAATTGATGAAAAAGAAAAACATCTTGAAAAACTAGAAGGTGAAATTGTTGGTCTCAGAAAAGAAATTGAGAAAACAAAAGCTATTAATCTTAAGTTTGTCAAAGGATCTGAAACTTTGGATGAGATTATCAATGTGCAGCGGTCTCCTCTAAACAAGACAGGTTTGGGTTACAATGGAGAAACCTCTCAAGCATCCACCTCAAAAAGTTATCTTGATGCGGCAAGAAGAAATGAGCAGAAGAACAATGAAGATAATCAGGTAAAGCAGGGACAAAATACAAACAGAAACTATCAGGGGCAATCCATCTTAAGGGTGAACAAAAGCTACAACCAGCCACAGGTAAAATCTTCTCAGTTTGGTTCAAGAATAGATGAAAATAGAAATTACAATCAGTTGGCAGGTAGATTCAATAACCGCAGAAGCTTCTTCAATGGACAATGCTTTTCTTGCCATAATTTTGGTCACAAAGCAGCTCAATGTGTTGCATATAAAACAATCATGACTAGGGAAGCTCAAAAACAAAGAAGTATGACAGGGATGACAAAAAGGACCTATAACAACTTTTCGGTCTTGAAAATGAAGTCGAATGTTCTATTTGCAATAACTTTGGTCATGAAGAATCTGAATGCAGGAGCAGGTTTCAGCAGAAAAAGGAGCAAGCCTCAAGCACCAAAACATGGAGAATAAAGGAACCTCAAACAGAAAGATGTGGAATAGCATTTTATGCAGAGGGACAGGAAAATCTATGGTACATTGACAGTGGATGTTCGAAGCATATGACAGGTGATAAAGAAAAACTTGAATCTTATTCTGATCTAGAAAAAGGAAAGAAAGTCTCTTTTGGAAATGATACTCCTGCAACTATAAAAGGAAAAGGGATTGCTCCTTTAAAAGAAAAGGTCAAGGCTAGAAATGTTTTGTATGTTGATGGATTGAAGCATAATCTTCTAAGTGTCAGCCAGATGTGTGATCAAAGAACCGAGGTTATTTTCAGATCGAATGGATGTCTTGTTCGTGATCTTGATACAGGTAAAACAGTACTCAAAGGCAAAAGAACTCCAAATAATCTATACATATTTGAAGAAGGACAACAACAATGCTATCTGAGCAAGGATGAAGAACACTGGTTATGGCATCGAAGGTTGGGACATCTAAGCTTCTCACAAATAAGGAAAGCATGCAAATATCAGGCAGTTCGCGATCTTCCAGATATCAAAATTCCTGACAACACCATATGCAGATCATGTCAGTTTGGAAAACAAACCAGGACTAACTTTCCAGAGAAGGAAGGATCAGCTAGCATGCCTCTTGAGCTAGTACATACAGATACATGTGGTCCATTCAGGAAAAGAACACCTAGAGGAGAGGAATACTTGATATTATTTATTGACGATTTCTCCAGGTTTGTCTGGTTAGGACTTATGAAGCACAAAGATGAAGCTTTCGAAAAATTCAAATCCTTCAAAGCCTTGGTTGAAAATGAATCAGGTCACAAAATTAAGTGCCTCAGATCCGACAGAGGTGGGGAATTTACTTCAAATGAATTTTTCGATTTCTGTGATGAACATGGCATAAGGAGAGAATTTTCTACAGCTAGAACTCCTCAGCAAAATGGAGTTGTTGAAAGAATGAACAGAACAATCCAACAAATGGCTCGTGCTATGCTTGATGAATCAGGAACTCCCGCAACTTTCTGGGGTGAAGCTGCACATGCTGCGGTGATTATTCTCAACAAGACAAATGTCCGGGTGAACAGCACTCAAACTCCTCATGAGCTCTGGAGCGGTAAAATTCCTTCGGTAAAGCACTTCAAAATCTTTGGGAGCAAATGCTATATCAAGAAGACTGATGAGCAGCTTGGCAAACTTGAACCTAGAGCAGATGAAGGCATTCTTCTTGGTTACTCTCCACATAGCAAAGCATACAAGTGCTACAATAAAAGAGTTGGCAGAATTGTTGACAGCATTGATGTGGTGGTTGATGAGAAGGGATACATTCCTAGGCAAGTACATCGGGAAGATATCGAAGAAGATGAAGGCTATCCTCAAAGACAGAATGATGAAGAAGAAGAACCTCAAGAAGAACCTCAAGAAGAACCAGAGGAGCAGACAAGAATAGAAGAGAAAACTCCATCCAGATATGTTCAGAAGAATCATCCAGAATCTCAGATTATGGGGCAGAAAGAAGCAGGTGTACAAACAAGAAGAACAGTTGCAGAAGCCTCAAGCTATTTGGCATTACTATCCTCTACTGAACCACAAAATGTGAAAGAAGCATGCAAATATGAATGTTGGGTAAAAGCGATGGATGAAGAACTTGATCAAATCGAAAAGAACAACACTTGGGAGCTGGTTCCTAGACCAAAGGATAAGAATGTTATCGGAACAAAATGGGTCTTCAAAAATAAATTGAATGAAAATGGAGAAGTAATTAGAAACAAAGCCAGACTTGTTTGTAAAGGGTATGCGCAGCAAGAAGGAATAGACTTTGAAGAAACTTTTGCTCCTGTTGCAAGACTTGAGGCCATCCGAATGTTCCTTGCTCTCTCAAGTTTTCAAAACTTCAAAGTATTTCAAATGGACATGAAATCAGCCTTTCTGAATGGAGACTTGGAAGAAGAAGTGTACGTTGAACAGCCAGATGGGTTCATTCTTGGAAATGATCCAAATCTTGTCTGCTGATTGAAAAAGGCTCTCTATGGTCTCAAACAAGCTCCAAGGGCTTGGTACTACCGGTTGGACAAATATCTTCATCAACAAGGTTTTTCAAAAGGTTCAGCAGATAGAAATCTGTATATAAAAGTTGAAAATGACAAATTGCTAATACTTGTTGTGTATGTAGATGACATTATTTTTGGCAGCAATGAAGAAGCTATGAGTCAAAGTTTTGCCTCGGTCATGCAGAAAGAATTTGAAATGTCCTTGCTAGGAGAACTGACATATTTCCTTGGTTTGCAAATCCAACAAAAGGAAGGAGGAATCTTTTTATCTCAAACCAAGTATCTCAAACAGATTTTGAAGAAATATGGCATGGAAGATGCAAAACCAGTATATACACCCATGGTCACAGGATGTAGTCTCAGTGCAAATGATGAATCTGCAGCAGTACATCAACCAACCTACAGATCTATGATTGGAAGTTTACTATATTTAACAGGTACCCGACCGGACATCATGCATGCAGTTGGAATAGCTGGAAGATTTCAGGCAAATCCGAAGGAGACTCATCTTCACGCAGTAAAGAGAATCTTCAAATATCTTCAAGGGACTCAAAATTATGGCTTATGGTATCCTAGAGATACAGATCTTACTCTTCATGCTTATACAGATGCAGATTGGGCCGGAAGCGTGGATGACAGGAAAAGCACAAGTGGTGGTGCGTTCTTTATGGGTTCCAGACTGGTATCTTGGTTCAGCAAGAAACAGAGTTCGATCGCCTTGTCTACAGCTGAAGCGGAATATGTTGCTGCTGCATCTTGTTGCACCCAACTTCTTTGGATGATGCAGACTTTGCAGGATTTTAAAATCACTTGTACACCACCAATCCCCATCTTATGTGATAATACAAGTGCAATCAACATCTCAAAGAACCCTGTTATGCATTCAAAAACCAAGCACATACCAATCAAGTACCATTTTCTCCGGGAACAAGTGCTTGAACAGAAAGTCAAGTTGGAGTATGTTCCTTCCAAGGAACAAGTTGCTGATATTCTCACCAAACCATTGCCCAGGGACACATTTGAATACCTCAGGCAAAAGCTGGGGGTTGTTGATGCATCATCTTATTGTTGAACATCTTCTTATTGGTGGTACAAGGCTCAGGGGGAGCACATAATGCATTGTTGGCATTATGGAGAAGGAGATCTTGGAAATAGCTGCAATATGTCTCTATCTCTTTCATGGTGGATCTCTGGTTATTTGTTGCAGATCTGGAGGAGCATGAGCTTAGGGGGAGCATACCCTTTGCCCTTGATGTCAAAGGGGGAGAATGAAGCTGAAGTTTGTAAGGTTGCCATCAAGTCCAAAGGGGGAGATTGTTGGCATTATGTTTTCTGGTATGACTGTATGTTACAGATGTTGTACTTGATGGCAACTCCAGTGGCAAGGCTCTTAGTTTGTTGAAAATTAAGAAGGACACAGGAAACCAGTTCAGGAGGTGCGTACCCACAGGTACACCATGCAGGGTCCGCGTCCAGAGACGCTGGCCAGCCGTTCAGGAGGTGCGTCCACCCAGTGCACACATTTCAAGACAGAGAAAAAGCATGTGGGGGTTTCTTGTGTGGTATCTAGCCGACGGTTTTGTGTTTCTATGGTGTCGGCTCGTGGTATTGTTCCATGTTTTGGGGAGGAGCTTGCCTATATAAAGCAAAGGAGTTCATTTGGATTGAGCAATTGTCTTGGGTTGAATATCTTATTTGGTGAGATCTAGTCCAGATCTAAGAGGGCGAATCTTCTAATGGACTGTGATCTCTATGGCGCATGATCAGATCTGTAGATCTGACTGTTTAGGTTTGTTCTGAAGCCTTCATATCATTTATATCTAAAGGGTCGCAGGTTCAATGAAGGGAAAGTGCGCCGGGACGCAGGTACTGTAAAGGGCAAGTGCGCCGAGACGTAGCACAGTAGAGAGATACCTGCGTGGGGACGCAGGGCGATCAAGGTTCAGGTGCGTCTCTGAAGCATAAAGACGCAGCGCGATAGTGTTTTCAGGTGCGTCTCTGTAGCGAAAGACGCGGCGCGATAGTATCTTTGGGTGCGTCCCTGAAGCAACAGAACCCAGAGCAGTCAAAGGAACAGTGCGTGGGCACGCAGCGGAGTAGAAGGATATCTGCGTGTGGACGCAGAGTAGCAGAAGGTTAACGGCGTCTGGTCGCAAGCCACAGAAAGAAAAACTGCGTCTCTGTTTTAAGATGTTCTGTTGATTGAATTTCTCTATTGATAAGGTGTTCTGGGTTAGTTCTGTTGTTGCTGATCTGATATCTGTAGTGATCTATATCTGTTATGTACTTGTTGATTATCTGATGCTTTATGAAAAGAAGTAGGGGGTTGTAGCTCCCTTCCAGGAGTAGACTGGAAAACGAGAGAGAGAGAGAGTTGTAGCTCTCTGCAGGTTGCAGCCTGCGTACTGGTAAAGGACTGCACCAGTACAAAATCATTGTAAAAGAAGTTTCTAAATTGAAAGAAGATAGAGACATATTGCAGCAGGTGGTTTTCACCCACATTGGGTTTCCACCTTACATCTTGTGTTCTTTGGTGTGACTATCTGTTTTTCATGCTCATTATTTTATGGTACTGACATGCTAAAATAATTCAAAGATCAAATAAGGAAGATTTATTAAATTGCTAGATAATACTGATTCACCCCCCCTCTCAGTGTTATTTCCAACAAAACCATGACACATGGAAGTTCATACAAGTTCACTCTTCTAAAAAGGTATATAATCAGGTCATCTTGGAAGATTGTGCATAACTCTTTCTTGGAGAATCCAGTTTTGATCAGAGTGGTGGCATTGGAAAGAGGACACAGAGGGCTACTGTAGGTCGTGATTTCAAAACTTAAAGATCTAAAAGTACAGAGTTACAGTCGTTTCAAGATCGAGCTCCTAAAATCAATAAAAAGCGAGATGAGGAAGTTTGATGGCAAGGATCCGGTAAATTGGATACTACAGATGGAGAAATATTTTGATCTACATGGTGTACTGCTGTTACAAAAGGTATGTATTGCATCTTCATATTTAGAACCGGATCAAATTTTATGGTATAAAGGGCTTTGTTCGTGTAAACCACTTGTTACATGGTCAATTTTCATGGAGGAAATGGTAGCACATTATGAGGATACAAAGAGAAACACCTTCTTTAGCCAATCGATAAATGTCAGATAAAAGGGTTCAATGGCAGAGCACATTGAGGACTTTCAAAAATTTAATATAAGGGTGAATGATATTCTAGAGAAGCAAAAGATAAATAGTTTTATCTATTCCATGAAAGCTGATATCGATGGTATGAAAGCATACTGGAATAAAGGCATGGAAGATTTGAAGAAAGACATGGAAGGTGGGACAAAGATGCTACAAGAAAGACCTCCTAATGACGAAAAGGATGAAGAAACATCAAAAGAAGAGGATATACACTAGGAACCAACCCCAGAGAAAGAAGAAATGAATCTGACCATATCTTGTAAAGCATTGGCAATAATTACCACTCCTCAAACTCTCAAGATAGAAGGACATATCACGAAGAAAAAGGTTCAAGAAGTGAAATTTCACATCCAGAAAGAAGAAATGAAACCAACCATATCTTGTAATGCATTGACCAGAATTACCACTCCTCAAACTATCAAGATAGAAGGACATATCCAGAAGAAAAATTTTCAAGAAGTGAAAGATCACATCGAGCATCAAGAAATGAATCCGACCATATCTTGTAAAGCATTGGAAGAAATTACCACTCCTCAAACTCTAAAGATAGAAGGACATATCAAGAAGAAAAAGGTTCAAGCAGTGAAAGATTACATCGAACATCAACAACAAGTTCTCCAACTTTTAAAGGATAACGCCACTTTGGTGTAGAATCGAATGAAACAATAGGTAGATCAACATCGCAGTGAAAAATGTTTTGATGTAGGTGATTGGGTATTTTTGTGGCTACATCTCAAGCAAGCTATTTATGAGAAGGAAATGTTGTAAATACTACATGCACTTAAGAAATGGCGACCTTACCTAATGGGAAGCCACTTCAAGGTAAAAATGGATCATGATAGTCTTAAATACTTTTTAGAACAAATATTATCTTTAGAAGAATAGAAAAAATGGGTCACAAATATGTTGGATTATGACTTTGACATCATCTATAGAAAAGGGAAGAAAAATTTTGTTGCAGATGCACTCTCAAGAAAGGATGAGGATGTGGAAGCATTGTTTTGTGCTATTTCTATTATCCAACTAGATTGGATAAACGAAGCAAGGGATGAATGGAAGAAGGACGAAGAAGTGTGGCCACTCATTCAAAAGTTGCAGAAGATCCCAATTCAAAAAATATCGCGAGAAATTGAAGAGGAAGGAAAAATCATATTGGAACTTGGAGCAGTCACAGAAACAAGAACCCAATAGCTACGAAATCGATCAATTTCAGAGTATCTCATCAAGTGGAAGAACTTACCCGCTGAAGATTCCACATGGGAGGACAAGAATTTTATACAGAAGCATCAAGAAATACTCAAGCATTGAGGACAACACTTTTTGAAGGAGAGGGGCATGTTAGGCCCCTATACTACTAGTGTAACCCCTTATTGTTATTTGTACAACCCCCTTAATATATTGTTGTACCCATGTAGTCCCCATATTGTTACTATTGTGCCCCATAGAAGCCCACTATTGTTATTATTGTGCCCTTACATTATTATTGTTATGTCAGCTCTTATTATATTATGACCCCTTAGACTCCTATATATAGAAAGGAGGTCTTGTCATTTGTATCATTGAAGAATTGTTCATTTGTGTAATGTAAAGGAGGTTGCCCCCTTTAAGAGGCTTATTTCTGAGGCGTTCATCTATCTTTTATATCTTTTTGTGAGTTGGTTTCATAATAGCCGTGGTATTTGAGTACCAAATGCTGCTCTGAATCCTTGATACCCAACTTTGTGCAAAGGGTATGGAAAATATTGGTAAACTTCAGCACGTCTTGGTCCCTTCCCTGCCATAGCGTGGTTCACTTTGTGTATTGATCCTCATAGCTTCTGACAGGGTAGTACTACTCCTTGATGGAATCCTGGAACGAATACCAAGTGGGCGCAACTGAAAATAATGAGCCTGTACTTTCATCCTTCTGCTCATAGTAGGCTTCCCACCTGTCCTTGATGTGGGGGGTTGCTTTGAGAAGAGAGAAAATAATCTTTTCCTGACTGGAAAATTCATGAACAGAAAAATAACCCTCTAGCAGATTTAACCATTTATCGACGACATCTACGTCTATCTGACCCTTGAATATGGGGATTTCAAAATTAACTTGTACCTTAAACAGTGTGGCATTTCCAAAGTAGTTGTTGGAAGTCGATGTGTCGCCCTAGGTAGCCGCTAAAGGATCTGGGTAAAGCTGTCTGTCATCACGTTCCTTTGTCGCTTGAGGGCTTCTTCGAGCAAGATTTTGATAGGATCTCCTACCCCCTCATCTTTCTTTTCATCCACCATGGGAGGCCGTCAGGATTTGCGAGGTTGGTCTTGCAAAGGTTCGACTAGTTCAAGCCCTAACTCCTTATATCCCGACCTAGTTGGGGACATGCAAAGAAAAACAGAGAAAAAGCAAACCTCTCTGATACCATTGATCCAGATTTAAACAAGAATGCAACAAATTACAGAGATAACCATAAACACAGAGATGCAACAGAAATAATACTTCATTTCATTAATGTAAAATACTGAAATATGCTTACAAATAACAATGGAAATAAACCAGCTAGGGCGATGGTAGCTTATATCTGAGAAGAGATGTGGCAGCTACATGCCTCTGAACTGTGTTACAATGAGGCTTGAAGGCATATTTATTGTTGAGAAACAATGGAAAACCATAAACATCCAAAAACCTAACCCTAGAAGATGAAACGCCAAACTGTGGGCCCCGTTTGGGTAAATTGGTACATCAACTTCACGGGGTCGTAACTTTGGCATATGATCTCCGTTTGATGCACACAGTATCTTGTTAGAAATATCTATCCGATAACTACAACTTTGGGAAGATCAACATCGGTCCATGGACCCATGTTGATCTCGGTTTTCCCAAAAGAAGTCGTTTAGGGCCTCAATATGGCTCTAGAAGTTCAAGACTCGAAACACTGCTAAAAATAGTAAACTGTGCTACAATTAAAGAAACTGAAAAGCTGAAACAAACAATGGTGGGGGTCCAAGTGGACTTGGCAGGCGGCCACCAATATCCACCTAGATCACCCTTTTGTAGTGCCCTTCCTTTCCACATTTCTAGCACACCACCTTTACAGGTTTTCCTGGAGATTTAGATCTCCCACTTGATGACTTATTTTTGTTTCTGTTTTGGGACTGTCCTCGTACAAACAAGGCATCACCATTTTGGCTCTCCAGATTTTTTTGTCTCATCTCCTCTGTTAACAAGGATGAGTCTATTTCATCAAACTGCAAGGCAGCTGCATTGCTACCTATTGCAATAACCAAACTATCCCACGAATCTGGTAGAGAACACAACAAACTAAAGCACTTATCTTCATATGAAATTTTAATATCAACAGACAATAACTGACTTACCACAGTATTAAATCCATTCAGATGCTCTGTCATTGAGTCTCCATCTTTCATCCTCAAGTTATACAACTTTTTCCGTAGGAACAGTTTATTCACTAGAGACTTAGATTGGTACAATGTCCCTAACTTGTGCCACAAAGCCTTCATTGTAGCTTCCCTTAATACATTCAACAATACTGAATCTGAGACACACAATCGTATTGTGCTCTTTGCCTTCTGATCCAACTTCTTCCATTCTTCATCAGACACTCTCGTTGGTTTAATACCAAGATCTATCACGATCCATTGATCTTTATCCACCAAAAAATCATCCATTTTGAGTTTCCATAACTCAAAACTCTAACCATTAAATTTCTCGATCTTTATCTTTCCACTACTCACCATCTTGTTTCACCACCAAAATTGATCCCGCAAATCTCCCACTGAACAGGGTCTACCACAGGCTCGAGTGAAAACCCTCAGCAACAAAGGCATCCCCTTGAAACCAAAACAACTTTGATACCAAATGTAGGTTTTAACCCCATACAGAAATTACTTGCATACAAATTCTAAAACACAGAAAATAAACAATGCGAGAGCATAACACATAAAACACATATACACAGAGATTTTACCCTAGATCCCAAAACCGGGACTATCATCTTGATTTTTCATTATGTTCCTTTCAATGTTACAATACATATTTATACATGCCGAAGAATCCAATACCATGGACCAAAAATCATCGCGTCCAAAACCATGTGCAAAAACCATGCACAAAACCATAGGTAGGTCCGCCCAACCTAATATAGGGTCCAAAAACAAATTTCCATGGGGTGCTGCCTCCGACCTCGTAGAGGTGGGCTACCCGCCCCCTCAACCCCCCTGTGACCTCCTCGCTGTGCAATTGGTGCAACGAAGGGGACTCCCTTCCCCTCCCCCCCCCAACCCCCCTGGTCAACTATGTAGGCTAGTCGCGGAAAGAATATAACACAACCCAACAGTTGGATTCCATGACTTCAAGGTCAAGGAGATAGAGAGGCATGTAAGGGATGTGAACTCAACAAGCATGCGAAGGTTTCCTTCCCAAGAAGCAAGCATATATTTCAAGGGATTATTGATATAGTTCATTCAATAATCTATGATCCATGTCATCAACTTTGTAGAGAGGTAATATTCTGGTTTTAGCCACTAAAAATTAATCATCAAACATTTGAACCTTGATTCTAACCAAGTGTTGGCAAAAAGAGTCAAGGAGGGTGGCATTTACAAAGTGCTAAAAAATCCAATGAAGCGCAAAGAGTTGTTGACCAGTAGTGACAATCTATGTGAGCTCTAGCACAAAAGATCTAGTCTCTTAGACTATGGATCCCTACTTATTTTGAGGAAAATGGTGGATGGATTCCTTTACTTCAAGGTCTAGGAGAGAGAGGTGTGCAAGGAATGTGCAGTCGATAAGCATGTTAAGGTTTCTTTCCGAAACATAAAGTATAGATCTAGAGGGATTCTTGATTTATTCCATTCAGATGTTTGTGATCCATGGCATCAAATTTACAGACATGTGATATTTATTATGTTACTTTCATTGATGATTTTTCCAAGAAAACTTAAATATATTTTAGGAATACTAAAGATGGGGCCTTCAGCAAGTTCCAAGAGTTCATAGTTCTTGTTGAGAGCCAATCATCTAGGATAATCAAGGTACTAGGATTTCATTATGGAGGCATGTATACCTCTAATGGCTTTGATTCATTTTTTCTAAAAGGCATGGATCAAGAGAGGGATGAAAATACTGTAAAATTTGTAAAAGAATGGTGTTGTAGAGCTTAATAACAAGTCTATTGTAGAGAATATTAAATATATGGTTAATGACTTAGATTTTCGCATGTTTGTTTTGGCAGAAGTTTTCTATATTGCAATCTACATACTAAATTGATGTCCATATAAGGTATCGATGGAAAAAACTCCCAAGGAAGCCTTCAAAAGGGAGAAACCATATGTTTTTCATTTCAATGTGTTTGAGAGTCTACTTTATATTCATGTACCATAGGAGTAGAGGATGAAGCTTGAACCCTATAACTTGGAGGGTATTTTAGTTAGCTACAATGAGTCCTCTAAAGCTTACAAGATTTATGTTACTTCTCAAAGGAATATAGTAGTAAGCTAAGATGTGAAGCTAGATAAAGATATATGGAATTCCAAGTTCTAAGAGCACCCTATATTAATTAAGGAGAAGACAACACTTCCTATCCATTGTGTTGATCCATGTGTTTCAAGGAGACTAGGTGCAATTCAGATAGGTTCCAACATAGGAATAGATATTGTTTTGCCTTCCCATATAGCCAAGAATCCCAGGTGGATTACACAAACACTACAAGATGAAACAAATAAGGATGGTGCTTCATCTACTTCCATTTAGGTAAGCCATCCTCCAAAAAGGATCCCTAGTTATGTTGCATTGATGTCTTCCATGAATGATATAAAAATTTCTAGTCATGAGGACACAACAATAAAGAAGGTGTGGCAGGATGCCATGGTGGAGTGAAAATCCAACATGAAGAATGATGTATACAATATGGGAGATAGTATCAATACCAAGAAAAAAATGGTGGATTCTAGGTGGCTATACAAGGTGAAGCATGCGACAGATAGTAGCATCAATAAGTATAAGGCTTGGTTCGTAGCAATATGATTGTCCCAAAAAGAGGAAGTTGACTATGAGGAGATCTATGCTCCAGTTTCCAATTAGACTTCGATCAAGAGCTTTTCATATGAAAATTTATTTTTTGGATGACAGTCAAATCATATTATGTTACGAAAACCTTCCTTAGTTTCCTAATACAGGAAAAAGTTTACACTTATCAACCAAGAGAACTTGAAGCTTATAGGAAGGACACCCATGTATACATATTGAAGAAGGCCCTTTATGGGATGAAGCAGGAACCCATGGCTTATTTCTCTAGGATTTATGAGTTCTGGTTAGCTTTGGGATTTTCCAAAACTACTACACATCCTAGTTTTGATTACTTATTTGAGAGATCCAATCTACTTGTTCTGGTCCTACATGAGGATGATCGAATCCTTACAAGGAGTTCATAGAAGTTCATTGCAAGGTGCAAGTCTACACTAGCATGAGAGTTTGACATGATGGAAATTGAACTCCTACATTATCTCTTGGGTCTAGAGGTATGGCAAGGTGTAGGTGAAGTTTTCCTTTGGAAAGCTACATAGTTGATATCCTAAAGAGGTTTCACGTGATGGATTGTAAACCCATGACCACTCCTATGATTCAAATTTGAAGTTGCATGGTGAATTCAGATTTGGTAATCTTTCCTTGCATAGAAATTTAATTGGATCTTACATGTACCTAGCTAACATTAGAGTTGGACCTAATATAAATTTTGCAATGAACATCTTGATCCAGTTCATGGTTGAGTTGAGGAGAATAATGAATTCACTAGATTGCTGCAAAACATGTGCTGCCATAACTAAAGGGCATGGTATATTTTTGTTCAAGATATATGGAATATGCTAAGTTGATTTTACATGGATTTGTTCATTCTGACTTTCCAAGAGATGCAAGTGGCAGGAAGAATACTTCAATGTTGTTTTAGTTAGGTTTTAGGAGTGATATCCTAGTTCAACAGGGGGAAGGCTTTAGTAGAATTAGTTCAACTCAAACAAAGTATAATAGAGTACATGGAAGCCAACACTGCTAGTTGTTAAGACATCTACCTTAACACGTTTGTTGCAGAGCTGACATTCAAGGTGTTGGAGCCTACTATGATATATTGTGACAATCAAAGTTATATCAAACTCTCTTAGAATCAAAATTCCATTACTAATCCAAACACATTGAAATCAAGTACCATTTTCTCAATTAATGGTGATGAGCCTCATCATTGGGTAACTATATGGACCTTAATACACCTCCAAGATTACTAAAATAAACTCTTCTCATAATTCCTTACATGTTTTACTTATATTTTTCTTAATGAGATGAGTAAAAGTAAGATGTTATGTCTTGTGTTATAATGTGCATTGATTGCAGGTTTTTGGGAGCAAATCATGGAAATTTTGGCTAATTAAGGGAAGGAACTCGAATGAGACAAGGAGGAGATATTATAGGAGATAGATCCTCCTCATTAAATCCTCACTCATTCGAATATTCCTCAATCAAATCACACTAGCTCGGAGTTGCAAGCAGCCGAGTCATGGAGATCATGGGTAGCCGAGCCAGTGACAGTTAAGAACCAGTTCATCTTGAGTTTGGGAGCCAAGCCTCCCTATATTTAAGGAAGTTGTTGGAGACTTCAATTTTATAAATAAGGAGGCCTAGAGCCTCATTAGGATTCAAATTTTTTATGGAAGAGCACTAAGCATTTTCAAGTTAAAGGATTGTGGCAAATTATGTGATTTTTTATATGATAATGAGAATGAGTATTTCCTTGATCCAGCACTGAGTTGACTTAGAGGGCTGAAGATTTTGGGTTAGGGCCCAACCCTGGAAAGGCTCCTCTTCTTGTACTTGTATGGTTAGGTTATTTCATAGATTAATTATTGAATTGATTTTAGCATTGTTTCATTGCAAGTAGTGGTGAAGTTGATTAGTTTAATTCCATTTGTGCATAGCTTTAAAGAGATAAAGAATACCAAAAAGGCCGATATCAGGTGGATTTGGCCTCACTCCTCCCTTCAGGGAACATGGTTTGATGAAAAACTCCTATCCAGCCCCAAAAAGACAAAATTCTGATTTCTTATCGAATTTAGGGTTTTGTGCTACTTAGGCGAGCATCTTTTCAGTTTTCAAGAATAGGTTTCAGTTATTATTTATAATATCTCCAGCTTTGTATTAGATCTCATGGTGTGTCACAATATTTTGCAAGTATTCCCATGCACGAACTAAGCAACTAAATAATGGAATTTTGTTTCTTCTGTTAATTAGAAATCTTCTTTGTTTGACATGATCCATGGGTAAATACCAATGATTTATGTATTGCAGGATCTTTCAATAGTGCAAGAAGATCTCATGTCAGCATCCCTAGCCTAACCTCATCCATCCATGATCACCAAATGCCACGAATTCCATCAACAAATTCATCATTCCATAAGAACAACTTTCCAGGTTTGTTGAGCAAATCCAACCATCTTACAAACCTTGGTTTGGGTTCTGAGGAAGTCCTAGCCACTCCCTTGCCTTGTTTCTTCCATCATTCACCTTCCCTAAGCCCTATACCACCTTCCAAATCACTCCTATTTCTCTCGGACGGATCCTGTAGGAGCATTAGGACATCCTATAGGAAGCATTAGGACATCCTGTAGGACGACTTGTAGTGGCCTGTTTTGAGGCCGATTTGTGGAAAAAGAATACAGGAAGATAGGAGAAGACCCCCACTTGCCTCCCAAGCCATATGACCTTTCACAACCACCTCTAACCCACCTGCCACATCACCAAGAATATTTAGCATTCACATTTTCATGAAAAAAGGAAAAAAAGGAAAAAGGGTTATTGTGTTCATTCATATGCACATCAGTAAAATGTTTGGTTATTTCATTCCTAGGATAGTTAGGATTACACACATGTTAGCTTGGAATTCTTCTGAAGTAATATCTCTTAAAAAATATTTAGATGAGTGGTGTGTTTAAAGCATTTATTTCAGTCTTTCATTACTGCAGTAGACAATATTTCAATTCTTCCAATTATGGTAAAATTCCCCTTTCTTCATTGGTAATAAAACTTCTTCTGAATCAATAGAAGGCTAGTTTGAGAAACCATAGTGGTCTATCACCAGCTCAGCAGTGACAAAGAGTGGATCCATTGCATCTGCTTGTGTATACATCACTATCACCTCCAAGTTTGTATGAACCTCAGGTTGATAAAGTAAAGTTGGTAGCCCCAGGAGTAGCAACATTCTTGCTGCAATACTGGTGCTCATCACTTTTTGGCACCATTGTCAGGGAGGTGTTTGAGTAAGATGTGATTTTATCCTTCTTTCTTCCATTTCTTATCTCTTTCATCTTCCTATTAGCTTCATTTCTACAAAAGTAATTGTAAGTTGTTTTGCTTTCTTTTCCATTCTGCAAGTGATATTTCATTCAGTACTTAGTTTCCATTCAAATTGTTATTTCAATTCTTCAATTAGTCTCAGAGATTGAAAAACAAAAAAAAAACAAAAGAACTTATTTTATGCCTCGTAGGAACAGGGATAACTTAGGGAAGTTTCTACCAAATACCCCCACCACTTCAAACATCCAACCTTCCCTCTTCTTCGGTGGCTGTGAATTGGAAAACCACTTAGGCAAGAAACCATAGATTTTTGAAGAGCCTACAGGGGGAGAAGAAGAATGAGAACCCATTCCAACTAACCTAATGGATTACAATAGAAATGACATAGGATATAGAGAAAGAATTGAAGGTTCTTTTCCCATCAGAGAAACCAATGGGGATGCCAAGATGAAAAACATAAGCCCCTCTTCTCTTCCTCACTTCCATGGCCCGACCTCAGAAGATCCAGATACTTTCTTGTTTGAGTTCGTTGTCATATGCATAACTTATGATTACACCATTGATGATCAGAAGTTGAAATTATTCCCATCCACTCTCAAGGTTGCAACTATGTGTTGGCTCATGGGTTTGCCTAGGGATAGCATCACAACTTGGGCTAAGATGCAACAAGCCTTAAACAACAAGTATTGAGACTACTATAGATCCAAAGACACTAAAGAGGAAATTTTTAGAATGACCTTAGGGAATGATGGGTCCTTAGAAGATTATGAGGAAAGATTCCAGCTTAGCTACAAAAGGGCTAGGTGCACACTTGATCCTGAGTCACTAAAGCTAGCCCTACTCAAGGGGGTTAGGGAAGATCTTCTGGATACCCTAAACCTACTAGCAGGAGGGCACATCTATCAGCTACCCTATGAAGATATCAATAGTATCTTTACAAACCATTCTAAGGAAGCTTGGAATAAGGGTAGGGGTAGTCAAACAATGCCTAGCCCATCCTCTTCCAACACATCCATAAAAGGTGAAATTGGAAATATGCTAGAAGATTTGAAGAGTGAAATACTGCAAACCCTTGCCCTACAAATGGACACTCTACACATCAAGAGAAAGAAGGAGGAAGTAGAGAGAGCATTAGCCATTTTCTACCCTAGATGCACAAGGAGGCAACCTAGGAATGAATATCCATTAAACCTTATAGAAATCTACTCAGTCTGTGAAGAAAACCACTACACAGAGAAGTGCCCTTCTCTACCTGGACTAAAATTTGTGTATGAGGGAACTAAAGGGGTGACTGAACAACTCTGCTACATAAATTAAAGGAGGCCTCATGGACCTCGACCATACCATTAGGGCATGCAAGGGCCACCCTATGCATATTACAACCCTAACCAAAACACATCCATTCACTCTTGGGGGGGCCCTACTCATCCCTACTGGTCTACACCTTCTCCTTGGTCTTTTGCACCTCAGTACCATTCCCAGTCGACCAACCAACCATTTCAGCCATATACTCCTCCACAACCTTAGTCGAATGCACCACCCCAGGGGTGGATGCCCCCATACAACAATGCTCCAGCTTTATTGCCTTCACCTCCCACTCAACCACAACTTTTACACCCTGCTCCACGTAAAAAACCTCATATGCATGCCCATCCAAATCCGAACCTGAACAACAGACATGCACAACAAGTATACAATGGAGAGACATCCTACCCTGCTTATGTTGTGGAAATTCATGAAATCAACCTAAGGTCTGGGAGAGTACTCCCGGAAAATCAACCTCCATATCCACCTAGGGAGAGTGATGAGGAAAGAGAGGAAAGTATGCCTAGAGTGAATCCACCATCCTTTCCCAAAATATTAACTCATCTAGTCCAATTTACCCCAGAAGAGAATGAACTTCTGAGTGAATTGAAAAATCTATGTGTCAAAATTCCACTCCTCTAAGCCATTAAGGATGTACCTATTTACAACAAACTGATTAAAGAGAAGTGTTTCAAACATCTAGTGAGGCGAAAAAGAGACACCCCTACCATTAATATCATTGGACAACTGTCTGACTTAATACTGAGGTAGATAATTTTCCCAAAGTATTTAGACCCTAAAAGCCCTGTAGTAGATGTGCACATCAATGACACCATTGTACCACACACCTTGATTTATCTTGGGGTTTCCATTAATGTAATGAATAAGGACACCATTCTCAAGCTAAATCTCTAGGGTTCATTAAGAAAGACCACAATAGTCTTGCAGCTTGCAGACCATTCCACAACGGCCCACAAGGGGATTGTTGAGGATGTGATGGTCTCCATCGACTCCTGGGAGTACCCTGCAGACTTCCTAGTTCTCTAGCCTAAGGCCAAGCTTAATGGTTATCCTCTCATACTTGGGAGACCTTGGTTAGGCACTATCGATGCCAACATTAGCTGCAAGGCTGGAAACATGACTATCAAAAATGGGCATCTGTCCAAGCAGTTGGTCTTGTACTCTCCTACTCAGCCATCTTTATAATATGGTTTACCTTTATGGCTAGAAGAGGAGGAAGAAGATGAAGTTTACTCAGCCTAACTCTATACCCTAGAAGCTGCCATGGGAGGAGGACAGTTAGATGAAGATGATTTGATTAAACACATACTCAAAAATCCAACTCCCAACACCTTTTCCTTAGAGGAAGTAGTAAAGGAAACCAAGAGAAACCATCAGATTGATCTATTCTTAGTTGATTCAAACCATACATGTTTCAAGACAATATAATTTGGCCCTGAAAGAACTTTGAAAATCAACCCCTATCTTTCTGTACACCAAGAAAAAGAGGTGTGCAACATGCTAAGGGAACATTTGGATGCCTTTTCTTGGAGTTACAAAGAAATGAAGGGATTTCACCCCTCGGTGTGTACTCACCACATTTATATCAAAAAAGGTTGCAAACCAGCCTGACAACCCCAAACGAGAATGAATCCAGCTCTCAAGGATATAGTAAAAGAAGAACTGCAAAAGCTGTTGGATGCAGGATTCATTTACCCTATCTCAGGCAGTGAGTGGGTTTCTTCTTTGGTGTTGGTTCCAAAGAAAAATGGGAATTGGAGGATTTTTTTTTATTACAAAGAGTTAAACAAAGCAACAAAAAAGGACCATTTCCCTCTACCTTTTATTAACCAAGTGTTAGATGGCATGGCAAGGAAAAAGTTATTCTCTTTCTTAGATTGGTTTAGAGGATACAATTAAATCCATATTAGCCTAGAGGACTAGGATAAAACCACCTTCACCTGCCCTTGGGGTACTTTCACTTATAGGGTCCTTCCTTTTGGCCTATTCAATGCCCCTGCCACTTTCTAGAGGGAAGTCTTGAGTATCTTTGCCAAGCTAGTCCATGATGCAGTGGAAATTTATATGGATGATTTTACACCCTATGGGTGTGATTTCCAGGATGCTCTCTCCAACTTGGGTAAGGTGATGAACAAATGCATTGAAATGAACTTGTCCCTTAGTCTCGAAAAATGTGAGTTCTTGATTACTACGGGGACTGTTCTAGGCCATTCAAACTGGGCCTGGATCAAATTCTGAGAAGATGTGTTAGAGAGGAGGAAGTCTTTGACATCCTTCTGACCTATCATGATGGGCCTTGTTGAGGCCACTTTGTAGCCAAAAGAACAATTCAAGGTGCTACAAGCTGGTTATTACTGGCGCACACTTCACCAAGATGTGAGGAGGCATACCAGTTAGTGTGATCAATGCCAAAGGATGGGGAAACGTACCCCAAGGGATGAAATGCCTCTGCAACCTCAAGTGACTTTCGAGCCATTTGACAAGTGGGGCATGGATTTCATTGGACCCATTGACCCTCCATCTAGGCAAAAGAAGTACAATATTGTGTGTACTGACTATTTAAACAAGTGGGTTGAAGCCAAGGCCATCAAAGCAACAACATAAGAGAAAGTGGCTAAATTCTTAAAGGAAAATGTATTTTATAAGTTTGGGTACCCTAGAGAATTAGTCACTAATCAAGGTAGTCAATTTACATCTCACATGATTGAAAATTTGTTAAGCCAACACAAGATCAAGCATAGAACATCCACTCCTTACTACCCACAAGCTAATGGGAAAGTGGATGTAACCAACAGAGCGCTGGAAGGCATTATGACCAAAGTGATTAGCAACAACATAAAGGATTTGGTCAGATAGATTAGTTGAGGCCACTTGGGCCTACAATACCACCTGGAAGACCACCACTGGATTCACTCCTTATGAGCTGGTCTATGGAAAGAAGGCCCTACTGTCCATTGAATTTGAATACAACACCTTGAGAATGGTAGCACAACTATATCTAGATCTCACCAAGGCACAAAAAGAAATATTGCTCCAGCTGAATGGGTTAGATGAATTTAGGATGTAACTCTCCTGCACACAGAGGTGATTCAAGTTCAAAGGAAGATTTGGCATGACAAGAACATAAAGGACAAAAAATTTCATGAAGGTGATTGGGATTTTTTGTATGATTCCAGATATAAGGATTTTAAAGGCAAGTTAAGAACTAGATGGTTAGGGCCTTATGTCATAGAAAAATGTCATGATAATGGTTCAATACATATAATAACCATTGATGCAAAGGCTATCCCTTTACTTGTAAACGGGTAAAGATTGAAGGTCTACAAGAAGCCCTTGTCAAAGCAATAATTCATCAATGGCATCAGCAAGAAAGTGATGGTGATGGACCAAGTCTTAGCTTCCACCCCATCAAGTCCCTAGAAAAAAAAAGAGAAAAAAATAAAAAAACAAAAAAAGAAGAAAAAATAAAGAGACTCACGTGAAAACCTCCATGAGGCACCTAAGTCCCACTGTTGGGTTGAAAACCTCTTGGGGCAGCCCAATGGTGTTGAAAAAAGAAAAAATAAAAATATCTCTGGGTGAAAACCTCTTTTGAGGCACCCAGGGCAGGCAACTAGGATGAAAACCTCCTTGGAGGGAGACTAGTTGTTTTCAAAAAAAAAAACAGAGATTTTTTTTTTTGGAAATTTTGTTTACATGTCAGCAAGAGGAGGAACAACATAACTTGAGAGGAACAGAAGGACCTACAAAATCCATATTTTAATCCATCGATATCATATTCTTCATTATTTCATCCATCCCTCCATTTATGAACTCCTCCAACTCAGTTTACACAGGCTCTGTGTTTTCTATAGGATTCCCTGAAAACCTACAGGAGTTTCCTGTAGGAATTACAGTGGCTTTGAAATCCCAAGAAAAGTGATCCTAGAGCAAAGGGGATGACAAGCCTGTGTCTAAAAAATAAAACATTCACTCCACCTCATCATCACCATGCCTTTCAACACCATGTTACCCCTGCATCCATCCAATAAGTCAATATATATATATATATATATATATATATATATATATATATATATATATATATATACAATAAAAAAAAAAAAACAAATACGAGAAGGTGAGAACAAAGGACAGAGGGACAATAACTGAAGGCTATATCTCTCACCTACCATTCACTAGAACCCTTCTTGACTCATGTCAACCATCCTCATGCTCCAGAAGTGAAAAAGTATGAAAGTTTAGGGGAGAGGCAGCTACAGGACATTCCGTAGGTTTCCTGTAGGAAATCCTATAGCAGCCTATCCCACAAAGGAAACTTCTCAGGGTTGTATCCATCTTCAGCACAAAGATTCCAAGGTTGAGTAATCTTCTCCAGAGCTTAGAAGTAACAAAAAGATAACCACATCACTCTCCAACACCTGCACATCAAAAGAAACCAACATCAAAAGAGGCCAATACAAAGAAGGATATGAAACACATACATAGCAAAGGAAATCATTCTCCAGCATGCATCATCATCAAAGCATCTTGCCCATAGGTATGTCATCTTACTCATGCTCTCTCGTTAGTATGATATGATCAAAACTGTAGAATTCTGTAAGAGTTGGTTTTATAAGCAAAGGTGGCCAGTTAACTTGGTGACCTTCAGCCAGTCGGTGAGAAGAAAACAGTTAGACTACTCCACACGTGGCAGCGTTCAAATCAGAAGAAAAAGGAGATAAGGAAAAAAATGGTTAAGTTATGGAGGAACGAAGTGGGATATGATTACGAGGTAAGGTGGAATGATGGACTGATAGTGGGACCAACAGTCCAAAAGGAGGTGCTTGTAATTAGATATCCAGCACACCGTCCCACGTGATCATCCATATAAGGAAATAAAACACTAATTCCCATGCGAAGAGAGCATTATAAATCTCGAGAATTCATCAAAAAGAGGTTGCTCTTGGCCTACTTGAAGCAACACCTACAGGAGACAGTTAACATTTCGAAGCGCGGGAGACCTACATGAACCTACAGGATACAAAGAAGTCAATCTATAGGATTATCAGTGGGCACTAAAGGGAGGAGAAACCAAAGGTTTTCCTCAAAAAAATGGAACAAGAAAGGTAGAAGCTATACCTTCCATGTTTTCCTATTAAAAAGAAGAAAAATCATCATTTGATTAAGTAAATTGCAGTCTAGGAGAATTATTGCAGAGTTAACACTCCATCCTCTCTCACCCACTAGAATTCTTGATTTATATTCATCCAAGCCTCCACAATTACCAGGGACAAATGACAGGAGGTTTTAACAAGAGAGAACCCACAAACACAGTAAGGACCCACCAACATCCTCATGTAGTATAATTTTTCACAAGGCACCAATGGATGGGGTTCTTTGAGAGGAAGAGAATATACGATGATGAGGTGGTGAGAGACTTTTCTCTCTCACTCATAACCCTCAACAGGACCCATGCCACTGCTGTGGTGAAAGGCCTATCGGTAGAAATCACCCTTGAAGTTATAAGCAGAATCACTACACTCCCTTTAGGGTCACCTTGGAGAAAAGAAAACAAGGTTAACGACACCCTTGCAAAGAAGAAATTGTTTTTGGAAGGGGAGGAGCCAATGGAAGACAAAAATGGGGTTAGAATAGGAAGCATTCCATACCCTTGGAATGAAGTTATTTACCACCACATTAAATACATATCAGGTGAAGGGAGATATAATATAGTGTATGGATACCACTTTAGACTCCTCCAAGAACTAATATTTGGAGCAAACACACCTCCTCAAAGCAGATTAAGTATACCCTACTTTCTTCTTCAATCAGTGATAGATATGAGCATCAAAGTGCAAGAGGGAAAACATCAACAACTAGCCCATCATGGGTTGATCAAACTTATCCTAGAATATGCTCTACAAAACCTAAGACTCCCTATTACAAATTTTAGAGACATGCAAGCAAAGGGTGCAATTCAAGCTCTTGAATATGACAAAATCCCCACTACTAGTTAGAGGGATGAGGAGACAGAAGGAGAAAATGAAGAGGAAACAGAGGAGGAAAAAGAGGAAGAAAAGGAGGAGAAAAATGAAGAAGAGATAGAAGAAGAAACAATAGCGGAAGAGTGAAAAACTAAAGGAAGAAGAGAAAGAGAAAGACAAGGATGAGAAGGAGGGTGGAAAATAGGAAACAGAACAGAAGGAAGAACAGAGGTCTATTGTTCAAGGCAGAGAAGGGGAAGAATCACCAAGGGTATCTCCAGAACCCACTGAGAAAGAGGCAACAACTTCTCTTACTGCCCTAAGTACACCTATCAAGTCAAAAGGGAAGAGGCAAAGACCAACCCCACTGTACTTCAGAACAAGGATTAGGTAGGGAAGACCTCAAACCCCACCAAAACTCCTATTGACGTTGAAGACTCACCAAAGTAGCAATAAAAGGCAGCTCCTTTAGAGAAAAATCAAGCAGAAGGATCATCAGGACATGCCTCTCCCAAATCTCACATCACTTATATTAGGAGGCTTGTCACAAGGTTAACCTCATCAAAGGAAAAGGTCTCCTATAGGAGACACAAGCAGACCTACAAGAAGCAGAGGCCATCCTACAAGAAACCCTGTCAAACCTACAGGATGTATAGAAAAGGGGCCAAGAAGGTATCACTCCACAAGTACCAAAGGAAGAAGACCAACAACTGAGGGAACCTAGTCCACGGCCCAACCTCAGCTCCTACTACATATTCATTGAAGGAGGTAGTGTAATCCCACAAAAAGATTGACATTCCCTTATTCTTTGAGCTTGGAAGAGAGAGGGCAGGGACTCACAACTGGATGAAAATTGCCAAGTCAAAAGGAGTGGAGGATGTAGGCCACATGGAGGAAAAGTTGAAAGAGATGGGCAGAGAGCTGAGAAGCATAAGGGACAGAGAGGCAATGATGAAATCTTAGTTAGAAGCAGAGAATGCATGGCTAAGAGGACAACTACAAGAAAGGGAAAGCCAATTGGAAACTATGGCCAGTTTATCCTTGGAGGCAATCTAGTGCAGGATGCTAGCAAAGTCTTATGCCTTGTATCTCAAGGAACAATGGCTACAATTCCAAATCAAGACTTTAGCATAGAGAGGCACTATGCCCTTCCAGGACTATAGACAATTCATTGATCTCTATGATCAAATAACCTTGGAAGATAGAGAAAAAAATGTCTGAGTTTTACCTACACAACTTGGCCTTGACAGATTTGAATGTGTGGGACCCAAATTCAAAACTAGGAGACTTGCAATTGATGGCCTTAGCATCATGGATGAATCATGAGGAGGCAAGAGCTACAAAGATGAAAAAGGTAATGACAAGAGAAGAGACAAAACCCCTCATGATCAAGGCTGAACAATCTAATCTAATGGCTATCATCAACACCCACAACCTCATTGAAAATGATCCTAAGCTTGTACCTAGGTACCTTGCTGCACAAGAACAAGTAGTCACACAATTTGAAGACATGTTCATATTTCTAGGAGATGAAAGCATGCAAGCTTTCCAAAGAAGGTGGAACACCTTGCCTCACGGCCTAAAAATTAGAGAATACCATTATCCTCAGAGAATGAGAGAGGCACTAAATAGAACACCCATGTATAAGAAGGCTCTACAAAGATTCAAAGTTAATTGGATTGACTTGAGACTAAGTGCACCACTGATTTTAGGAATGTTAGAAGGGAGGAGAGAAGAAGAAGAAAGAAAGTAGTGGGAAGAGATAAAGATGAAGGCAAGATTTTATTCACAGGAGGAAGAAACTGCAGTAGAAGAATGGGATGCCAGGGAGGCCACCAGAGCAATGAAGGACATGGATATAGATTAAGTTTCTCAGAGGATGAGCAATACTTTCAGTAGGGGGTGATGATGAGCCTCATCATTGGGTAACTATATGGACCTTAATACACCTCCAAGCTTACTAAAATAAACTCTTCTCATAATTCCTTACATGTTTTAACTATGTTTTGCTTAATGAGCTCAGTAAAAGTAAGATGTTATGTCTTGTGGTCTAATGTGAATTGATTGCAAGTTTTTGGGAGAAAATCATGCAATTTTGGCTAATTAAGGGCAGGAAATCGAATGAAACAAGGAGGAGAGATTATAGGAGATAGATCCTCCTCATTAAATCCTCACTCATTCAAATATTCCTCAATAAAATTACACTAGCTTGGAGTTGCAAGCAACCGAGTCATGGAGATCATGGGTAGCCGAGCCAGTGACAGTTTGTTATGAAACCAGCTCATAAAAATATAGAAAAGAGAGATACACACCTTAGAATTTAGCCTCTTCAAGGGTGCAACCTCCTTTACATTACATAAATGAGAAATTCTTGGATGATACAAATGAAAAGACCTCCTTTCTATATATAGGAGTCTAAGGGGTCATAACATAATCAGATCCGACATAACAATAATAATGTAAAGGCACAATAATAACTATAGTGGGCTTCTATGGGGCACAATAGTAACAATATGGGCACTACATGGGTACATCAATATAATAAGTGGGTTGTACTAATAACAATAAGGGGTTACACTAGTAGTATAGGGGCCTAACATGCCCCTCTCCTTTAGAAAGCATTGTCCTCAACGCTTGAGTAGTTCTTGATTCTTCTGTATAAAATTCTTGTCCTCCCATGTGGAATCTTTAGCAGGTAAGTTCTTCCACTTGATGAGATACTCTGAAATTGATTGATTTCGTAGTTGTCGGGTTCTTGTTTTTGTGACTGCTCCAGGTTCCAATATGATTTTTCCTTCCTCTTCAATTTATGGCAATATTGTTTGAATTGGGATATTTTGCAACATTTGAATAAGTGGCCATACTTCTTCGTCCTTCTTCCATTCATCCCTTGCTTCATTTATCCAATCTGGTTGGATAATAGAAATAGCACAAAACAATGCTTCCACATCTTCATCCTTGAAGAGTCTTCCCATTCGGTAAGGTCGCCATTTTTTAAGTGCATGTAGTATTGCCAACATTTCCTTCTCATAAATAGCTTGCTTGAGATGTAGTAGTAAAAATACCCGATCACCTACATCAAAACATTTTTCACTATGATGTTGATCTACCTGTTGTTCCGTTTGATTTTGCACCGAAGTGGCGTTATTCTTTAAAATTTGGAGAACTTGTTGTTGATGCTCGATGTGATATTTCACTGCTTGAACCTTCTCTTCTTGATATGTCCTTCTATATCTAGAGTTTGAGGAGTGGTAATTTCTTCCAACCCTTTACAAGATATGGTCGGATTCATTTCTTGATGCTCGATGTGATCTTTCACTTCTTGAACATTTTTCTTCTTGATATGTCCTTCTATCTTGATAGTTTGAGGAGTGGTAATTTCGACCAATGAATTACAAGATATGGTTGGATTCATTTCTTCTTTCTCGATTTGATCTTTGACTTCTTGCACCTTTTTCTTCTTGATATGTCCTTCTATCTTGAGAGTTTGAAGAGTGGTAATTCTTTCCAATGCTTTACAAGATATGGTCTGATTCATTTCTTCTTTCTCTGGGGTGGGGTCATGGCGTATATCTTCTTATTTGATGTTTCTTGATCCTTTTCTTCCTCCTCTTCATATTCTATGTAAAATAATTTCTTCTCAGCACACTTATGACCTTTAGTGCATTTTCTATCACAATTGTAACAAAGCCCTTTTTCTATTTTTTCTTCCAATTGTTGTGCTGTAACCCTTGTAGGTTGTGGAAGGCTAGGAGAAACAACACTTCAATCTTTATATTTGTGAGGGGTATGCTTCCTGGTTTCCATAATTTTGCTTTCCACTATGTCACAAAGCCCTTTTACTCTTTCCAATTGTTGTGGTGTTGCTCTAAAGAAGGTGTTGCTCTTTGTATCCTCATAATGTGCTATCATTTCCTCCGTGAAAATTGACCACGTAACAAGTTGTTTACGAGAACAAAGCCCTTCATACCATAAAAATTGATCCGGTTCTAAATATGAAGATGCAATACATACCTTTTGTAACAGTGGTACACCATGTAGATCAAAATATTGTTCCATCTGAAGTATCCAATTTACCAGATCTTTGCCATCAAACTTCCTCATCTTGCTTTTTCTTGATTTTAGGAGCTCGATCTTGAAACGACTGTAACTCTGTAATTTCAGATCTTTAAGTTCTAAAATTGCGACCTGTAGTATCCCTCTGTGTCCTCTTCCCAATGCCACTAGTCTGATCCAAATTGGATTCTTCAAGAAAGAGTTATGCACAATCTCCCAAGATGACTTGATTATAGACCTTTCTAGAAGAGCGAACTTGTATGAAGTGCCACGTTTCACTGTTTCGACCTTTGGCTCTGAAAAATATCTACAAGAAACTACAGTCCGTCCTCTTTCTGTACCTTCTTACGAAATTTCAATCCGATGCTCAGAGAGAAAGTTATGACGATTTTCCCTAGGTCCCCTATTTGGAATGTAATTCAGGAGTCTGCAAAAGACCAACTTCCTCAAAGCATATCTCCACAAATATAGCGCAAAAAGCTCTGAAATTCGGACCCGAGATTCAGCAGGATCTTGTCTCAAATGGTTTTGTTTTTAGCTTCTGAATCATCGCAGAAAAAAAATTATAGTGAAAATTCCATGATGACTTGTTTGGAGCAGCGAAACCCTAGAATCCAAAGCTCTGATACCAAATGTTATGAAACCAACTCACAAAAAGATAGAAAAGAGAGATCCACGCCTTAGAATTCAGCCTCTTCGAGGGGGCAACCTCCTTTACATTACATAAATGAGCAATTCTTGGATGATACAAATGAAAAGACCTCCTTTCTATATATAGTAGTCTAAGGGGTCATAACATAATTAGAGCCAACATAACAATAATAATGTAAGGGCACAATAATAACAATAGTGGGCTTCTATGGGGCACAATAGTAACAATATGGGCACTACATGGGTACATCAATATAATAAGTGGGTTGTACTAATAACAATAAGGGGTTACACTAGTAGTATAGGGGCCTAACATAGTTAAGAACCAATTCATCTTGAGTTTGGGAGCCAAGCCTCCCTAGATTTAAGGAAGATGTTGTAGATTTCATTTGTATAAATAAGGAGGCCTAGAGCCTCATTAGGATTCAGATTTTTTATGGAAGAGCACTAAGAATTTTTGAGTTAAAGGATTGTGGCAAAACACTCTTATGTAATTTTTTATATGATAATGAGAATGAGCATTTCCTTGATCCAGCACTGAGTTGAATCAAAGGGCTGAAGCTCTTGGGTTAGGTCCCAACCCTAGCAGAAAATGCTTCTCTTCTTGTACTTGTATGCTTAGGTTATTTCATAGATTAATTGTTGAATTGATTTTAGCATTGTTTCATTGCAAGTAGTGGTGAAGTTGATTAGTTTTCTTCCATTTGTGCATAGCTTTAGCAATAGCTTTAGAGAGATAAAGGAATACCAGAAAGGCTTATAGCAGGTAGATTTGGCCTCACTCCTCCCTTCGGGGACCATGGTTTGAGGAAAAACTCCTATCCAACCCCAAAAAGACAGAATTTTGATTTCTTATGGAATTTGGCATTTTGTGCTACTTATTCCAACATATTTTCAGTTTTCAAGAATAGGTTTTAGTTGTTATTTCTAATATCTCTAGCTTTGTTTTAGATCTCATGGTGTTTCACAATATTCTGCGAGTATTCCCATGCATGAACTAGGCAACTAAATAATGGAATTATGTTTCTTCTGTTGATTAGAAATCTTCTTTTTTTAACTTGATCCATGAGTAAATGCCAGTGATGTATGTATTGCAGGAGTTTTCAATAGTGCAGGAAGATCTCATGTGAGCAGCCCCAACCTAACCTCATCCATCCATGATCACCAAACGCCACTAAGTCCATCAACCAATTCATCATTACATAAGAACAACTTTCCAGGTTTGTTGAGAAAATCCAACCATCTTACAAACCTTGGTTTGGGTTTTGAGGAAGTTCTATCCACTCCATTGCCTTGTTTCTTCCATCATTCACCTTCCCTAAGCCCTATACCACCTTCCAAATCACTCATATTTCTCTTAGCCGGATCCTGTAGGAATATAGGGGATCCTGTAGGAGCATTAGGATATCTTGTAGGAAGCATTAGGACATCCTGTAGGACGACCTGCAATAGCTTTTTTTGAGGCGGATTTGTGGAAAAAGCATACAGGGAGATAAGGGAAGACCCCCACTTGCCTTCCAAGCCATCTTGCCTTTCACAACCACCTCTAACTCACCGGCCACACCACCAAGAAGATTTAGCATTCACATTTTCACAAAAAAAGGATAAAAAGGAAAAAAGAGTTATTGTGTTCATTCATATGCACACCAGTGAAATGTTTGGTTATTTCAGATTGCATGCCTATGATAGTTAGGATTACACACATGTTAGCTCAGGATTCTTTTGAAGAAAGATCTCTTAACAAATAGTTAGATGAGTGGTATGTTTAAAGCATTTATTTCAGTCTTTCATTACTGCAGTAGACAGTAATTCCATTCTTACAATTAGGGTAAAATTTCCCTTTCTTCATTGGTAATTAAAGTTTTTCTGAATCAATAGAAGGTTGGTTTGAGAAACCATAGTGGCCTATCGCTAGCTCAACATTGACAAAGAGTGGACCCATTGCATCTGTTCGTGTATACAACATTGTCACCTCCAAGTTTGTACAAACCTCGGGTTCATAAAGTAAAGTTGGTAGCCCCAAGAGTTGCAACATTCTTGTTGCAATATTGGTGCTCATCAAATGGAAAACAAAATCTTATTCTCCTCTAATTGGTATTACTTCCAAGTTACTATTATTTCTAGTTTTGAATTTGTAACCCAAGTCTTATACCAAATGATGTATTTTGGTTAATCTCCTTCCTACAATGCCAATGTTATAAAATGTTGTCACCCTATTGCCATCATTATACATTGTTGTCACATTATTGCCATCGTAATCCACAATTGTATTGTGATGTGGATATGTTAAATCACTAGAAAAGGCTCACTTCATGCATCTGTGAGTATGTTGGTTTCATTTACATAATGTAAAGTTGATGAGAATGGAAAAGTGTTAATTTTAGATTTAATTTAACTTAAAAAAACATTAAATTACTATATATATATATATATATTAAATTTTCAATTTATTTAATTTAAAATATAAGTTTAAATGGTTACTCAAAATAATTTAGGTCACTATCTTATAAAAAATAATTTATTTTATTAATATTATGAAAATTATTTTATTTGTAGGGTGGTATAAAAGTTTAATTTTTAAATATAAATAATTGTTATTTCTTTAAACTATACCGTTATTACATTGAACCACTTAAATAAACAACTTCTTAAACAAATAATTTAATATTAAATCCATAAAATTTAACATTTAACTTTTATTGTATCTACTTTTATTATTTTATTTTAAATTAATATATTTTTATTTCATATGAATTTTAATTAATATTTACTTTGATTCAAATAACATTGTGCCTAATCCCTGATAAGAAGACCCAGGTCTTAACGAATCAAAACATTAAATCTAAAAAACAATGGCCATTATTTGGCTGTCCCACTCCAGACTAATTTAAAGATCGTATTCCACCCTCTTCTAACTTTTGATGATAATAAGCCCCTTATTATGAATATGACTTATTCCATGTTTAAACCACACAATACATTTAAAATAGTACTTTCCTATTTTATGCCGTGTTTAATTTTTATATATTTTATATGGAGTTCAATTTTTGTTTGCACATTCTTAATTAATTACGGTTAAATCATAGATTCCTACGTAGGATTGGAATCTTAAATGAGAGGACAAAAGCCTTCCATACACAGTGAATAAAAACTAACATCTACCATAGTTCAATCATTTTTTAATATCTCCAAATTTTTTCAAGAGTAATTTAAATATTATACTTTATTAAAAATGTATTAACTTTTTGTTTTATAAATAAATTCAAAATTTTATGAAGTTTCTAAAAAAAATTGTTATATTAAATTTATTTTTATAATTTTTAAATTCAAAATTTCTATTTTTTAATTGGTCTAAATTATGGAATAGACTATTTTTATGGGTTTTAATTTTGAATGGAAGCAAATTTTTTTTTTTAAATATAAATTTGAGAAAAAATATGTAAAAATAACATGTGTACAATCTTTACAACCCTTATTATATCAATATGTAATATAATAATATGACATATATACTATAATTATTATAGTGTACCATCTATTCCTTAAAAAATATTTTCATTTCTGTACTTACTTTTTTATTTAATATTTTTTATATTACAATTGTGGAGTATTAAAGCGGAGTGTGGCCTCATTAATGTTACATAAATAATTTTTTTTTAAAAATTGTTATGTATATTATATAAAAAATTTAGATTGTGAGACCTCTTTTATTTATATGTTTTTAGATGGGTTTTTATTTATATTTTACAAACAATATTTATTATAAAAAGGATTTCTAGTCTAAAGTCAAAATATTAATTAATAAAATTTATAATACATTTTTTTTGTTTACATTGTTTTATATATATATACGGAATTAGATTGCAAGGATGCCAAATTTTCTATTTTCGGATTGGTCTAAATTATTGAATAGACCATTTTTATAAGCTTTATTTTTGAATGATCACAAAAAAATAATTTCAAAAATATAAATTTGGGAAAAATATGTAAAAATGACATGTGTACAATATGTACAACCCTTATTAAATCAATATCTACTATAATGACATGATATATGTACTATAATTACTATAGTGTAACATCTATAGTGTACCATATTCATAATACATTTTTTTGTTTAAATTGTGATATATATATATATATATATATATATATATATCACAATTTAAACAATATATATATAGAGAGAGAGATTGCAACAAGACTGTATATGTTTTTAGATGGATTTTTATCTCTAGTTTACAAATAATATTTATTATAAAAAAGATTTGTACTCGAAAGTTAATAGATTAATTAATAAAAATAGATATAGTTATTGTGTTATAATTAATCTTTAGGTTATAATTATTATTTTAATATATTAATTATTAAAATCAATAAAATGTAATTTAAATTATATAAATCATAGTGTAATATATATATGAAATTATTCACAATGCACATTTAGTAGTGATATTAATAGCAACATAATATTTTAATGAAAAAATATATACTTTATTTTATTTTTTTGTCTTTTAACTAATTTATTTTTAATATTTAAATTGAAAATTATATAGATTAAAAAACAAATTTATAATAACTTATTAATGGGTATTTATTTGTCATTTTTTTTATTTGAATATATATCTTTTTTTTTGGTCTTCTAACTAATTTAATTTTAATATTTAAATTGATAATTATATACTTAAATTGAAAATTATGTAGATTAAGAATTAAATTTAGAATAACTTATTAATAGGTATTGTTTCGTCATTTTTCTTTTTTATTTAAATAGAATACTATATCCTTATAATATTATTGTATTATTGTAATAACAATATTTTTTATAAAAATATTTTATTATTTTTAGTGTTTATATTAACAGTAATATAATTTTTAATAAAAAATATTTTTCTTTTTTTCTTTTTAATTAATTTATATTTAGGTTGTATTTTATTTTATTATTTCTATCTTTTCAAATAATTGTAAAAAATGATCATTTCTCTGTGTTTATATGGTCACCAAAACTATAACTTGGATTTGTATTTCAAACATATCATAAAACATGCTTCCTCATGGAAGTTAGTGTCATTATAACACCTAAAATTACTATAATATGTTAGTTGCCATATAATATAGGATTTGTTCTATGTATCTTTGTAATCACCAAAAACTATATCTTAAATGTGTGCCTCAAGTATATCACAAATCATGCTTAACTATGGAAATAGGTGCCATTTAAAAATCTGAGTTAGTATCTTATGTTAGATGTAAAAATATAGAAATATACTTTAAAAAAGTAAGTTAAAAAATCACTATAAATATAAACATTTTTTTTGCATAATAATAATATTATTTTTATCCTAGTTACAATAAATATTGTTATTAATTAGAAATAATAAAAAATACTAAAAAACAACCCTACATATCATACTTATATTTAACTTTAGATAATAAAAACTTTATTCTAATAAAAAATATTAAACTAATTTAAACATCAAACTCCTTTATACTTAACTTTTAATAATAAACCACTTTATTCTAATCCAAGAGCTATTAGTGAATTGTCACTTCACATCACTACAACTTGTCCAACCAAAATGGGCTACCATATTATACTACACTAGCCATAAATAATGACGTTTTTATACCTTGTAGTAGAATAATAAATATGTAGTATGGATTTATGTTTGGAAATTCATATAGTTTTATGTTAATTGTATTTAATTCCTAGTTCTAGTGTATGACTATTAGATGTGTTTGATCCCTAATTCACAATGATCAATCATGTTTGATGTCAGTTCTATTTATATAACAATATATCGAAAGAGTAAGTTAACCGGCAGATAAACTTATTTTTTATAACCATTATTTATCAAATTTAATATATTGATTATGAAACATTTTTCTTGAAAGAAAAATAAATCATTAAATTTTCAAATGAAAAGAAATTAAGATATTTTTTAAGGATTCAAATATTATGCCTATTTATAGTATTATAGGTGATTGTTATGCTTTGGAAAATAATACATATAAAATATAGGTGAATATTTAATAAAAAACATGTAATTTACTATTGAAATTGGTAATTTTTGTGCGAATATCATCCATTTAATGATATATCATATATATGTAAAAAAAGAAGACTTTTTAAACCAAATCCACAACAAATAAACCATATCCTTTTCATCATTAAACCTAACTTTATTTAAATAATATCATTAGAATAATTTATTTCTATAAGAAACATTCTTTCTTTTGGGTAGGAAAAAGTCTTGTCTTTTTTTTTCTTCGTTTCTTCAATTTGTACAAAAAACATGTTGATGTTTTCCCTAATCCGCCACTAGGGAAACTAGACCAAGGTCAAAAGTAGAGTTTTCTCAGTGCCAGAATTTAACATAGATCAAAATTACATCAATTATTTCTTAAGGCATACATCCTATTATTGCAACTATAAACTGAAAACTTGAAGAGAAACAAGTAAAATAATCAAAAAGGAAAGTAAACATAAACCATCATCTATTCTTGAGGGAATATTATTATGCTATTGTAGTTGGTTCTTTGTTGCTTCCAGAGGAGTAGCATCAATCTATAGGGAGCCACAAATGAAATTCAAAGCATTGTAGACGCCTATCCCAACCACATATAGAGAGATAAGTCAATCAAGAATAAGGAAGATCTCATACTTGGCTTCATTACGATCCAACTAAACTCTCCCCAATAGCATATTTAAGAGACGGTAGATATCCATCATGTACATAGGCTGAGTAAACTGACCATGAGTGTGGCCAAAATAAAAAACCCAATCAATGATTTTATTCACCTCCTTGTTATCAATCAAGAAGCCATATTCACCTATAATTTCATGTTTGATCTCAACAATTTCATTTGAAATGGATTGGGGAGTATGCAAGAGGAAGAGCATTGTGGAGGATTCCACCCTCTATTGGGTTCTTGTGCCACCTTGGTCCCTATAATAGGTAGCACTGCATCGGCTTTGGGCAGATTGCCTTGGCATTGCATCTGCTAACCTAAGAATTGAATGAAGTGCAAGATGAAGGGGTTAAGGCAAGAAATGAAAGCTAAGGATCAAGAGGATTTTTTATTCATACTTGACGATTATCCAGGAAAAAGGAGGGAGCGACGATTTGTGGGCTAGGGTTACAGACTTACAGAGCTGGTTCTCCATGGAGGGTCGCAAAGGAGGGAGCTCCACTCCCTCCTATAATCAGGCAGTAGCCGACAGAGGTAAAAAACCAGTAGAAGATGATAGAGGTCCTTCTGATGATGTAAGGCAAAGAAACAAGGAAAAGGAGCAAGATGGTTCTAAAACCAGGGAGAGCAACAACACTAAAGACAACGATGAAGTGGACAAGGAATAGGAAACAAAAGGCAAAACACAAAAGGGACCATGCAAGCCAAAAATCGCAATCATGCCGAAAGTGGTGTTGAATGATCCTGCTCTGCATGCGCATAGGGACCACATGTAAACGTATGCAATCATTTGTAAATTCATGGGCTTATGGCCCACTAAGAAAGCTTTACAAACATGGATTAAATACCACTGGAAACCAAAAGGAAGCATAGAACTTCATCTGGGGTAAAAAGGATTCTTTACTGTAGTCTTTGCAAATATTTAAGATAAGGACAGAGTGTTTGAAGGAGGGCCCTAATTTTACGCAGTTGCAGGCCTGTATATGTGACCATGGGTGATGAATTTTGTCCCAGAACGTGGAACTTTTACCTCGGTTCCAGTTTGGGTAAGACTCTACTCTCTACCTTTGGATTATTGGCAACTGGAATCCTTATCGGCTATAGGAAATAAGCTAGGGCGTTTTGTGAAAGCCTCTGAGGCCACCAGAAAAGGAAAATACACATCCTTTGCAAGGATATGTGTGGAGATGGATCTTTCTGGAGCTCTGCCGGATGAGGTAATACTGGAAGTGTTTGATGAAGAATGGGTGCAAAGAGTGGATTATGAACACATCCCTTTTAGATGTCGCAAATGCCATGAGCATGGGCACCTATTCAGAGATTGCCCTCTTAGTAAAACAGAAAACAAGAGTAGAAAAAACACCATGAAAGACACTGAAAGCTTTCATAAGGTGGTCCAGAAAGGAAAAGGGAGCAAAAGGGGACTGAAGCTACCTCATACAGATAAGCAACAAGCCAGTCAAAATAGGTTTCAAGCCCTAGAAGAGGAAGAAGTGATAATGAAAGAAGATCAGGTCAAAGGAGGCAGTATAGTGGAGGAAGAGAACGAAGAAAATGTTGAGCATACACAAAACAAAAATAAACAGAAGGAAGACATGACGAGTGACACAGAACTGGAAATGGACCAGGAAATGACCCAGAGTGATATGGAAATGGAGGATCACGAACTACAGGAAATTCTTGAGAAAGAGAATCTAGATCTAGAAGGATTCTTGAAATAAGGAACCAGTGAGGGAGTGGATTCATTACCTCCAGAGGAGTTCCACAGAGTTCAACAGTTGTTCATCTGGAAAACTTAGAACAGAGGGTTATAAAAGTAAAGGAAAAATGAAAGACAGGGTAACAAAGGAGTGAAAGCTATGAAAACCACACCAGGATTAGCAACCAGAATCCCAGGAAAGAAAAGGGGCCGGAAAAAGCAGAATGAACTGTTGATGGAATGTGGAAAGCTAATGATAGACTCAGGTAAGATGAAAGACCTATCCAGTTACTCCTTTACAAATCTTTAATAATGAAGTTCACTTCTTGGAATATAAGAGGTCTAGGTAGTAAAAGAAAACAAAGATTACTAAGTAATAGAATGAAACAAGCAGCCCCGGATGTGATCTTCATTCAGGAAACTAAATGTTCCATTCAAAAAATAAAAGAGATTCACAGTAAATGGCTCAATAGATTTGAGTTTCTGGAAGTCAAAGCAGAGAATACAGTAGGAGGAATTCTCACGCTTTGGAACCCCCAAAAAATTGACATTATAGATGCTGAAGCATCTAGAGATTATCTTTCAGTGGTCATTCAACCAGTGGGAGATAAGGAAATTTAACTAGTCACGAATGTATATGGTCCCAAAAGAATGGATGGTAAACTCAAGCTTCTAGATTCCCTGCAGAGGCTTAGGGAACGACATGCAAAAATCCCTTGGATCTTAGGGGGTGATTTCAACATGATCAAATCGCTGTCTGAGAAAAAAGGAGGAACCAGAATTCTAAACAAAGATTCTTGTGCTTTTCAAACCTTCATAGACAATATGAAGCTCGTGGATATTGTTATGAATAATGGTACTTTTACTTGGAACAATAAAAGAGGAGGAGAGTCTCAGGTGGCCTCCAAATTAGATAGATTCATAATTTTAGAAGATCTTATGATCAAGGACAAGGACATAGTTGCAAGCGTTCTTCCCTTTGGAGGCTCGGATCACTGGCCAGTGCAACTGGATATTCAGGGCATTGGCAAACCTAGGAATAGACCTTTTAGATTTGAAAACATTTGGCTCTCCCACCCAGATTTCAACAATAACATAGCCATCTGGTGGGCAGAAGATTTGGAAATTCAGGGCACAAGAATGTTCCTTCTTCAAAAAAGACTCAAACATATCAAACTCCAGCTCAAGGAGTGGAATAAGAAGGAATATGGCAATATTTTTGAAGCAAAAAAAAACGGTTGAAGGAAAAATGCAGGAACTCAACCAAACCCTTATTATGGAGGGTTTTGATAAAGAGAAAAATGATCAGGCAGCTAAATATCATCAAGATTGGGAGAAATTATGTAAACAAGAGGAGATTTTTTGGAGGCAAAAATCCAGAGTGCAATGGATAAAAGAAGGAGAACGTAACACTAGATTTTTCCACAGATCCACTATGGTGAACAGAGCTCACAACAGGATTTCTTCAATCAAGGACGAGGGAGGTAACCTGCTCAGCTCTCATGAATAAATCGAAGCAGTGCTGGTTCAACACTTTCATGGTATTGCACAGGAAACCTGTTCAGATAGAGAACAATCCATCAGGGTTATTTCTAGACATATACCTAAGCTGGTTTCCAGAGAGGACAATTTCAACCTCAATAGACCAGTGTCAGAAGAGGAGGTTAGTGAGGTCCTAAAAGAAATGCAAAATGGTAAGGCACCAGGTTCGGATGGATTCAATGTAGACTTCTTTAAAGCTTGCTGGAATATAGTAAAATAGGACATTCTAAATGTAGTGGAAGACTCCAAAAGGGATAAAACCATTTTGAAGGCTCTTAATACCACCTTTATCTCCCTGATCCCTAAACAGGATTTGGCTCAAACTCTTGATAGGTTTAGACCCATTGCCTTATGAAATTTTGTCTACAAGATTATTTCCAAAGTGGTGGCCAATAGACTCAAACCTCTTCTTCCTACACTGGTGTCGGTTGAACAATCTAGCTATGTGGAAGGTAGACAAATCTTTGACAACATCATTCAAGGTCATGAGGTGGTACACTCATTGACAATCAATAAGAAAGTTGGAATGATCATGCAACTAGACATAGCCAAAGCTTATGATAAGCTGAATTGGACATATATCAGAAAAGTTCTCACTGCTTTTGGGTTTGTTCATAACTGGGTCAGATGGGTTATGGCTCTAGTTACTTCTCCCAGTTTTTCAATCCTTGTTAATGGCTCTCCCACGGAGACTTTTACTCCTTCAAGACGCCTAAGGCAGGGAGATCCACTATCTCCCTTTCTCTTTATACTCATGATGGAAGGGCTGGGTTGAGTGATCAGGCATGCTAAAGTAGTTGGTAAAGTCAAAGGTGTCCAACTTTCTGATGATGGTCGGGCCTTAACACATCAACAATTTGTTGATGATACCATGCTGCAGGGTATCCCCATAGGCAAAGAAGCTCTAGCCTATAAGAAAATCCTGAGAGACTTTGCCATGGCTTCAGGTATGGAAGTAAATCTCTCAAAATCTAAGATTTTTTTCTTTAATACTCACATTGCTATTCAGAGAAATATATCCAGAATTTTGGGCTTTCAAAGGGAGCTCCTCCCCTCAAAATATTTGGGAGTTCCTCTTACAGCCAAACCATTACACAAGAGCATCTGGGAGCCAGTGATTAACAAATTGCAAGATAAAATCAGGAAATGGACTATTAGATCTCTAAATTTGGCTAGTAGGTTAGTGCTAACCAAGGCTGTCCTACAATCAATCCTAGTCTTTATGCTATTTGCTCTCCCAGCACCACAAGGTGTCCTACATCAACTCAGAACCATTCAAAGAGACTTCCTTTGGGGCAAGGGGGATGATCGTAAGAAATGGGCCTTGGTAGCATGGGAAAAAATCTGCAAACCTAAGAACTTCGGTGGGCTGGGTTTGGATGATCTTGAGATTCTAAGCAAGGTTTTAGGAGCTAAAAATTGGTGGCGATGGGTTAAAGAGACAGAAGCTTAGTGGGTAGCAATTTGGAAAGAAAAATATGCTAGCATTTGACAAAAAAATGATCTAATAAGAATGTTAGAACACAGAAAGGGTTCGCACATTTGGAATAAGGCCTGGGATAACCGGGGCTTAGTCCAAGGAAACGGCTTCTGGGAAATCAGAGACAGGAACCTTGGCCTTTTCTGTGAAGATAGATGGAAACAAAAACCTATTGTATTAAAAGAAGACTTAAGGGATCTCAAGGAAGAAACAGATAGCAAAGGATTTTGTAAAGTAAAAGACTTTTGGGATCAAACCATTAGTAATGGAAAATGGAGAACCTGGAGGAACTTTGATTTTAGGGATAAAAACCCCCTGAAGGCTAAAGCAGAAACTCTAAAAGATATGTTGGATCAGAGGAAGATTATGAAATCAGAGGGCCATGATCAGCTAAGATGGGGCAACAACAATGAGGGTGCTTTTAATCTCAAGGAAGCAAAACTCATTCTCCTTGACCTTAACTCTCAAACTCTGGATAAGATTTGGCTAAACCTATGGAGACATCAAGGCTGGATGAAAATTAAACTATTCATGTGGCTGGTCCAGCATAGGAAAATTCTGACCTGGGATAATATTAGGAAGAGGGGCATTCTGGGGCCCTCCAGATGTCAGCTCTGTGAAGCTCAAGAGGAAACTATGGAGCACCTTCTCAACAATTTCATTTTCTCCTCCAGTCTGTGGGATTCTTTTGCCTCCATTTTCCATCAAACAGATAGGGACAAAAGGAACATCTGCAACACCCTAATCAACTGGAGAAGAAATTTTTCAGATAACGAAGTTCTTGCCACAGCATGGACCATCTTTCCAAGCTTCATTATTTGGAATGTCTGGAAAGAAAGGAATAACAAAATCTTCAAAGATGAAAAGAGGACTTCCCAATGCATTTTTGAGCTGATCTTAAAATAGCTCAAGGAAACGGTCGGTACCATAGTGCGAAATCTCCCTAAGAACCCTCCCTCTGCTACTGATCTGAGAATTCTCTGTGAGCTGGGCTTGCAAGGTCTTACTCCTCAGGGTCTGGATAGAAATGTTATCTCCCTGAAGTCTAAGAAAGATTTATGGCATCCTCCTCCTAAGGGTTTTCTGAAATTCAACATTGATGGGGCTTCAAAAGGCAAACCGGGCACCGTTGGTTATGGAGGTGTGTTAAGAGATGAGAATGGAAGTGTCCTTTTCATCTTCCACTATCATTTGGGAAAGGCCACTAATAACATGGTAGAATTGATGGCGATGGAGCAATGTTTAGATTTCCTAGATCAGGAAAACTGACAAAACGTGATAGTGGAAGCTGACTCTGAGCTTATCATCAAATTGGTCAAGAAAATCAGCTGGGGAACAGGACCATAAAAGGTCTCAAAGAATTGGAGGCTGATCCAGGGCTTTCAATGGATTCAACAACACCTACAAAGCCTTCATATAGTTAGCTTTAAGCATGTTCGAATGTCGGCAAACAAATTGGCAGATGTGCTGACCAATCAAGGTGTGATCAGTACAGAGAACAGGGTAGTGTCAAAATGGCATGAGCTACCTCAGAGCAGGTTAAAAGTGATTTGGCATGAACAGGGAGAAGATGAGAGGTTGGTGTTTTGAAGCCGAGCCATGGTCCCGGAATCAAATTGATTCGACCAAATCAAGTGGTTGCCTGTCGGCTGGCTCAGATTCCTCTCCGAATGGCTTTTTGGTAGGTGTTTCCTCTTTCCACAGTTTGGGAAGAAATGGCGCTTCGACAGGCACTCTTGGCAGCTACATTACCTAGAGTTTTCCGTCCGGAATCAACATATTTGCTTGGGAGTGGTTTTCTGGTGATCGCAAGCCTCGCAGGTAGAAAACGATATTTTCGTTTTGGTAGCGATTCCATTCAGAGGGTTACACGTGGCGGTGGGGCCGGTTTGAATACCACCCTCATCGCACACTAATGTTCGGCGATTTTGGTGGGTGCGATATGATCCTTGGCCATCAGATCAAATGAAGCGGATCGACGGCTGGGATGGATCGAGCAGGTTGGTGGTCGTGTTGGTTATGTGTCGTGCTTCTTTTCATCACGATGTTGTCCTCTGCCATTGGATAGGGTCCGATGGATCAACGGTGAAGATTAATGACACAGGTTGGTTGGTTGGCGGGAAGCGCGTTTACCCTTTATTTATGGGGGTTGGTAAGGTGGGTGGGTTTCTTATGGGCACGGTTCACTCCACTTTTCCGAGGGTTGGTGGGGCCCTTTGTTCTAAACATCTGTTTTGTCCACTGCTTTGGTTCCGCATTGGGCTTCTTCTTATTTAGCTTTTATCTGTTGAAAGGCTAGTTTTTTGGGGCAAAGGCTTTTGCCTTGGGCCCAATCTCGGTTTGTTCGGTGGGTCTCTCCCTTGAGACACATTTCAATGTGGATTGATGTAAAGTTTGTAAATTTTTAATGAAATAGAAGGTCCTACTCTTGCTTCAGCAAAAAGAAAGCTAAGGATCAAGATAGAAAATTAGAGAAAGTGGGAAACAAGATTAAGTGAATGAAAATGGGAGAATTGAACCATAGGGATTCGATCGAGTAGGGAACAAGGAAAGTTCCTAAGTGACCAAGAGAAAGAAAAGGATTTACTGTGAGAATGAATGATGAAGAGGCAAGGAGTTAGAGCCAGTAGTAGAGGATGAAGGTCAAGAAAGCAGAACAGAGAGAGAGAGAGAGAGAGAGAGAGAGAGAGAGAGAGAGAGAGAGAGAGAGAGAGAAATCTAGTCAAGAAGAAACAAGAGGAAAAATCTATAGAGGTTCAAGAGGGAGAGGAATGAGGAGAGGGTATGATGGTTAGGTTGGGGAGAAGACTATGTAGGTAGAGATGGAAAATGGAAAGGAAATAAAAGCTAGGACTAGAAAAGAAACTTACCCAACGAACATGTCGACTCAATACAATATATTAAATCTTGTTCCAAAAGGAAACAATTGACTAGAGCGAACAAGTATGGAGATGAAGTGAATTTATCCATCTAGATGCCCATTTCTTATAATAAACTCAATGTTGATGCAAGAACATTGACAAAATTTTATAAACTTTATTAGATATTATTAAAATTTTTTTATGAAGCTGGATTCCTCATGAAATGATTTTAATTTTGTAATAATTAGTTGAAATATAGAAACATTATCATCAAATATTATGGGTTAGGCTAGAAAAAATAAAAAGTAGTGGTAGTTTTGATTTTTCCAAATTAAGTACTAAAATAATGGATTTTATCCATTGATTATGGATCTTGATCCTTTTTTAGATTTAGAATGTTTTTTATAAATTAGTAAGTATGTGGAGAACAAAGAAGGAATGGAAGTATATGTGTAAGAGGAGGATAAGGCTAATTCTTTCCGTTATGAATCCTCTCTTTATTCATTTAAGGAAAAAAGGTATCTTGATGTACTATATTTTCTCAAAATATGATATTATTTTTGTTTTGGTGGACTATTGAAAATTAATATATAGGAAATGTACTTACTCTTTGAATTGATGCATATTCCAAGTAACCATTTGCTACTCTTTCATTAGTCTGGAAAAAATTGTGTGAGAGTGATAATATTGTTGCAGTCAGGATGCATATATATAAGAAATTCAATAATTTCTAGTGTGGTTAATTTATGATTGTTAATTCAATATTACATCATGGAAAAATAAATATTGGAATGTAGTATGGTGAATGATTTCATCTGGTTGTTAAGTCTTCAAAATCATATTATTAAAACCAAAGTTTAGCTATCAATTGTTAATGAAATTTAATTGATATCAAGGGGTTTATTTTCTTCAAATTAGATTTCAATCCCATTGGATCACTGTGTAAACCTTGGTACTTAACACAGATGGAAGAGGATGGTTGGGCAATGAAGCAACTACAAGAAGGTGTCAAAGACACTACCCCACAAGACCTTGTAGTGAATCCAAAGTCTCATAGGGAAGACGTAGAGGTCCTGAGACCTAAAGAAGGAGATGGCAGGATTTTTCCTCGAGTCAAGGAACAAACAAAAGAAATCAGAGTAAAACAAGAACCAGTTGATGATTTTGTCAACCTGCCAGGCCCTGGACCAGCTGTGAGACCTGTGGAAGAAGTTTTTTTGAAATAAGAGTTTATCGAGCAATGTGCGAAAAGGAGACCCCCTCTTAAGGAAAGCTACCAGGCACAATTAAGAGAGAATATGCAATTGAAAATAGAAATCATGAAATTGAGGAAACAGATGCGGCGCTTACGAAGAAGAGTGAGAAATCACAAGAAAAACACTGCGAAGTCCCGGCCTGAAATTGTTTCAGTGGCAACATAGACCAAAGATAGGCCAACGACTTAAGCGGCTACACAGACAGAGTTATTTTTTCATATGATCGAGGCGCAGAAGTTTGTCATGTCTTCAGAAATCAAGAAGTGGCAAGTTACAACAGCTCACTTTTAATGAGGGACCATTATTTTAGAAGCACACCAGGAAGAAATAAGGTGAACTCACGAGCAAGCTGCAAAAGAAGTCTCTGGCTACATAGAATAGATAGAGAAGGAAAAGTGGAAGTAGGAGAAACAACAGAAGTGAATTGAGGGACTGGAAGAACAAGTGAAGCTATTAAAGGATGATAAGGAAGAGATGTTTACCTTGGCATAGCAGGAAATGGCTTGCCTCCCCCCTGCTCATAGCTATGCCATGTTCCTCCAAGAACAATATCTATTCTTTTGTTTAGAAAGTGTCTGCCAGGAGCTCAATCATGAGATGGAAGATTCAATGCATTTTCTGCACATCATGAGATGCCACAATATTTTGGATCAACATTTGATGTGTGAGTTGTACATGCATGACTACTTTCTGGGTAATGATCAATCACAAAACCCAGTCCCATATGTAGGAGACATTCAACTAAGAGCCTTTACCTCCTACATACTCAATCAGGTTAAAAGGAAAAAGACCTTTGACACGTTTGAAGAAAATCAGGTAAATAGGTCACTTATCATTCAGATGGAGAATTTTCAATCTATGAATGTTGATAATAGACACGAAACCCTCTTGGGGATTGAGGGATGGAAAGAACAGATGCTAGAAACTCAGTAATGGTGCGTTAATATATGCACAAAACAGATCTTCACTTGTCAGGAGGAGTCCCAGACAACTTCCATAAACGGTGGATGCTTTTGTCATTAGGTGTGAGGATATGTGACCCTTTTGGGGCCCCAAATTTTTTCTCGGGCTTTAAACGGGGTAGCCCATATATTAAGTGCATGCAGCTTTGTGGGGTCCGAAGGATGGGTTTGAGGTTTTGATTTCCCATCATCTGGCTGCTAGCCAATCAGTAAACTCAAGCTTACGAGGTAGGTGAGGGTTGGTGGAAAGAAGTCATCTAGACATATGGGTATAAGCCTTCGTGAACAAAGATGTCTGCAAAATACAATCTTGCACAGCTTCACGCTGATCATCGCAACTATAACCCAGACTTGCATAAGCGGCGAATTGCATGAGGACATGCAGTAAGGCCAGTTGGGGGGAGATGGTGGTGGCTAGATTTGCATACTTTTACTCACTCTTTTACCCTGTTCTTTTTATCCATTTCACACCAATAGTGGTTAATCGATATCTTAAAATGCACAGGTATACCTCTCATCATGTCTTTATGGATTATTGGTCAATGAAGCATAGCCGTAGGGGAATATTACCTAAGCAGCTTGCTAATTTAGTTATTTTTGTAGATTTAAAGGGAGAATGACCAGGACCGTGATTAACTGAACGATGATATCAAATATGGGAGCATTATCCTTGAATAATGGCTATAATGGTGAATCAATATTTCGATTGAGACATTGTTATCTTTTAACATTATGTTTCATTCTGAAAACCACCATGTAATTCAAGGTAGTAGTGTCATAATTCTAGGAGTTGTTTTATTGATAAATTGTATAAAGTAGAGTTGTGGGCTGTGAAAGCTATCCCTGTTAAGAGTCGTTAAGGTTACAGGAGAAATAATATTTGAGTCTGTAACAAAACACTTGTAATATATCTTTTAATTAATGAAAATTTGATCTTTTGAACATATCGTGATTCGTTGATCTCGCCACAACCCTGATCAAGGAGTTGGGCCCACTCTCCTGACTAGGTGCTGCTGGATTAGATGTGTGTTAGGTTTATTTCTATGAGTTTATTATTGTTGTGAATGTTTATCAGTGTGTTGTTGTGAGTCATTATTGTTGTTACTCTTATTGTTGTTACAACTATTACTTGTTGTTACAATATTTCTTTCTATTACACATTGATGAATTTAATGTTAATGTTCAATGTTGGGTAGGGAAACTATGGCCTACACATATAATGCACAATAGCCTTGAAACAACTGGTAGAACCTCGGGTTGACAATAAAATGTGGATTGGGTGAATTGCATCACTCATACTTGGACACCAACATTTTGGCATCATTGCGGGGGAGGCTATCAAAGGCACAAAAGTACGACCAATATTGACCATAGGACTGATCTCTCGTACTAGGGAAGGAAGCTTACACCTTGATCTAGGTCCTGAGTATTAGATCATTTAGTTGTTTTGTTTCTTTATTTATCTGTTTTTTTGTAGGATTATTCTCTCGTCCCGGGAAAGGAAGTTTTTATCACCTTGCTCCAGGTCTGGAGCTTTAGATTGCTTTGTTCTTCTTTCATAAGTATTTCTCTCTCATCCTGGGAAGGGAAGTTTTATTTTTCGCCCTATTTCAGGTCCTGAGCTTGATTTCTATGATTTGCTTATTTTCTTTCTTTTGTTTTCTTTAGGGGTCACTCTCTCATCCTGGGGAGGAAAGTTCTTATCCTGTTCCAGGTCTTGAGATTTTAATTTTTTTGATTGTTTCCATTTTATTTCCCAATTGTATGAACAAGGACGCCAATAAAAGGGGCAGAAGGAGACTCCGAAAGGAAAAGGGGTTGATTTAGGCAGAAACACTTACATCCAAGAGATCATCTCAAGGGTTGAATCTAGAGTATCATCATGAGCTGCTACTAGGCTAAGGTCTCATACGAGATCTGGAGGAGAATCAGTCTCACAACCAGAACCTCCTCCAATAGTAGAAGTGAAATTCATGGAAGAAGAAGTAGCAAGTAGAGGATTTGAGGAACTCCATATTGCAAGTTCAGAGGAAGAATATTTGAGGGAATTCTTGGCACCATTTGATCAAGGGAGTGTCGTTAAATAATTTTTATCACTCGTTATAGAACAGCTAGAGCCAGAACATATTGAAATTACAAGTGAGTATTGGCAGATATTCATGGCTCTTGCAACTTCTTCAATTGAATTTCCAATTGGAGATATCAAAGGTGATGCACCTATGAAGCCTATAACTTTGACAACACTATCTAATTTCCATGGTCTTAATTTTGAGGATTTGGACACATTCCTTTTTGAATTCGACGTTGTTTGTCCAGGTATGATTACATTTCTGATGCTCATAAATTGAAGATATCCCCCGCTACTTTGAAGGGCACGACTTTGAGATGGTTTATGTGTTTAGGAGGAACATCTATTGCTACATGGGATGATATGAAGATAATTTTCCTCGAGCAATATCAGGACTACCACAAATCCTGGGATGTAAGGGAAGAAATTTTTAAGATTATGTAGAAAGAGGATGAGAATATGGAAGATTTTGTGGAACGTTTTCAATATAGTTTTGTTGTGGCCACCAACAACCCCCCTCCTTATTTAGTATTAGCAATAACACTAGGTAAGTGGGGACCCTTAGTAAAAAATAAAAAAAAAAACCAATTAAGGCTTATGTATTTTACTCCTTAAGAAACATCGCATCGCGCAAAGAATGAGAGGACATTTCCTTATGAGTAAAAATGATAAACTGCGAAATTGCGACGCGAACTCCATCGCATTGCATGCATTAATAAATGCTCACATTGGAAAACCTTAAAAAATCGCCGATATGCAATATCGCATATCGCATATCGCAAAATTGCAGGAAAGACACATAACGATTATAACAATACTGCGACCCGCGATATTGCGATACTGTGATCCGCGATTTTGTGATAGCGCGATAAAGCAACCTCGCGATAGCAAAACACGATGAAATTGCGATAATGCGATACAGATCACAGAAACATTCCATCGCAAATTTTCCTGGCTCAATATTCAAGAAAAAGTTTTCCATAAACCAAGAGCTGGATACGCGTTTTAATGATAATTAATGAATTATACGACAGTTGTTAATGAAATATGGTTTTGTGTTTTTCGAAGAGTCAGTTCACATCAGGTGGCGCGTTTTTGCATATCCGTAGCATTTAAATCTTTCCTGTCGATTTTTATTATCATTACTCTCTCCTCATGTGTGAATTGCAGGAACGAAAAAACAAAAGATACACGAAGCAATGTGCAGGAAGCTATGAGGAAAAAGAGTAAAACTCCAATGTTCAAAGATAGAGAAAAGATGCCCGCATGCAACAGAGCCGCAGATTCACAGAACGCTGCTGAGCCATCCATTACAGATCTTTCATTTACATCCATGGTTAAATGAGTATTGAACGATGCTGATATCAACAGGCAGTTTAATGACTCAAGGTCAAGAGCTCACGAAAGCATTATTTTTGAAAATTTTGAAGCTTTATACCCGGTGAATAAAAATAGGAGAAAAATGCATCAGAGAATCCTGGATCAAAGAACAGAGGTGGTTTCCGATGCACGATTAGCGCCTAGCGCTAATCGCACATCGTTGAGAAAATTGCTCAAAAAGCAAAGCCTCTAACTGCTCAGTCATTTGTAAAGCCAAAAAAATGCAAGAAAGCAATGGTAAAGAACAAACTAGAAACAGAAAGCTAAAGAAAAAGGGAGAAGCAATTCAAGGGTTAACCAAGTTGAACTTGAATTATTACTAGGAATACGCAGTAATTCCACATAGTCAGAGTATGACTCTCGAGTATATCATCGATTTTGCTGAAAAGATAGTGCCGGCTCTTACCATTTCTGTTTTCTTAGCTCAACCAAAAGCAGAAGACAATCAGCTGACTCTACCCAGGCAAATACTGAATGCTTGCAACATTAAGGAGCAAATGCAGAAATAGTTAGATATTAGATTTAATTTTTAGAAATAGTTTTTCTTAGAAAAAGGGCGGTCATTTAAACCGTATCCTGAATCTGTGTAATTAAGTTATTTAGTTAGAAGTATTTAAACCCTTCTCATGCATTTAGAGAAGGGTCCAGAAATTTATCAAAAACTTGTCCTCAGAACATGCACTTTTGCACCCTCAGAGGAGGTTTTGGTGAATGAATGGATCAAGATTTGTTGATGTTTGCATTTGATATCTGCTACTGATGTTGCACTTCTGTACTCTTAGTGGATGTTAGAGCAAGGAGAGATAAATCATTATTGCTTGAAGCTTATGAGTAGGACTAGTCATAAATGGTACTTTTATCTCTTGACCATTTCTGCTTATATGTTAAAGTGATATACAGTTTTTAGTTGTTTATGTATTATTGCATGAATTCTTGAGTTATCATTTGGCACTTTTGTACAGTGATAGCTATTTATTTATGCTTAATGTATGAACAGCTCATTATGCGATATGTTTTTCACAACTGTTTCGTATAACTTTTTATACGAAGTGGTTCATCTCTATTGATTTCCTTGCTTATAATCATTGAATGATCTTTATTACCAGTTTTTATTTGAAATCTCTTTAGATCGCATAGTAGAAAAATTACATCCCGGGTTAGTATAGACTTAGATGTGTTGTTTACTAGATCACAATAGCATAGAATTAGATTAAAGTTAGAATTAGAATATCTTAGATAGGAACTATTAGATCAACAACATCAAATTCTACACACACACACACATAGATTGGGAAACTGGTCCCATTATCCCCAGTCGGACCCGCTATACCAAACGGATAAGGAGCTGCCAACCAAGGTCCGGACTGGGCGGGTATCCCCCTTCTTGTCAACTCGATTTTCGGGGCTTCAACATATTTGGCACTAGAAGGAGGGCCCAAACTATGAATGGCAAGTAAATCCAAATCTGAATACCATTCTGAGAGTAAATCGCCCTCACCATCTCCCCCGACTTCTCCATTACACTTAAATCCAGAGTTAGAAGTCGCTCGAGTATCAACCACTGGTACGCACCCTGACATTTTAGAACAATCTACCGTTTAACTTCTTGAAGTCGAATCTCTAAGTCACAAACTTCAGCGATTTTCCATTTCTCCTCAAAGGTCTGATAAATCTCAAGGCAGCATGACTTCGCAGTATAACCCTGCTCATCCCCTGACCAGGCTAAAGAGTGAAAAGTTTGGCGTTCAGCCAACTGAATTACCTCTTCCCACTAGGAAAAGAGCGAGGAAATCACCTAAAGAGTCTGACAGCGAGACTCTTTCGTTAACATCGTCCATCTCAACTTCTTCACCGCGAAGTCAACCATCCACTCCACCACTCCAGATCATCATCCATCCGTCCACTGGAACCCCCACAACTCTTCCTCAATCATCTACAATCGTAGTATCCTCATCCTCCCAGCCACAGGGATCATCTTCTGCACTTTCCTCTGTTAGCAGTTCAACAATGGCCCAGTCTCCATGGAATAACCCTAGGGCAGTCTTAATTCCTATACCCTTGAGTCAAATACTGGCCCATCCTAAGAAATGGTTGCCTAAATTTAATCCCAAGGCAGGGATGCTAGCAGAAGAGCACATAAACAACTTCATGCTTTCCATTAATCTCAATGGGGTTACTAATGAAGATGCTGTTGTTCGGCTTTTTCCTTATACTCTACAAGGAACAGTCGGGTCATGGTATTTTTCATTACCCTCCGGATCCATCACAAGTTGGGACATCTTCCAGGAGCAATTCCTGACCAAGTTTGGTGATGAAAGATCTACGGCAACGTTAATCAATGACTTATCCAACCTTAGAGATGAAACTAGAGAGCCTATCAAGGATTTTAATTTACGTTTTAATAAAATATTCAACAAAATTCCTACTGCTTCCCAGCCCAGCGAAGAAGTACGATGTAAATGGTATATTACCGCTCTACCATCGAACATAGAAATCTTCGTGGATAGGGCCAATAAAACAACCTTAGCTGATAACATGAAAGAAGCAATAGCAGTAGAGAAAAGAATAATAGCTTTAGAAAAGAAATCCGTGATAGAGGAACGTAAATCCAAAAAAGTCACCTTCACGGAAGACTCCAAGAAGAAACAAGCAAAAGATCCATTCAATTTGGAAGGATTGCAGAATGTTCTAAAGACCATGTCCAATGAAATGGTCGAAATAAAAAAGCAAGTAGCAGAAACTTCTTCAAAAAAGCCCTCTAGAGCTTTTAAAAGAGGTCCTTCAACGGATTGAAAGCCACCCAATGCCATTTCAAATGTTGAAGCCGAGGAAGAGGAAGAGGAAATTGCCACTGAAGGGCAGACTGATGACGAAGAAGTTGTGGAATTACAAGGAATGTGGGATTTCATCCTCCCACAAGAAGAAGATCAAGAAGTATTCCTAGTTAGCACACGAAGCAAAAATTAGCTTGATCCTCCCCAAACTATCCCTAAGCCGAAGAGCGCAAGCTCTGCAATAAAGGATAAAGTCGCAACAAAGAAAACGACATCTAAAGCGACTCAAACCAGCCCAGTCCAAACAGACGAAACAACTCCATCTAAAACATTGATCGTGTCGGATAAAATGGAGTACAATATTATAGAAGACATGAAGAAGACTAGGGCCAACATCACCCTTTACGAACTGAGCAAGTTGAAGCATCAACAAAAGATAATGATGAAAGAATTACATGCTATTCCAGTTGCACCTTTGCCTGCTGTTGTACTTTCTCAAGCTTCCCATAACATGGGAAGACCTCCAACTAACGCGATCAATAAGATTGATCCAAATGACATCGCTCTAATTGGAGGAAGATCAAGATCTCACACTCCCTCGTTTCTCCTTACTTATGAAATCTTCAATAAAAATGTGCACACTTGTTTGGTAGATTCTGGTGCTTCATCGAATATTTTACCCAAATCCATATGTGCCAAGTTAAACGTTCAACCACAGAAATCCACTATGCACATAGTTCAGCTAGATCGATCACAAGTCGAAGTGATCGGCGAACTAAATCAAGTAACAATAAGGTTGTCATCCAACCCAAATGTATGCCAAGTTATTGACATTCTAGTTGCTGATATTCCAGAATTCTATGGCTTAATTATTAGCAGGGATTGGTTAGAAAAACTTCATGGATACTTCGCAACTGACTGGTCGCACATGTGGTTGCCCTACAACGGTAAACCGAATCAAATAAAAGTTGAACGAGAGCTACACCAGAAGTACATAGTAACGGAGCTAGAGGGGGAGAATGAACCAGTAGCGTATAACAACAGCATTATTGGCAATTACTCGGTAGATTCTTTCCTCGGCAATTTCAATGCTCATGCGTCACCCTATTTAGAACACTCTGTTTTGTCCCAAGTCGAAAATTTTTCTCGAACTGATAGTTCGAAATGTATCAATTTTTTAGATAAACCTGTAAATAAATCTTTGTTTTGGAAATTATTTTTTGATGGTTCTAGATCTAACGAAGGAGCAGGAGCAGGATGCATTTTGATTAGTCCAGAAGGAGATAAAATCATGCTTACATGCAAACTCGAATTTGATTGCACCAACAATAAAGCAGAATATGGGGCTTTGGTCCAAGGCTTGTACAAAGCAATCGGGTTAGACGTCAAGCATCTTCAAGTTTTCAGAGACTTTGAGATTGTGGTTAAACAGGTACATAACACAATACATTGCTTATCAGGTCATTTAAAACATTATCAATCCTTCGTTCAAGATCTGACTGAGCATTTCATAGTGTTTAATATTTCTTCAATCCCCAGACTCCAAAACGCAAGTGCAGACCTTTTGGCTAACGTAGCTTCTAAGCTTATTCCTTCCGAAGATTTTAGTCCAGATAGATTCTCAATAGAATTAATCTTTAGACCATCCATTCTTGATAACATCACAAATTGGAGAGTATTCAATGACGATCCCGATATTGTAAATTTCCTCACATCTGAAGGATCCTACTCTAATCAAATAATTGACAAAGACCAGCGTGATCGACAATTGCAACAAGATAGCACTAACAATGCTATACCTAAGTCGGTGGTCAAGTTAGAAGACTTGTACGATTTGAAAGATCGGTTTAAGAGGTCTACCAATTCAAAACTCCAAAGTTCAACCTTGAACTACGAATTAGTAAACCTAGGAACCGATGCTAAACCACAAAACATTAATCTAGGCCTTGGCCTAACCCCTGAAGAAAAACTAGCGTATATTCGTCTTTTGAGACAATATAAAAATGTTTTTGCCTGGAATTATGATGAGCTGAAAACATACGACACTTCCATCATCCAACATATTATTCCCATGATCGATAATGAAAAACCTGTCTAACAAAAGCTGAGAAAGATCCACCCAAATTTAGAAAATCAGATAAAAACTGAGCTCAATAAGTTATTGAAAGCCAGAATAATCTTTCCCATCAGACATTCCAAATGGGTCTCCAATATGGTACCTGTTAGAAAGAAAAACAGAGATATTAGGATCTCCATTGACTTTCGAAACCTTAACAAGGCCTGTCAAAAAGATAATTTTCCTTTACCACGTATGGAACAGATACTGCAGGCAGTGGCGGGATCAGAATTAATGTCTTTCTTGGATGGATTTTCAGGATACAATCAAGTGTTGGTACATCCTTATGATCAATTTAAAACCACATTCAGAACTAAATGGGGCACATACGCATATCGAAAAATTCCATTTGGTTTGATTAATGCTGGTGCCACATTTCAGAGAGCCATGGACATCGCATTCAAAGGTTTAGTCAATAAATCTATAGTAATTTATTTGGATGATATAACAGTGTATTCAAAGAAGCGAAGCGACCATCTCAAAGACTTGAAATAAATCTTTCAACGGTGTTTAAGGTATGGAATTTCACTTAACCCAAAGAAATCTTTTTTCGCACTAAGTGAAGGGAAACTTCTAGGATTCATAGTGTCAAAATCTGGTATTCACATTGATCCCGACAGAATCAAAGAAATTTCTGAAATATCCCTACCTCACAACAAAAAAGTCATGCAATCTTTCCTTGGTCAGATCAACTTTGTAAAGAGATTCGTTCCAGATTTTTCACGAATCGTGTCTCCTTTGCAAACCATGATTAAAAAGAATTCAAATTTTAAATGGGGCCAAGATGAACATGAAGCATTCAACCTGATCAAACAAGCTATTATTAATGCTCCATATTTAGCAACTCCGAATTTTTCAGAGCCTTTTATTTTATACACATTTGCCTCAGATAAGTCATATGCTGCGATACTAACTCAAGAAAATCAAGAAAAAGCGGAAGCTCCAATTGCGTTTTTCAGTTCAAATTTACAGGGTGCTGAATTAAATTATTCAGACATGGAGAAACAGGCTTATGTCGTTTTCAAAGCAGTCAAATACTTCAGACCTTTCTTACTTAAAACCCATACTAAGATTATAGTACTGTTTCCAGCGGTAAGGAATCTTCTAGTACAGAAGGATGTGGGTGAGAAAAGGGCCAATTGGGTTACTGCCTTACAGGAATATGACATTGAAATTAAACCAGCAAAAATTGTAAGAGGTCAAGGCTTCTGCAAAACGCTGGCTGGAGCATCGCAAATTTATGAAATTCCATTTGAAGAGGTACAAATGTGCGAGGTAAGCCTAAATGATACAGAGTCATTATACGGTGATATGATTTATTATATTAAGAACGGGTGTGCTCCTTCACACCTCGATCATACTAAGAAAAGAGCTCTTAGGTTGAAAGCCAAACAATATCAGCTCATAAATGATATTCTTTTTAGAAAAAATTATGATTATGTTCTTCTTAGGTGTCTTGAGAAAGCTGAAGCTAAAAAAGTTTTGCAGGAACTCCACGATGGGTCGGCAGGTGGACACTATGCTGGAGATGCTACTGCACATAAAATCTTACGCACAGGATATTACTGGCCCACGTTATTTAAAGACTCGCACAGTTACGTGAGGAGATGTCAAATCTTCCAAACTACCGCTGGAAGACAAAAGAAGCCATCCTTGCCACTATAGCCGGTAAACATCGAGCAACCTTTCAGTCAGTGGGTATTGGACATAATAGGTGAGATCGTTCCTTACTCTTCTAAGCAGCATAGATACATCCTCACAGCAACAGATTATTTTTCTAAGTGGGTAGAAGTAGTTCTGCTCAAGACGGCTAATTCTGAAAATATCATTGAATTCATAGATCAATTTATAATCACCAGGTTTGGATTGCCATTTGCTTTAATGTTTGATAATGCATCATACTTTTCTGGAAATGCATTGACTGAATTCGCACTTAAAAGAGGATTCAAACTTAAATATTCAGCCAATTATTACCCGTAAGGCAATGGGTTAGCTGAGTCCACAAATAAAAACCTAATCAGGATTATTAAAAGAACAGTTGACCAAAATCATAAGAATTGGCACAAGGCTTTGATATATGCTTTATGGGCAGACCGAATAACGCAAAAAGCTTCTATCGACACTTCTCCCTTTAATTTAGTTTATGGGAAAGAAGTGGTTCTTCCGACTCACTTAGCAATTCCCTCTTTGTCTTTAGTTCAATACATTGATGAAGTACCCACTTCCTCCTTACAGCTGAGACAAATGGAAATAATTAAATTAGAAGAACAACGAGAACAGGCTAGGAAAACGCATGCTCATCATCAAGCACTAGTAAAATCCTCTTTTGATTCAAACATAATGACCAGAAAAGATTTTCAGATGGGAGATTTAGTTTTAAAGTGGGACAAGGCTCATGAAGAAAAGGGCAAACATACAAAATTTCAAAGAATGTGGGTTGGTCCTTTTAAAATTGTAGAAGTCATAGGTCCATCAACGTTTGTGTTACAGGATTTAGCAGGTAAGAGGGATCCTTTGCCTGTTAATGGACAAATTCTCAAGAAATATTTTCCATAAAAGATTATTCTTCTATTTTTTGTAGAGTAGTTGTTTTTCTTTTTCATAATAAAACCAGTTGTGAGTGTTTACATTAGGCATTTATGAAAAAGACACCAATTCTCTTTCAGATTTTGAACTTTTCGCTTGTATAAATAGCAAATCTTTTGGAAAACTGATCTTTATTATTGATAGATACAGTTAAAGACTCTAGCTCAGATATGATACTAGTTTCAACTTCAAAAAGTTTGATGAAAACAACCTTTAGTGAAGAAATTGTTTTATCTTAGTACAATGAAAGGTATCAATAACAAAATAAAGATTCTCTGTAGAACAGTTGTTTCCAAAAACTCTATTATTGTCGTCCAAAGCTATCTTAAGGAAACAATGACTTCCTCCCTGCTAAGGAAATCACAACTTTCAGAGGAACAACCCAAGGATACACTTTATCTTGAAGAATAAGAGGTCTCATCATGATCCAGCTTATAATTATCACAGATATTATAACTTGCTGACTTTGCCAATACTGTACACCACAATAGGGCAATGACTCAAGATTGTTGCAATCAAAAGACAAGGGGTCTCATCATGAGCCAATTTGTTCAACAAAGTTATAAATCAAGTGAATGACTATGTCATAACTTGGATACCAAACCAAGACACTGTTCTTTAAGAATAAAAAAGAAAATCAAAGCAATAAGTGTGGATATGGATTTTCCTTTGAAAGTTGTAGGCTGCCTTCAGTCGGATACAGGATCATTGCTGGGTAACAGGTAACCCTGTCGAGGCTATAAATTCTTGCTGGCAGCAGAGGCTCTACCTACGATAAATGAGCATATTTAAAACTGGTTTACAGAGGAGACTTTGTTTTATCTTTACAAGACCAAGCAATGGCTAATGTAAATACAAGGACTAGCCTGAGGCAGCAAATAATCAAAGCGGAAAATGGTTGAACCAAAATATCATTGACAGGTTAGAGCATAATGTACTTTATCTTTCTATAATAAAGTTTAATTTTCTGAAAAAATTTCTATTTTGGAAGTTTAGAAATTCAATAGAAAAACAGAGATAACTGGTTCTTCCAAGTGAATTGCCAATTGTTGTGGCCACCAACAACTCCCCTCCTTATTTAGTATTAGCAATAACACTAGGTAAGTGGGGACCCTTAGTAAAAAATTCAAAAAAAAAAACCAATTAAGGCTTATGTATTTTACTCCTTAAGAAACATCGCATCGCGCAAAGAATGAGAGGACATTTCCTTATGAGAAAAATTGATAAACTGCAAAATTGCGACGCGAACTCCATCGCATCGCATACATTAATAAACGCTCACATTGGAAGACCTTAAAAAATCGCCGATATGCGATATTGCATATCGCATATCGCAAAATTGCAGGAAAGACACATAACGATTATAACAATACTGCGACCTGCGATATTGCGATACTGCGATCCGTGATCTTGCGATAGCGCAATAAAGAAACCTCGCGATAGCACAACACGATGAAATTGCGGTAATGCGATAACAGCGAAATTTGATACTGCGATACAGATCGCAGAAACATTCCATCGCAAATTTTCCTGGCTCAATATTCAAGAAAAAGTTTTCCATAAACCAAGAACTGGATACGCGCTTTAATGATAATTAATGAATTATACGACAGTTGTTAATGAAAGATGGTTTTGTGCTTTTTGAAGAGTCAGTTCACATCAGGTGGCGTGTTTTTGCATATCCGTAGCATTTAAAGCTTTCCTGTCGATTTTTATTATCATTACTGTCTCCTCATGTGTGAATTGCATGAACGAAAAAACAAAAGATACACGAAGCAATGTGCAGGAAGCTATGAGGAAAAAGGGTAAAACTCCAATGTTCAAAGACAGAGAAAAGACACCCACATGCAACAGAGCTGCAGATTCACAGAACGCTGCTGAGCCATCCATTACAGATCTTTCATTTACATCCATGGTTAAATGAGTATTGAATGATGCTGATATCAAAATGCAGTTTAATGACTCAAGGTCAAGAGCTCACGAAAGCATTATTTTTGCAAATTTTGAAGCTTTATACCCGGTGAATAAAAAGAGGCGAAAAACGCATCAGAGAAGCCCGAATCAAAGAACAGAGGCAGTTTCCGATGCGCGATTAGCGCCTAGCGCTAATCGCGCATCGCTGAGAAAATTGCTCAAAAGGCAAAGCCTCTAACTGCTCAGTCATTTGTAAAGCCCGAAAAATGCAAGAAAGCAATGGTAAAGAACAAACTGGAAATAGAAAGCTAAAGAAAAAGGCAGAAGCAATTCAAGGGTTAACCAAGTTGAACTTGAATTATTACTGGGCATACACAGTAATTCCACATAGTCAGAGTATGACTCTTGAGTATATCATCGATTTTGCTGAAAAGATGGTGCCAGCTCTTACCATTTATGTTTTCTTAGCTCAACCAAAAGCGGAAGACATTCAGCCGACTCTACCCAGGCAAATACTGAATGCTTGCAAAATTAAGGAGAAAATGTAGAAATAGTTAGATATTAGATTTAATTTTTAGAAATAGTTTTGCTTAGAAAAAGGGCGGTCATTTAAACCGTATCCTGAATCTGTGTAATTAAGTTATTTAGTTAGAAGTATTTAAACCCTTCTCATGCATTTAGAGAAGGGTCTAGAAATTCATCAAAAACTTGTCCTCAGAACATGCACTTTTGCACCCTCAGAGGAGGTTTTGGTGAATGAATGGATCAAGATTTGTTGATGTTTTCATTTGATATCTGCTACTGATGTTGCACTTCTGTACTCTTAGTGGATGTTAGAGCAAGGAGAGATAAATCATTATTGCTTGAAGCTTATGAGTAGGACTAGTCATAAATGGTACTTTTATCTCTTGACCATTTCTGCTTATATGTTAAAGTGATATACAGTTTTTAGTTGTTTATGTATTATTGCATGAATGCCTGAGTTATGATTTGGCACTTTTGTACAGTGATAGCTATTTATTTATGCTTAATGTATGAACAACTCATTATGCGATATGTTTTTCACAACTGTTTCGTATAACGTTTTATGCGAAGTGGTTCATCTCTATTGATTTCCTTTCTTATAATCACTGAATGATCTTTATTACCAGTTGTTATTTGAAATATCTTTAGATCGCATAATAGAAAAATTATATTCCGGGTTAGTATAGACTTAGATGTGTTGTTTATTAGATCACAATAGCATAGAATTAGATTAAAGTTAGAATTAGAATATCTTAGATAGGAACTGTTAGATCAGCAACATCAAATTCTACACACACACACATAGATTTGGAAACTGGTCCCATTATCCCCAGTCGGACCCGCTATACCAAACGGATAAGGAGCTGCCAACCAAGGTCCGGACCGGGCGGGTATCCCCCTTGTTGTCGACCCGATTTTCGGGGCTTCAACAAGTTTGCAGATATTAGGCCACAGTGACTCGGATAAGAATATCTTGAAGGTTATCTTTCTCAAAGCACTGAGGGAGGAACCTTTGGAACTATTGAATGTAGTAGGAAAAGGAGATCTATCAAAGGAGGAATTGGATATCATCTGTGAATTATGCATCAAGTGTTCACAAGGGGTTGCAAGATAGAGGTAGGGAATCCAAACTCTCAAAACATACAGTGGTGGAGTTACAAAGGTTGAAATTGGGAATTTGTTGGACAACCTGAGAACCAATATCTTGAGCACATTATCATCGTAGCTAGACATGTTGCATGCGAAGCAAAATCAGATGGAAGCAGAGAAGGACATGTCTATTTTTTTCCCTCAATGCAGGAAGAAGCGATCATTGAAAGAATGTCCATTAAATTCTATGGAGACTAGTGCGATATGTGAACATAGTCATTCCGCTGGTACTTGTTGATCTCTTCCTGGATTGAAGGCAGTCGTTCAAGGAACGAATGAAGAAGCAAAACAACTTTATTTTATGGGATCAAGGAAACCATGACAACCATGGCCGCTGAACATGAATCAAGGTATGCATCAAGACACGTCTTTGTATTTTAATAATATTAATTTTGGTCAGTAGTTTGTACCTTTTTCACCTTCTTGGCCGTAGTCTTACTAATATCCAATGCCCTGGAAACCCTGGTATCCTCAATCTAGTCCAAATTTTTCATGGTCCCAAAATTGGTGTGGACCTCCTCCTCCTCCTTCGAGACAATTCTCCCAACCTATGCCACAACAACAACTACAACTACTTGCTAATGCACCCACTAGTAATCCTCCTCTTCATCCTCAACTGCATGTCCAACCCAATCCGAATCCAAATAACAGAGGGGCTCAACAAGTTGAGACACTCAACCTCCTTGCATATAGTATTGCCACTATGGAATGTAATGAATTAAATCTTTGATATGGTTGGGTGGTCAATAGTCAAACTTCACCTATAATTGTTGAGCATACCAATGGTGAAGTCTCATAACCAAAACAAAGAACGATAGGGGATGAGCCAACAAAGTTTCCTATAAAACAAAAAACCCCTTCATAAACTATTGTTGCTAGAGGATGTCAGAATGGTCCACCCTATCCTAAAAGATTATCTTTGAGCAAACAAAGTCATCATCCTAAATTTGACTTTTTGGGAGAGTTGCATAACTTATTTGTTAAAATTTCGTTACTTGAGGCTATGAAGGACGTACTGATTTATGCTAATACAGTTAAAGAATATTGGTCTAAGAAAGCTGACAAAAAACTAAAGGATCCGCTTATTATTCATGTCATGGGTAACTTATCATATATAATGCTAGGGAAATCTATACCTATTAAATATGGGGATCTTGGGAACCCAATTCTGAAAGTACATATCAATGGGGTGGATATCCCAAATGTATTGGTATATTTTGGGGCAACAATTAATGTTAGAACCTCTGCAACCATGATTACCTTGGGTCTACAAAACCTTAAACCAACTCCCACTGTTTTAGAATTGGCAGATCGATCTACGATTAGATTGACAGGGAAGCTGGAAGATATCACTATTTCGGTAGACTCATGGTAATACTTTGTTGACCTTTTGGTTTTACATACCTAATCGCCAGCCGATGGGAATCATTTGAGTTTAGGAAGACCTTGGCTCGCAACTGTAGATGCTTACATTGGGTGTCGGTCTGGAAACATGGTAGTATCCAATGGGGAAGTTACAAATAACCTTATCCTTTACCCCATGTAGAAACAAGTTCATCAAATAAACCTGGATTTACCTTGATTCAAAAGTATCTACCTAATAAAGAGCTCGAATATGAGAATGATGAAATTAGACCCATCCTTACCATCAACGAGGTTTGATGTTTTAAAGATGAAATGGAGGGACGATGCCATTAGCACCTTTCTCAATAATCCTGACTCTGTTTCTAATTCAACCCGTCAACTATTAGAAACTGTCATGAGTTGCAATGTTCAAGAAGATATTGATTCAAAAATAGAAGTAGAAAACATTCCTAAGATTGTACCTCGTAATAGTGTCCCTATATAAATTGAACCAGGGAAAAAATTGAATGTTAATCCCGACCCTTCACACTCCCAATCTGAACAGTTGTTGAAAGTCGTTCAGGAGCATAAAGAAGCTTTTGCTTGGGATTATAACGATATGAAAGGTATCCTTGTTGATTTATGTACTAATCATATATACATTAAAGAGGAATGTCAAGCTATTAGGCAGCCACAAAGAAGAATGAATCTTGCCTTAAAAAACATTGTCAAAGACGAATTACAGAAGCTATTGGATATGGGTTTGATTTATCTGATATCGGGCAGTCAATAGGTTTCCTCAATGGTCATTGTTCCTAAGAAGAATGGCAAGTGGCAGATCTGCATTAATTATAGGGAACTAAATAAAGCAACTCAAAAAGACCACTTTCCCTTACCCTTTATTGACCAAGTCCTTGATACATTAGCCGGTAAGGAGTTTTTCTCCTTTCTGGATGGATTTAGCGGATACAACTAGATACAAATAGATCCTAAGGATCAAGACAAAACTACCTTCACATGCCCTAGGGGAACCTTTGCCTACCGAGTCCTTCCATTTAGCCTCTGTAATGCACCTGATACCTTTAGAAGGGCAATATTAGGAATTTTCTTTGATCTAGTTAATGATAGTGTTGAGATTTACATCTAAGACTTTACCCCATATGGGGATTCCTTTACAAAATCTTTGAAAAACTTAGAGAAAGTACTTGAAAGATGAAAGAAAACACATGTTTCTCTGAGGATAGTCAAATTTCATATGATGATGAAAGAAGGGATAGTATCGGGACACTTGCTTTTAGCTGCAATAATTCGGGTTGATCCTCTAAAGGTAGAGGTAATCTTAAAATTTCCTACACCTAAGACACCAACACAGGTACACATGTTTATTGGTTATGCTGGCTATTATAGGCGTGTTGTAGCAGCTACAACCACCCTCCAAAATTTTGGCCTGCACCTAATTTTGGAGCCTCCCTTGAGAGTTTCACTTGATGGCTGCACACACTCGGGTTCACTCCATGAGCTCGTGTCAGTCTTCGCATTCGCCTTGCTTGTTCATTTCACCAAGTATTCCATTGATGTCAAAGTCATTCTTGCGACCATGTTCTAGTTATGCTCAAAGTCTTCGCTTCGTGTGTACTTGTTCTATTCTCTATGAAAACATCTGTTGCACTCACAAACAAAGTCACATTCACTGTCACGCGAGCGTTGTCATGGTCAACCAACGATCAATCACAAGTGTCATGCTTTTCGCTTACACAGTCAATCAGTCATGTTGTACATGTGTGTTTAGATTGTTTGAGTCGTCTCGTTGTTGAGTATTGCAAGTGTGTGTTTTCAAGATCACATATTCACCTTTCACTCGTTCACACACTTAGTCATTTTGTTGAAGTTCTGACGACCGGACTCCCCTTTGACACCTGGACCATCACGCTGCCATCGAATCGATTGAATGTCACCCAGAATAGCGCAGAAGCACCAAGAAATTCATTTCAAGCTGCGCTTCCCACAAGAAAATCAGTCAGTCTCCATGTTGGTCAACCAGAGAGTTTGACCCGGCAGCCACCATGGCACTAACTCCCCTGAAAAATTGTGCAGAGGCTACAAGCATTGCCTGTTCTACTAACTAATAAAATTACATAGACAGGCTATACAGACACCTAGTTCCTGTCCTTGTCTCTCTCAGGAAATTACACAATTTTTCCAGCCAGCCCTCCCAGCTGTTGAACGGCTGCTCATCCAAAAAATTGTGCAGTTTTCATGAGCAGGCCCTTTGCTGCCGAGCAGTCCACTTAGCTTAGAAAATACGCAGAGATGATCAGCAGGTCAGCCTCCCAGCAATGAAATTTCTCTCACTAGCAGCTCCCAGTAGTAGACTGCGAGTTCCCTCCAGGAATTGCGTAATTTCTGTTCCCAAGCTCCTGACAGCGGACTGCCAATTCCTCTCAGGAATTGCGCAGTTTCTGCTGCGAGTGACCCAGTAGCCAGCTACCAGTTCCCTCCAAGAATTGCGTAGTTTTGGCTGCCAAGCTTTCGGCTAGTTCCTCCAGAAAATTGTGCAATTTCTATCTGCCAAGCCTCCCTGCAGCTCGACCTGTTCCTTAAAACAATTGCGTTGTTTTGCTGTCAAGCCTTGTTGCCCAACCATTCTGGAAACTACGCAGATTTTGCCTGCCTAGATTCCCTGCAGCCCAGACTGTTCCGCTAAAAAATTGCACAATTTTTTCCTCCAGTTGAGCGAGATCTTGTGGACAGTCACTGTCGATCCGGATTTCCCATCTCCATCACCCAGTGACTCTTGCGTAGTTTTCATCAGTAGTTCTCGGAGCCTCCATCTTGCCTCGCAAGCTTATTGCCTCTCTCGGTCACCTACATCCAAAATGGTCATGTATCATGGTAGACTAGGAGGTTTTTTGGATTTGATGTCATCTCGTCATGAGTGACTGCAGGAACAGGTACGCAAACAAACATGGTGCGACGACGAATGAGATGAATGAAGGGGAGCACATGCAAAAGGATAGGTTCACCAACAGATGAACAAACGATGCATGTAAAGAGATGTGCTTGGGAATAGATGATCATGCCAAGATGTGTTCGCGGATGGATGGATGAGAAAACATGCAAGATATGCTCATGGATGGATGAACAAACGAACATGCACCTTTGGCGAACAGACGAACCTGTCAAGCTTTCCAACATACAAGTAAGGAGGAACATGCAAAAGCAACATCAAGCAAACCAACGACCATCAAAGACTCTGCACACTTTTCCATGCAAAGGTGAAGCTATAACATACCATGAGGACATCCATCACCCAGTGACACTGTAGCTCGACATACACACCAACAAAAACATGAATGCACCAACATTTTCATGTCGAGTCATGTCATCCACATATCTATTGTGGGCCATATTGTCTATCAATGTAATGTAACGTGGAAGTCCAAAAGACTCACTTGTTGTACAAAGAGTCACGTAAAGTCAAAAAGTCATGGAATTCAAACAATCATGTGGGTAGTCGAACAATCACAAGGGTTAGTTTCACCCTTGGCTATAAATACCCCCTCATTTGTACATGCAAAGGAATTTTCACCTCATCTCCTCCCACATAGCCAAGAGATTTTGTAATCTTTTCTTTGAGGAGTAAGTAGTGGCTCAAACACCCCTCACACGGGTTAGTGATGTATGGTGTAATGATGTGTCTTGCAACTTTCGCTTAATTCAGAAGCCTGCTAACAGACCAGCATGTTTTCACACATGTATTGTAACTGTTGTAAGACTAATCTTTAACACTTGTGATGCATGTTTCTTTAACCTGTGTTCTACATTTGAACTATTTCACTTATTGTAGTGCATAATCTATTAATGAAAATGTGTTTTATATGCTGTTAACGTTGTCTCGCCCGTGTCGACTACTCTCCTGGACATCAAACAGACCTTTCACATAAAACTTCTTGTAAAAACTGTTGCACTTGTGTGGAATAATCCATTGAGTGTGATACATGTTATCTTCCCTTGTGTGTTGTGACTTCCACATCAGTGTGGACTACTCCGTAGGAAGCTGTGCATGTCCTGTTGTGTGTGTGTTCCTAGCAGCGTTGGGACTACTCCCAATCGACTTGGGATTCACTCTCACCCTCTCCCTCAACAGTGAAAGAATCATTGACACAAGTGACACTTACACTCACCAGGCACACAAACCTCACTTCTTGAAGACAAAGCAGACCACTCTCCTGTGCTGACAAGCAAGAGTTGAGGCAAATCCTTAAGATAATGGCAACTGGGCCATCATACCGGATGGGACTCCCACACCAAATGGTGTGAGGTCTAGTTGGGACTTCATACCAGGGTGATTCCTTGAATGTTGGTGGGTCCAACACCGTCAATAAGGTGTTTCATAGATTTTTTTTCTAAAATAGCATTCCCACTTTTTCAATTCCTACCTAAGGATGTAGAATTTGTGTGGATAGATGAATGTGAAGCGAATTTTGTAGAAATCAAAGAAATAGTCTGCAAGCCTCCGACGTTACGTGATCTTGATTGGAAACTCCTGTTTCATATCTCTACCGATGCTTATCAAACAGTAGTAGGGGTGGTTTTGGGGAAATAAAGGGAAAATAAACCGTATGCAATTTACTATGTAAGCAAGAATTTGACCCCTAATTAATTAAACTATACGGTAACTAAAAAGGAGTTCTTGCCTGTCATTTATGGTATTAATAAATTTCGACATTATGTCACAGGGTATCCTACTTTCGTGCACACTGATCATACAACTATGAGGTATCTGATGAAAAAACCAATAACCTCTGGTCACGTTACAAGATGGTAACTATCAATTCAAGAGTTTGATATTACCATGGTAGAAAAACCAGGAAAAGATAACGTAGTCGTAGATTTCCTGTCTAGGATGGATACTAGTTATGAAGGTACACCTGTAGAGGATAGTTTTCCAAATGAACATCTTTTTGCAATTTCTACTCACGCTCTGTGGTATGCAGATATTTTTAACTATCTTGCTATAGGAAAGGTGCCTCAACACTTTCCTTATAGAGAACAATGAATGATTATCCATCATAGTGCTCGTTATTAATGGATAGAGGGATATCTCTTTTACACAAGATCTGATCAACAAATCTAACACTGCATAAGTGGAGATGACATCTATGATGTCCTGAAAGCTGCTCATGATGGCCCCTGTGGGGGACATTTTGCAGATAAGCAGATAGGTCATAAGGAGTTACAAATGGGATAGTATTGACCTTCTATTTTTCATGATGCAAGGAAATATGTTAGAGGGTGTGATAGTTTCCAGCGGATGGGTCAGCCTGGTGGCATAGATGAAATGTTGTTACAAATCTAACTAGCTCTTGAGCCCTTTGAAAAATGGGCTATCGATTTCGTTGGGCCATTTAATCCACCTTCACAGTAGAAAGTTCACATTCTGGTTTGCATGGATTACGTAACAAAGTGGGTAGAGGCCAAGGCTGTTGTGAAAGCAACAAAACAAGTTGTCTTAGACTTTTTATTTGAATAAATTCTTGCATGGTACGAAGCTCCTAGAGAGATAGTTTCAGATGGAGGGGCACAGTTTACATCACATCTAATTGTAGGACTCATGAAAAAGTATGGATTCAAGCATAGGGTAACATATCCATGTCACCCTTAGGCGAATGGTTAAGTTGAAAGCACAAACAAGGTGCTAGAGAATATTCTTACAAAGACTATAGCGAACCATCACCAGAATTGGGCTGAAAATTTTCCTAAGGCATTGTGGGTGTATAGAACAACATGGCGAAACACAATAGGGTTTTCACCATATGAGCTTATCCATGGGAAATCCCATTTGTTTCCAGTTGAATTCGAAATTAAGACACTTAGGACAACCCTTGAATTAGGTTTAGATATTTCAGAAGCCCAGAAACATCGACTGAAATAGTTGAATGAGTTGGATGAAATCTGTTTGGTAGTTGTCTAGAATACTGTTGCAATCTAGTAGAAGCGAACTAAATTGCATGATAAATTCATTAAGAAAAAGGTGTTTCAAAGAGGAGATTGGGCATTACTCTATGATTTTCGGTTCAAGGATTTTAAGGGAAAACTATGCTCCAGGTGGATGGGACCATATGAAGTTGACACGATGTTTGATAATGGGACTGTTAGACTTATAAAAATTGATGAGGCACATACTCCTTTGATCATGAATGGACATCACCTCATATTATATCACCTTCCAGCTTCAAGAGACTCCTTTATTAAATATCTCTCTGATAACTCCAGTTTTTAAGTTATTAGTGTAGGGAATTCCTCCTCTGCACCACTGATTTAAGAATAAATATATATATATATATATATATATATATATATATATATATATATATATATATATATATATATATATATATATATATATATTGTAGGTACCTCATTGGTGTTGTTACTCCTCCGGTGCTGTTACTCTGATAATGGAAATTTTGTCTAAATATTTCACAAATGTTGTCACTCCTCCAATGTTGTTACTTTGATCATGGTTATTTCATCTAGGTATTCTAGTGTTGTTAATCCTTTGTTGTTGTTACTCCGTCGTGATGTCATCTAAGTATTCCAGTGCTATTACTCCTTTGGTGTTGTTACTCCGTCACGATTTCGACTAAGTGTTCGAGTGGTGTTGTTACTCCTTGGATGTTGTTACTCCCCTAACGTTGTTACTCCTTGGGTGTTGTTACTCCCTTTGATGTTGTTACTCCTATGCTGTTGTTACTCCATCAAGGTAAGTCACCAAGTACGTCACCGATCAACTTTGTGGATTTGATTAATAATTCATGTGACATGACTTGATATGACTGCGGATGGTCATCCCTTAGTTGGGGGGAGGTACTATAATAAATTAAAAAGGTGCTCTAATAATGACTTATTAATATTATTATTATTAAACCTTGTGCTAAGCATATTCACTCAATGATTTTCCACCATACTTCGCATGATACCCATATGCATCGAGACTTGAGGTTAGTAATGTTGTACTGCTGAATAGTCATTTTCAATGTTGTGAAGTAATTACCATTATTACCATTATCCTCCATGATTTTTCCATATTTCACCATTATCCTCCCAGTTTTCACTCTCATTGCACCCCGTCACTATCATAGCTTTCATTGCAAATCTACTTGCCGGCACTCCTTCTTGACGGTCTGTTGTTACTCCAAAGTGTTGTTACAAAGCCATTGTAGAATGGGTGGCCAGGTTGTGAGACATGAACTAGAGAGCACAGAGTAGGTTCGACACAATGCAGATGTTTGGCAAGTCTTCTTGGATGTAGGGTGGCATGTATATTTTGAGAGGCTACAAGGATTTGATGAAGCCATCACATTTGAATTTTCATTAAACCTAGAAGGAAATCATTCTAGATTTCGTGGGCTTGATATTTCTGGTACGGAGGAAGCTATTTCGATTGCCAGTGGATTACAGTGAGGAGGTTAGAAATGGTTCTCTCGGAAGTGTCCTCTGCGGAAGTTTCCAAAATTGTTTTTACAGGCTGGGGAGACAATGGTCCAAAAAGGTAGAGGGTATGATCATAAAAATCTGCCATATCCATGGGGTGCGGTGGAATATTTTTTTATGAGGTGTTAGCACTCCTTAGTGTCCAAGGCTAAGAAAGGAAGCCAAGGAGGTAATATCAGGCCAACCTTGGACTTGGTAGCTAGCCTTGCCAAATCAGAGAGGGCTCTCTCTATATCAAGCTCTCAGCCAATGGAAGTGTCTAGAGAATATATGGATTTTAGGCTAGGTATTTAGCATAGAAGGGTTTGATTTATGGTTTGTTGGACAGAAGCACTAGGTCTGAGGACTAGGTCAAGTATCCCAAATGATCAGTTGCAGACATAAGATGGGGTGAGGTAGATACAACGAGTGGCACAAAGTAAATTTGTCATTGTAGTATGGTGAGGGGAAAAGAAGCAGAAAAATGAGCATATAAGTATGAATTCATTTTCTTAGAAGAAGAAACACTTATGTGAAAGCCTCAAACAAAAAAAAGCATATTGATCATGAAATTTTCTTTAAAACTTAAGAGACAATCACCAAAAGAATATAGATGGATGATAGAAATACTTAATCATCAAATGCATAAAGAAATGTGAAGAAACACAGTGCCACGAACCACATCACAAGAATCCATGAAAATAGATGCCACTGCATATATTTATGCAAAAATGTCTAGTACACTAGTCCAAGAGATGAGCTTCAAGAATCCAACCCTTCTTTTGACTTTGATAAGCCTACATATAGATGTGAAACAACGTTCCCCCTCTCAGGGGTTGAATCCTACCTCCTAGGAACTGATTACATGATTCTCTCTAACCATTACCAAAAACCTAGGGAAGTTAGAAACCACTTCCCCATTTACACTAACCGAAAGAGTTTGTTTCTCAAAGCCATAATTACAAGATTATTTTACTTTTTAACCCATAACACACTCAATTACATCATATGAATCCATGTTTTAACCATTTACATCCCTCAAGTTTAACCTTAGAATATCACCAACAATAAAACAATGAATTTCACAAAAACACAGGAAATTATCAGAAGCGCAGCAGAAGTTTGGAGAGTGATTTGGAGGCATTCCTAGATGAGTTAGCTGCTGAAAAAGGTATGGTTGGAAATATTATGATGTCTACAATAGAATCATCAAACACTAGAAAACATTGCTCCAAACCCCTTGAAAATTGCCTTGAAGTCAAACTATCCCAAAAGCACAACGAACAATAGTGGTCAAAGATCAACTAATATATTTTTAACCATAACACCTATTACAAAACTAGAAGAATTTTATTATAGATAAGTTTTTTTTTAAGAAAAAACTCTCTCATTTTTTGGAAATTAATTTTACTTTTCTCAGATTCTGTGCCACAAAATCATGACTAAAATAGGAAAAAAAGAGTGTTTTATTTTCTTAAAACATAGGCCTCTACGATGATTGAATATATCCAAAACCATAAATTATATTCAAAACCTGAGAGAGGTTTTTGTTTCTAAGTATGTTTTAAACTAAAAAATCCTCCAATTTTCAAAAATAATTTCCCATTTGTTCAAATCCAGTTTGAAGTTGGTCACTAAAAATGCAGCAAAAAATTGCAGAAGCGCAACGAACTTTGGGAAGGTGTTTTGATGACTTTGGTGGATCTCTGAGCTTAGTTGAAGGTTTTTACAGGTATATTAGGATGTCTACCATACCTATGAAGCTTCAAATCATTAAAAACTCATCTCTAAGGAACCTCAATGCAGGGATTTACAGGGTAAGTTCCTCAGATAGAACACCAAAGGACACCGCTCACAAACATATCACAGATCAATACACCAGTATTTTGACGTGGTTAAAACCCTCAAAGAGGGAAACAGTCCACGGCCTGAGCCAATGTGGCCACTTCAGGCAATTTATTAATAAAAGAATGAAAATTTACATATGCTTCTCTCATAGACGGATTTCGCTACAAATGACCCTCCATGCTCTTTAAATAGAGATCATGGACCAATTGGGTGTTAAGCCACGGATCAAGTGTCGGTAATACCGAGGAGAGAATGAACCGTCAGATCACTACATATCATGACCGTCGGATTGTAAGTTACAAAATGTACATAGTAAAGAAACACACTTTACCTAACTCTATACTAGACCAAGTTGTACTTAACTATTTCCTATGTGTCGGAATATCCTAACATCCCCCCTTAAGAACAACTTGGGATAGGATTGAAGGATTTACAAATATGACACAATAGGAGAAGGAAGGAGGCACTAGAGCCTATCCCCCCTTAGTGACAACTTCCTGAACTCCAACCATAAATCAAAGTTTAGTGAACTTCGCCTCTGTGAGAGCCTTTGTAAAGATGTCTGCAACTTGATCATCTGTTGAACAATATTGCACTTCAAGAACATGGTCGTGAATGAGCTTTCTGATGAAGTCTATGTGCAGTTCAATGTGTTTGTTGCGCTGATGTTGGACTGGATCTTTGCATAGCTGAATGGAACTTTAATTATCACACCAAAGTGTAGTCGGATGCTGCTGCTGAAAGCCAAACTCTGACAGGATCTGACGAAGCCACAAGGCTTCCTTACTAGCTTCTATGGCACCACGATATTTTGCTTCTGCTGAAGAAAGAGAAATGGCACCTTGTTTCTTGCAAGCCCATGTAATGGGTCCTGAACCAAGAGTGAACACATAACCTGCAGTAGACTTTCGATCATCAGGGTCACTAGCCCAATCGGAATTAGTGAAACCAACCAATAGAGGAGATGCTTTGGCACTGTAATGAATCCCAAACTGAACTGTACCTCGAACATAACGAAGTATTCTTTTAGCTGCTTTCCAATGACTTTCACGTGGGTTTTGCATAAACCGAGCAACAAGGCCAACAGCAAAGGAAAGGTTAGGACGAGTATGGGTTAGATACAAAAGTTTTCCTACAAGTTGACGGTATAAGGTAGAATCAACTTCAAGAGAAGTACAAGTGACTGAAAGTTTGACTCCAAACTGAAAGGGAGAAGGGGCTGGCTTATAGTCTTCCATGTGAAAGTGGCGTAGAATATCACAGGCATACTTGGACTGAGAAAGGGAAATACCTTCCTTGGATTGCAAGACTTGAAGACCGAGAAAATAATGTAAGTGTCCTAAGTCTGTCATTTCAAACTTTCTTTTAAGGCTAGACTTCACATGGTTTATAAGGTTTGGATCACTACCAGTCAGGATAAGATCATCAACATAAAGAACAAGAATGATAAGAGACTTGCCCACTTTCTTGGTGTAGACAGTATTGTCAGAATGACACCTAGAGAAGCCAGATTCTGAAAGAAAGTTATCCATTTTGGCATACCAAGCTCGAGGAGCTTGCTTGAGACCATAAAGGGATTTCTTAAGCCGACATACAAGGCTGGAGTCTGTTTGTATAAAGCCAATAGGTTGTTCCATATAGATTTCTTCATGCAAGTCCCCATGCAAGAAGGTGGATTTAACATCCATCTGATGGACTTCCCATTTGAAAGAGGCAGCAAGGGAAATAACAAGGTGGATAGAGTTCATTTTGGCAACAGGGGAGAAGGTTTCAGTATAGTCAATGCCTTCAACTTATGAAAAACCCTTAGCAACAAGACGAGATTTATGTTTATCAACTTTCCCATCTGGTCCATACTTGGTTCTGTAAACCCATTTGCATCTAACAAGTTTTCGTCCCTTTGGTAGAGGAACAAGATCCCATGTATCATTTGCCAATAATGAATGATATTCTTCATTCATAGCTGCTTCCCAATCTGGATGGCCTGAAGCTTCTGCAAAGGTGTCAGGATCATAATTCACTGAAGCTTGAGCCAGTAAAGAAGAGGCTCTCTCGAACTGAGAACGTGTACGTCGCTGATCTGTAGGATCACTGGCAAGATCACCTGCTGCATCCTGAGTAGCACGGACCCATTTTGGAAGCTGAGGAGCTGAAGGAGGATCCTGAGAAGGTGGGGGAGGATTTTCATCCTTGCTTTCATCATCTGAAGAAGAAATATTTTCAAAAGTAGAAGAGATAGGGAGAGGTGGCACATCCGCCGAACTAGGCTCGCAGGCCGATATATTTTCATCAAACTTTACATCTCTTCTAATGATAACATTTTTGGACTTAAGTGGAATAAGTCTATATCCTTTGACATCTTCAGAATATCCAACAAAAATACATTTTTCACTCTTTGGTTCTAAAGCTTTATGTTTCGCATCTGGAATATGGGCCCATGCTTCACTTCCAAAAACATGAAAGTGACTTACATCTGGTTTGTTTGAGCTCCATGCTTCCTTTGGAGTGATATTCTTTAAAACCTTAGTAGGAGTGCGATTTATTATGTAATTTTCACAGTTAATTGCTTCTGCCCAATAATTAAGACTAAGTCCTTTAGATTGAAGCATACAATTAGCCATTTCCTTTAAGGTGTGATTCTTCCTTTCAGCTACACCATTTTGTTGTGGAGTATATGGAACAGTATGTTGCATTTGAATTCCATTCTCAGTGCAAAAGTTGATGAATGTGTTTTTAACATATTCTCCGCCATTATCAGATCTTAGCTTAAGAATTTGATGTCCAGATTGTTTTTCAACAAAGGCCTTAAAGGCCAAGAACATGTTAAATACTTCACTCTTGAGTTTTAAGAAGTATACCCAAGTGCGTCTGGAGAAATCATCAATGAAAGTTAAGAAATACTTGTAGCCAGAGAATGAAGCAACTGGAAGTGGACCACATAAATCACTATGCACGAGCTGTAAAGGGGCTGAGGCATGCCAAGAGGCACGTTTTTCAAAACTGTCCCGATGATGTTTTCCGAGTACACATCCGAAACAAACACCATCTCTGCAAGATACCATTGGAAGACCTGTCACCATATTTTCTTTACATAGATTCTGAAGAGAGTGATAGTTTAAGTGACCAAATCGCTCATGCCAAAGTTTGCTCACTTCATCATTATGAGCAACAAATACTGAGGGAAGATTTGATGACCCAAAGTTGTGAAAATTATACAACCTTGTAGAATCATCAGCAATGCCAGTAGCTAAAATTTGTCTAGGATCTCTTAGGTCCTTAATTACAACATCGTGAGGTGAAAATTCAACGATTTTACCTTCACCTGAATGGGTTATCTGATATACAGATAGAAGGTTGCAGGATAAGGTTGGAACACATAATACATCATTAAACTGACCATTGTCTAGATGAACAGTTCCAGTCCCTACAACACTAAGAGATCTATCATCACCAACATATATATTTTTGGTGTTACAATCATTTAAAGAAGAAAACATGGCTTTGTTTTTGACCATGTGATAAGAAGCTCCAGAATCAATGAGCCACTCATGAGAATGAGAAGAAGAAGATACATTTAGTGCATAGCCAGACCGAGATGCTTGACAACCACATGCAGAAAGTGCCATTCCTGAAGATGAATTTGAAGTTGAAGATTGCTCCAAATGGATGTTATGCTTCTTCATTGCTGCTTCCAAGGCTTCCATCTTCTTAAAGCATTTGGATTCTAAGTGGCCATCTCGATTACAAAAGTTGCAATGTCTATCAGTCTTCTTCCCTTTGTTTTTATTTGTCTTATCATTTTGTTGAAATGATCATTTTGAGGCTGAAATTGCTTAGGACCCTTGTTTGGTTTAGGACCATTCTTTTTAGGATACAACTTCTTAGGATTCTTTGGATTTGGTTGCTGCTGGGCGGCTAACGCTTTCTTAGAAGAGTTTCCAAGATGAAGAAGACCAAGGTGTAAGAGTTTTTCTTGTTCTCTTATTAAAGAATCACAAAAGGAATTAAAGGAAGGGGACTTGTAGGTTTGTCCTTGAGAAATGAAGGCTTCTCTTGTAGAATGGAAGGTGGAAACAAACACAGAATAGGCTGGTCCCAACTTAGTAAGAATGGAGTAGATAAGGCTACTATCTTCTTTCTTAACCTTAACACCTTCCAAGAGAAGTCTAAGGGTCTTGAACTTGGACAAAAAATCTTCAATGCAAGAAAAATTATTGGGGTCCAATGTAAGCAATTCATTTTCAAGTTGATGGGCTTTAAGTTCATTTTTAATTCCAAAGACTTTAGTAATTTGTTGCAGTGCTTCATCAGGAGTATCAAGTTCTGCAATATGGAATCTAAGATCTGGAGAAATAGACATCCCTATCAACCCACGTGCTTGGTCTTGCCTATTTTCCCATTTAGCTGCCTTATCTTCATCTTTCGGTTTGGTCTCTTGGCCTGTGGCTATTCTGTAAAGACCTTTACTTCTAAGTAAATCCACAATGTAGGACCACCATTAGAAGTAGTTAGTGCTATCAAGAATGACTTGGCATGGAATTTCCATTTTTAACAGAAACTGAAGCTGTAGATGCTAAAACTAAGTGTACCAATGGAAATATCTTGAAAAATTAGGCCGTTTAAAAAAAAACGGTTCTGAAAATGGCTTCCGGATGAAGACGTTATGGCTTTTTGAAAAACAATTGACGAAGTCGCCGACGAAGTGCGGGAATGTGCGGAAATGAAAAAATCCACCCCCAAAAAATGGAGACTTGAACCCAAGACCTCTACTCTCATAAATTAGCTTTGCACCAAGTGAGTTATACAAAAAGTTTGAGAGAGAGAGAGAGAGAGAGAGAGAGAGAGAGGGGGTTGATGCTTTGGGTTGCGTGCTTGCTTTGAGAAAGATCTTTTTCCCTACAAAACAAAAAACACAAAACCCAACACGGACATACAAAAAAAAATGAACCTTGTGGCTCGAAGTTAGCTTTAGCTAGAAACTAAATATTTTCCTCAATGTTTCTGATTTTCCGAGATCACGCTAAGGCGTAGCGGAAAAGAGCATACACATGAGAAAAATCCTTCCTTTCTGTTTCTGATTTGCCCAGATTGCACAGAGTTGCAGAGAAAAGAGCATACGTAGAAATAAAAGGTATAGATCCGGTAATAAAAAAAGCTAAATAAACCGAAACCGAAATAAACAGAGAGAAAATAACTGTAAACTGCAAATAAACACTGTATACCTCCAGATCTTAAAAATGACACAGCTAGGGCTACCGGAAACCTTTTCACGTGAAACGAAAGGGGTTCCTCACTGGAACAGATGCTCCCAACACAACAGAGCAGTACTCTCGGCCCAAAAGCAGTCAGAAACAGTAGATCTAGGAAATGGCAGTCGGATGCAGTTCTACCGGCTTCAGATTTGGATCACCAACGGACGCGGCCCTCAAATAGCTCTGATACCATGCAGGGATTTACAGGGTAAGTTCCTCAGACAGAACACCAAAGGACACCGCTCACAAACAGGTCACAGATCAATACACCAGTATTTTGACGTGGTTAAAACCCTCAAAGAGGGAAACAGTCCATGGCTTGAGCCAACGCGGCCACTTCAGGCAATTTATTAATAAAAGAATGAAAATTTACATATGCTTCTCTCATAGATGGATTTCGCTACAAATGACCCTCCATGCTATTTAAATAGAGATCATGGACCAATCGGGTGTTAAGCCACAGATCAAGTGTCGGTAATACGAGGAGAGAATGAACCGTTGGATCACTACATATCGTGACCGTCGGATTGTAAGTTACAAAATGTACATAGTAAAGAAACACACTTTACCTAACTCTATACCTAACTCTATACTAGACCAAGTTGTACTTAACTATTTCCTATGTGTCGGAATATCCTAACACTCAAAAATAATTCTACCACAACTACTCCATAAACACAGTGTGTGACCCAAAACAGTGGCAGAAGTGTGAAAAATTGATGGTTTTTTACATTATTCTGCAATTTCATGAGCTGAAAAGAGACCCAAAGTGTATTTTTGAAGTGTACTAATCAAAATCCACCTGCACATGCTTACCATTCTTCATTTGGAACCTATGGGAAAAAACACAGTGTGCTCACGCTGTGTTTCTGTGTACTAGTTTTGCCTGAATTACAAAAAACTCAAAACTTTTCAGAATTTTGAAAAAATTTCTCTCCTTTTCCATTTTTATTTCATGGCTCATAAAACTATGGATGCATCAGCCAATAAATCCAGTTTTTTCATCTTCTTCATGTTCATGTTCCACATTTTTCTTCATGTTCTTAACCCTAATCTTGCAAATCATATTTCTTGTGTAATAATGCCTAGCTATATTCCTCTACAAGGTGAAATCTTTGTTTGCCTTAGAGAGGTCATATTGTAGTTCCTTGATTTGTTCTCATTGCTCTTTGATGATGTCTGCTGCTGACTTGTCTCCATGATCAACCATCTCTACCTTAGGAGGTATTCCTTCATGATGTTGCAGGGGTGAATCACCTCCATCTCTAGGTGATTACTCCATGGCTTCAACCTGAACTTCTTCAACAATAACTTCCTTAAGAAGTCTTTTAGCTTGAGCCCTAGTCATAGGTTTAGGAGTAGGCATGTATTTTTCTATCTCAGGGGCAAAAACCAACCTCTTACCCTTTTTGTATGTTTGTGAAACCTCTACCCTAGGTTGTATTTTGGTCATTGATGGTATGCTAGATGGCTCAGGTCTTTGTGGCCCAGATGATGTAGGAGTGTTGATACTTTTGGACTAGTGAGAGACAAGAAAGAGAGAAGTTGCCTCCAAAAATTCTTCCCAAGACATATTGACCTATGTGAGATGGTGGAGAATTATGACTTTGATCAAAGCATGATGAAACAAGCTTTCCTGATGGTGGTGGTGTGACATCATATGTACTTTTGAGAAATGACTTGATGAGGTGGTTGTACTGCAACTTTATTGCTTTATTTGGAAAGGTTACATCTCCATGTGGGGTAAATATGCCTTTGATACCTTTTTGACAAACTTTTCCCTAATTAGTAACTCCCATGATGGTGACTATGGTGATGACATGAGCTAATTATGACACCAAATGCATATCTTAAACCATGATTTGGAATTTTGAACCCTCCAAGTATCCATGTTTATGATTTAATGAGCAAAATGATGATCAAGACAATCATTTGATGACCCATCACAAGGAATGATAACATGACCATGATGACATTTTATGACCTTGAAAATGGAGGGAGTAGTAATGACACCTAGAAAATGACTCAAAACTCATTCGACAAGAAAAAGACATGTCAAATTTTATTTGAAAATATAAAAATTTGACCTAAGACCCTATCAACCACATGAAAGAGTACATATGATCACTGAAACTACATGAACACTAACATTGGCTCCAACTGGGGATGGCAACTCCTTTAGGAGGTGTCTAGAACACCATAGACCAGGTAGTCTCATCCATTGGGTGATGGAGTCAAAATAAAACACTTGAATCTCAAATAATTGACTAACTAAACTTAAGAAAAATTGAAACAAACTTGACTTGATTGAAAAATTTACTTGAATTATATATGGAAGCAGACCATCAATATCTTAGGGGCTTCACCTCGGGCTTCAAATCCTGATGATAACTGCCCACCTACTGAAAATATATATACAATCATGTGAAATGATCCCTCTAGTATAATCAATCCAACAAATGGTTACCTACTAGAATATTGCTCACACTTTCCTTAAGAAAGCAGAAAAAACAAAAGGTAGGCAACTCAAATTGTCCACTAAACATGTGCTCATGATCCATAAATACAAGAAAAGTCATCTTCCCATATGGCTGCAACAAATCAGTAAAAGGATCCTCAATAGTCTGAAACGTTACCCTGTCTTGAAATCCAGCAGAAATGCAAGCACTCCGTTCATTTTCCAATGAAAAATATTTGTCTAAATGAAAGAAGACAATATTTTCATCAAGTTTTTCACTTGCATCAGGAAAAAGAGAAGTGTGTTCTTGAAAATCTGCATTTAAGGCAACCACCTTCTCAACAACATAAGTGTCCACATGCACGGGATCCAAGACAAACTCCTCTTCTTCAATAGACTCTTCGTTTTCTAAATCTGGAGGAAGATTTCCATTGGCAAGAGACTCTAAAACAACCTCTTCTTTTTCACTACTTTCCTACAACTTATGATGGTCAATTTGAAGCATAGCATCCTCAAAATCTGAAACTACATGCATATCTCCATGAAGGAATGGATTCATGAGTAATCCTTCATGTGAATCTGAATTAAGAGTTTCTAGAGCAACAGATTCATCAAATATTTGGAAAAGATTACCTTCAATGCACTCTTCCACAACTGGCACAACAATATGCAATTCTATGTCATATACTGTTTTAATCCCATCATCTTGGGCTGTGTTCTCATGCTGCTGAAACTAAGAATTTTCAAAAGAATTTGTAATCTTCTTTTCCTCAATCATTTACCCAAAAGATGAATAAACCAATGGATTGTCTATTTCCCTTTATTGTTTGAAAAAGTTCTCATATCCTTAATCATGAAAAGACGGCCAAGGCTGTTGCAAATTATCATCAAATTTAGAAGCTAAATCATAAATGTCATCATTAAAGTCTAACTTAGTTTCATTTTCATCCAAGATAGAAAACAAATTTTCCTCTTAGTGATGAAAAGGGTTCTCATACAAGGCTTCAAGGATCTCTTCATCCATGAATTCTTCATCACCATAAGAATTTTCCAGATTTTGAATGAAATCCTCAAAATGTTGACAACAATTCTCAACCAAACACAAAGAAGTATGAGATTCTCTGTATTTGTTAAAAAATGCTACGTGAAAATATTTCAGGGAACATAGACATGAAAATGGTAGTCCTTCATACCAATATCTCTCTTTTCCTTCCAGAGTAACCATGAACATCTTCATGAGACAATCTTCATGAAATTGAACCTTTAGCTTATGCACATGCATGTGAAATTTAACCAAGTGAAGAGCAACATCATCTCCTTTCTTGTCTTTGAACTTTGGCAGATAAGTCTGCCAATGTACACAAGGCATGTGATTTGGAAATCCTGGAATGTGATCTCATTTTAAAGGAGCATGCCTTATAGATATAGAACTCATCTTGATTCCTGGATCCAACTGCCAGTGGAGTCTTCAAATCAGGTTGAAATTTTATTGGAGTCACCAAGTGAATGGTTCAACCTTCATATGTGTCTGACCGTTGTCCACCATCAGAAAATAAGATCTAAACTTTGATGAGCTTTCCTTGGGAATATAAAACTGTTCGCTCCTCGGCAACAATGCCATAAATGTTAGCACTCCTAATTGTCCCAAGGCTGAGAAAGGAAGCCAAGGAGGTAACCTCAGAACAACTTTGGTCTTGGTAGCTAGCCCTGCCAAATTAGAGAGGGCTCTCTATATATCAAGCTCGAAGCCAATGGAAGTGACTGGAGAATATGTGGATTTTAGGTTAGGTATTTAGCACAAAAGGGTTTGATTTAGGGTTTGTTGGACAGAAGCACTAAGTATGAGAACTAGGTCAAGTATCCCAAATGATCAGTTGTAGAAATAAGATGGGCCAAGGTGGATACAACCAGTGGCACAAAATAAATTTGTCATTGTAGTATGGTGAGGGGAAAAGAAGAAGCAAAATGAACATATAAGTATGAATTCATTTTCTTAGAAGAAGAAACACTTATGTGAAAACCTCAAACAAAATAGAGCATATTGATCATGAAATCTTCTTTAAAACTTAAGATATAATCACCAGAAGAATATAGATGGATGCTAGAAATAAATAATCATCAAATGCATAAAGAAAACTGAAGAAACATAGCGCCACAAACCACATCACAAGAATCCCATGAAAATAGTTGCAATTGCATATATTTCTGCAAAAATGTCTAGTACACTAGTCCAAGAGATGAGCTTCAAGAATCCAACCCTTCTTTTGACTTTGATCAGCCTACATATAGATGAGAAACAACATTCCCCCTCTCAGGGGTCGAAACATACCTCCTAGGCACTGATTACAGGATTCTCTCTAACCATTGCCAAAAACATAGGGAAGTTAAAAACCACTTTCCCATTTACACTAACTGAAAGGGTTTGTTTCTAAAAGCCATAATTACAATATTATTTTACTTTTTAACCTCTAACAAACTCAATTACATCAGATGAAACATTTGACCTTTGACCATCACGAGCAATAAAACAATGAATTTCACAAAAACACAGGAAATTATCAGAAACGTGGCAGTTAGAAGGCCTTCCTCGATAGTTTATCTACTGCAAAATGTATGGTTGAAAATCTTATGATTTATAATACACAATAGAATCATCAAGCATTGGAAAACACAGCTCCAAACCCCTTGAAAATTGCCTTGAAGTCAAACTGTCCCAAAAGCGTAGTGAAAAATAGGGGTCAAATATGAACTAATATCTTTTTAACCATAACACTTGTTACAAAACTGGAAGAGGTTTTTGTATATAAGGTTGTTTTTGAGAAAAAAAATCTCTCTATTTTTGGAAATTAATTTTCATTGGCTCGGAATCTGTTCCACAAAATCATGGCTAAAACAGGAAAAACAATGTTTTATTTTCTGAAAAAATAGGCCTCTAAGATGATTTAATATATCCCAACCCATAAAATATATTAAAAAACAAAGAGACATTTTTGTTTTTAGGTATTTTTTTAACAAAAACCTCCTCTAGTTTTAAAAAATAGTTTCCCGTATGTTCAAAATCCAAGTTTCAAGTGGGTGACTAAAGACACAGCGAAAAATTGCAGAAGCGCAACGTGCTCACAACAGAAGCGCAACGAACTTTGGGAAGGTGTTTTGATGACTTTGGTGGATCACTAACCTTAGTTGAAGGCTGGTACATGTAGCTTAGGATTTATACCATACCTCTTAAGCTTAAAATCATCAAAAAATCATCTCAAGGTACCTTAAAACTCATTCTACCACAACTAAACTAGAAAGGTAATGTGTGACCCAAAACAATGGCAGAAGTGTGAAAAATTGATGGGTTTTGACTTTTTTTTGCAATTTCATGAGTTGACAAGAGACCCAAAGTGGATTTATGAAATTTACTGATCAAAAAGACACCTACACATGCTTACCATTCTTCATTTGGAGCCTATGGAAAAAAGCGCAGCGTGCTCACGCCGCGTTTCTGTGCACTAGTTTTGCCTGAATTACAAAAAACTCAAAAAAATTCAGAATTTTGCCAAGATTTCTCTCCTTTTCCATTTTCTATCATGGCTCAGAAAACTAAGGATGCATCAGCCAATAAATCTAGATTGTCCCTCTTCTTGAGCTTGGTTAGGGTTTTCTTGAGCTTTTTCTTCATGTTCTTAACCCTAATCTTGCAAATCATATTTCTTGTGTAATAAGGCCTAGCTATATTCCTCTGCAAGGTGAAATATTTTTTTTCCTTAGAGAGGTAATCTTGTAGTAACTTGATTTGTGCTCAGTTCTCTTTGATGATGTATTTTGCTAACTTGTCTCCATGATAAACCATCTCTACCTTAGGAGGTATTCCTTCATGATGCTGCAAGGGTGAATCACCTCCATCTCTAGGTGATTATGCCATGGATCCAACCTAAAATTATTCAAAAATGACTTCCTTAGGCAGTCTTCTAGCTTGATCCCTAGTCATAGGTTTAGGAGTAGGTATTTCTTTTTCTATCTCAGGGGCAAAAACAAACCTCTTACCCTTTTTGTATGTGTGTGAAACCTCTTCCCTAGGCTCTCTTTTGGTCACTAATGGTATGCTAGATGGCTCAGATCTTTGTGGCCTAGATGATGTAGGAGTGTTGATGCTTCTAGACTGGTGAGAGACAGGCAAGAGAGCATCTGCATCCAAAAATGCTTCCCAAGACATATTGACCTGCGTGAGCTGGTGGAAAACTATGACTTTGATCAAAGCACGATGAAACAAACTTGTCTAATGGTGGTGGTGTGACATCATATGTACTTTTGAGAAATGACTTGATGAGGTGGTTGTTTTGCAGCTTTATTGCTTTATTTGGAAAGGTTAGATCTCCATGTGGGGTAAATGTTCCTTTGATACCTTTTTGACAAAATTTTCCCTAATTACTAACTCCCATGATGGTCACTATGGTGATGACATGACTCCCAATGTAAATTTTGATGACATGAGCTAATGATGACACCAAATGCATATCTTAAACCATGATTTGGAATTTTGAACCCTTCAAGTATGCATGTTTATGATTTAATGACCAAAATGATGACCAAGACTCTCATTTGATGACCTATCACTAGGAATAATGACATGACCATGATGAAATTTTATGACCTTGAAAATGGATGGATTACTAATGACACCTAGAAAATGACTCAAAACTCATTTGACAATAAAAAGACATGTCAAATTTTATTTGAAAATATAACAATTTGACTTAAGACCCTATCGACCACATGAAAGAGTACATATGATCACTAAAACTACATGAAGACTGACATTAGGGATGTTACTTGCAAAGGTCGTTTCTCTACATTGTTTAAGTATCATTTGAAACACCTTGCATGCCTTCAGTTTCAACATGCATAGGTTCATGCTTTAGAGATGCCATATTTCCTATGGAGCAACCTCCACTTAATGGCACAATCTGCCTACCGGTCTAGACAACCATTAGCAGTTCTCACAAATCATGGGTTGGTTAGATTATTGGTGGTGCATGCTTTGTCTCGAACCTTTGTGGCTTGGCCACAGTTCACTAAGCTCGCGGAGGAAGAAATTGCGGGTATGCTTCCTGAAAGGGAGGAGGAAGAAGACTTAGTAGAAGAAGAAGAAGAGGCCACAGATGATGTTGTTCCAACATTTCCTGTTGGCTCAATAGAGATAGATGCAATGGAGATAGAATAAATTGTAGTCGACACTGCTCCACAAGAACCAACGTCGACTACTAATTTAAGAGGAGAATCACCACCCTTGGATGCAATTACAGGTGTTGCTGACACACAAGAACCATCATCACATGTCGAAGCAATTGAAGAACTTCTGGTTGGAAGTATATGTGGTGCTGACACATAATAACCAGTACCACCTGTTCAAACAGTTGAAGAACTTGTGGTTGAAAATGTAGGTGGTGCTGTCACATAAGAACCAGCACCACTTGTTCAAATGAATTTGAAACCTTTGGAGGAAACATGGACCAAAGTCAACACCACTCCACAAGAGACAGTGTCGGTTGTTGGGCAGAAGGACAACTTGGAAGAAGCACATGCAGGAAGAGAAAAAGTGAGCATAGAATAGCTAGTAAACATAGAAGAAGAGGAAGAAGGGTCTGCATCATTAAGCATTGAGAAAGCGAAAATTGATGAAATTATTACTCGGTCTCCTTTTCTTGTACCAAAAGGGGAAAGGAAAACCCATTTCTCTAGACACGTGAACAAACAAGAAGCTTCTCCCCCGATCCTAAAATTTGTTGGGAAAGTTAAGGGCACCATTATTGACACTGTTATTCAAAAAATAGTGTTTATTGGTGAAAGAATTGAGCAGATTGATGGGTTGGAGGTAGGCATCGCCACACAAGAATTAGTGCTGACCGAAGGAAAAAATGAAGAAGCTATGGCCAATACTACTTCCACAGAAACCATTCCTGAGTAGATGGAAGAGGATGTTGCCGATCAGAATAACCCGCAAGGGTTAGAAACCATTCCTGAATAGATGGACAAGGTTGTTGCCAATAAGACTAACCCGCAAGAGTTAGAAACCATTCCTATATAGATGGAAGAGGATGGCCAGCAACAGAGAAACTATAAGAAGGTGTCAAAGAGACTACCCCATAAGACCCTACAGTGAATCCAGAGTCATGGAGGGAAGACGTAGAGGTACTGAGACCTGAAGAAGGAGATGGAGGAATTGTTCCTCGTGTCAAGGAAGAAACAGAAGAAATCGGAGTAAAACAAGAACCTGTTGATGATTTTGTCAACCTGCCAGGCCCTAGACTAGTTGTGAGACTTGTGGAAGAAGTTGTTGTGAAACAATATTTTATCGAGCAATGTGTGAAAAGGAGATCCCCTCTTAAGAAAGATATCAGGCACAATTCAGAGAGAATATGCAATTGAAAATAATATCATGAAATTGAGGAAAGGGATGCAGCACTTACAAAGAAGAGTGAGAAAGCACAAGAAAAACGTTGTGAAGTCCTGGCCTTAGACTGTTTCGGTGGAAACACACATTGAAGATAGGCCAATGACTTAAGTGGCTACATAGAAAAATTGTTTTTGGATATGATCAAGGTGCGAGAGTTTGTCATATCTATAGAAATTCAGAAGTGGCAAGCTACAACAATTCGCTTTCAATGAGGAACTATTATTTTAGAAGCACGCCAGGAAGGAATAAGGAAACCCACGAGCAAGATGCAAAAACAGTCTCCGGCTACATAAAATAGATAGAGAAGGAAAAGTAGAAGCATGCGAAACAAAAGAAGTAAACTGAGGGACTGGAAGAACATGTGAAGCTATTAAAGGCCAATAAGGAAGAGATGTGTACTTTGGCATAACAGGCAATGGCTTGTCACTCCCCTTCTCATAGCTACTCCCTGTTCCTCCATGAACAATATCTATTCTTTTGTTTAGAAAGTGTCCGCCAGGAGCTCAGTCATGAGATGGAAGATTCAATGCAGTTTCTTCGCATCGTGAGATGCCACAATATTTTGGATCAGCATTTGATGTGTGAGTTGTACATGCATTACTACTTTTTGGGCAATGATTAATCACTTAACCTAGTCCCATATGTAGGAGACATTAAACTGAGAGCCTTTACCTCCTACGTAGTCAATCAGGTTAAATGGAAAAATTCCTTTGACATGTTTGAAGAAAATCAAGTAAATACGTGACTTGTCATTCGGACATAGAATTTCTAGTTTGTGAATGTTTATAATAGACACTAAACCCTCTTTGGGATTAAGGGATAGAAAGAACAGATGCTGGCAACTCAAAAATGGTGCGTTGATATATGTAAAAAATAGATGTTCACTTGTCAAGAGGAGGCTCAGCACAGTTGCCAGAAATGACAGATGCTTTCGTCATCCACTATCAGGATACGTGAGCCTTTTGGGGCCCCCAATTTTTCTCAGGCTCTAAACAGGGTACCCCGGTATATTGTGTGCATGCAACTTCGTGGGGTCCAATGGATGGGTTTTAGGTTTAAATTTCCCATCATCTATCTATCAGTCGATGAGTACACTCCATCTTATGATGTAGGTGAGGATTGGTGGAAATAATTCATCCAAACAAATGGGTATTAGCATCTAGGAACATATATGTTTGCAAAATACAATCTTTCATGGCTTCACGCTGATCATCGTAGCTCTAACCCAGAATTATGCAAGTGATGAACTGCATGAGGACATGCAGTAAGGCCAGTTGGGGGGAGATATTGGTGGCTAGATTTGCATACTTTTACTCACTCTTTTACCCTGTTATTTTTATCCATTTCATGCCAATAGTGGTTAATTGATATCTTAAAATGCATAGGTGTACCTCTCGTCATGTATTTATGGATTATTGGTCAATGAATCATAGTCGTAGGGGATTATTACCTAAGAATCTTGCTAATTTAGTTATTTCTGCAGACTTAAAGGGAGAATGAATAGGACCGTGATTCACTGAACAATATTATCAAGTTGGCAACACTATCCTTGAATACTCGTTGCAATGGTGAATCGATCTTTCTATTGACACAATTATATCTTTTAACATTTTTTCGTTCTAAAAACCACCATGTAATTAAAGGCAGAAAATGTCGTAATTCTAGGAGTTGTATTATTGACAAATTGTATAAATTAGAGTTGCAGGTTGTGAAAGCTATCACTATTAAGAGTCATTAAGATTACAGGAGAAATACTCATTAAGGGTATGATTACATTTATGATACTCAAAAATTGAAGATATTCCCCACTACTTTGAAGGGAACAACTTTGATATGGTTTATGGGTTTAGGAGGAAAATCTATTGCTACATGGGATGATATGAAGATAATTTTCCTCGAGAAATATCAGGACTACTGTAAATCCCGGGATGTAAAGGAAGGAATTTTTAAGATTATGCAGAAAGAGGATGAGAATATGGAAGATTTTGTGGAACGTTTTCAATATAGTTTGCAGAGATCAGGCCACAGTGACTTGGATAAGAATATCTTTCTCAAAGCACTGAGGGAGGACTCTCTAGAACTATTGAACGTAGTAGAAAAAGGAGATATATCAAAGGAGGAATTTGATACCATCTGTGAAATATGCATCAAGTGTTCATGAGGGGTTGCGAGAGAGAGGTAGGGAATCCAAACTCTCGAAACATCTAGCGGTTGAGTTAAAAAGGCTGAAATTGGGAATCTGTTGGACAACCTGAGAACTGATATCATGGGCACGTTATCATCGCAACTAGATGTTTTGCAGGCAAAGTAGAAACAAATGGAAGCATAGAAGTCCATGTCTATTTTCTTCCCTCAATGCAAGAAGAACCATCTGTTGAAAGAATGTCCATTAAATTCTATGGAGACTTGTGCTATATGTGAATAGATTCATTACATTAGTACTTTCCTGTCTCTTCCTGGATTGAATGCAGTCTTTTAGGGAACGAATCAAGAGGTCGACCATCTTTATTTTATGGGATCAAGGAAACCATGACAACCATGACCACCGAACATGAATCAAGGTATGCCTCAAGACTTATCTAAGTATTTTAATAATATGAATTTTGGTCATCAATCTGTACCTTTTTCATCTTTTTGGTCGCAATCTTACAAATATCCAATGCCCTGGCAACCCTCGTATCCTCAATTTGGTCCAAATTCTTCATGGTCCCAGAATTGGCGTGGACCTCCTCCTCCTCCTTCAGGACAATTCTCCCAACCTATGCCACAATAGTAGCTACAGTCACCTGCTAATGTGCCCATTAGTAATCCTCCTCTTCATCCTCAACTTCCTGTCTAACCCTATCTGAATCCAAATAACAGGGGGCCTCACCTTCTTGGCCGCAGTATTACTAATATCCAATGCCTTGGAAACCCTAGTATCCTCAATCTGGTCCAAATTCTTCATGGTCCCAGAATTGGTGTGGACCACCTCCTCCTCCTTCGGGAAAATTCTCTCAACCTATGCCACAACAGCAACTACACCTACCTGCTAATGCACCCACTAATAATCCTCCTCTTCATCCTCAACTGTGTGTCCAACCCAATCCGAATCCAAATAACAGAGGGGCTCAACAAGTTGAGGCACTCAACCTCCTTGCATACAGTATTGCCACTATGGAATATAATGAATTAAAGATTCAATTTGGTCGGGTGGTCAATACTCAGACTTCACCTATAATTGTTGAGCATATCGATGATGAAGTCTCAAAACCAGTACATAGAATGATAGGGGATGAGCCATCATAGATTCCTATAAAACAACAACCCCTTTCATAAACTATTTTTGGTAGAGGATGTCAAACTTGCCCACCCTATCCTAAAAGATTATCTTTGAGAAAATAAAGTCCTCATCCTAAATTTGACTTTTTGGGAGAGTTGCAGAATTTATTTGTTAAATTTTTTTTACTTCAGGCTATGAAGGATGTACCAATTTATGTTAAGACAATTAAAGAATATTGTTCTAAGAAACCTGGCAGAAAACCAAAGGACCCACTTTCTATTCATGTCATGGGGAAATTATGAGATATAATGTTGGGGAAATCTATACCTGTTAAATACAGGGATCCTAGGAAACCGATTCTGATAGTACAGATTAATGGGGTGGATATCCCAAATGTACTGGTAGATTTGGGGGTAGAAATTAATGTTATAACCTCTTCAACCATGATTACCTTGGGTCTACAGAACCTTAGACCAGCTCCCATCCTAGAATTACAAGATTGGTCTACTATTAGATCGGTAGGGAAGTTGGAAGATATCACTATTTTTGTAGACTCATGGCAACACCCCATTCACCTTTTGGTATTATATATCCAATCCCCAGCTGGTGGGCATCCTTTGGTTTTACAAAGACCTTGGCTCATAACTGTAGACGCTTACATTGGGTGTTGGTCTAGAAAAATGGTAATATCCAATGGGGAAGTTACAAAGAACCATAACTTTTACCCCTGTGTTGAACCAAGTTCATCAAATAAACCTAGATTTTCCTTGATTAAAAAGTATCTACCTACCAAAGAGCCTGAATCAAAGAATGAAGAACTTAGACCCATCCTTACCATTAGTGAGGCTATCTCTGTTAAATATGAAACGAAGGATGATGCCATTAGCACCTTTCTAAGCAATCCCGAAACCCATCAGCTGTTAGAAATTTTCATGAGTAACAATATTTAGGAAGATATTGATCTAGAAATAGAAGTAGAAAAAAAATCCTGAAATTGTACCTCGTAATAGTGTCCTTGTAGAAATTGAACCAGGGAAAACATTGAATATTAATCTGACCTTTCATACTCCCAATCCAAACAGATGTTGAAAGTCCTTTGGGAGCATAAAGAAGCTTTCAGTTGGGAGTATACCAATATGAAAGGCATCCCTCCTGATTTATGTACTTATCATATATACATTAAAGAGGAATGTCAACATATTAGGCAGCCACAAAGAAGAATGAATACTACCTTAAAAAATATTGTCGAAGATGAATTGCATAAGCTATTGGTATGTGGATTTTATTTATCTAATATTGGACAGTCAATGGGTTTCCCCACTGGTCATTGTTCCTACGAAGAATGGCAAGTGTTTGATCTGCATTGATTACAGGGAATTAAACAAAGCAACTCAGAAATACCATTTTCCCTTACCCTTTATTGACCGAGTCCTTGATACACTAACCAGGAAGGAGCTTTTCTCCTTTCTGGATGGATTTAGCAGATACAACTAGGTACAAATAACTCCTGAGGATCAAGACAAAACTACCTTCACATTCCCTTGGGGAACCCTTTCTTACCGAGTCCTTCCATTTGGCCTTTTAACGCACTTGCTACCTTTCAAAGGGAAATATTAGGAATTTTCTCTGATCTAGTTAATGATAGTGTTAAGATTTACATGGATGACTTTACCCCATATGGGGATTTATTTACAGAATCTTTGAAAAACTTAGGGAAATTACTTGAAACATGCAAGCAAACACATGTTTCTCTGAGTTAAGTCAAATGTCATATGATGATGAAAGAAGGGATAGTACCAGGACATTTGCTTTCAACTGCAGGAATTCGGGTTGATCCTGCGAAGGTAGAGGTAATCTTAAAATTTCCTACGCCTAAGACACTGAAATAGGTATGCAGCTTTATTGGTTATGTTGGCTATTATAGTAATTTCATAGAATTTTTTTTCTAAAATAGCATTCCTACTTTTTCAATTCCTACCTAAGGATCCATAATTTGTGTGGATAGATGAATGTGAAGCAAATTTTGTAGAATTCAAAGAACTAGTTTACAAGGCTCCGATATTACGCGGTCCTGACTGGAAAATATTGTTTCATATCTCTACTAATTTTTCTCAAACAACAGTAGGGGAGGTTTTGGGGAAATAGGAGGACAAGAAACCGTATGCAATTTACTATGTCAGCAAGAATTTGACCCCTGTTGAATTAAACTATATGGTAACTGAAAAGGAGTTCTTGGCTGTCATTTATGCTATTAATAAATTTCAGCATTATATCATAGGGTATCCTACTTGCATCCACACTGATCATACAACTATCAAGTATCTGATGAACAAACCAATAACCCCTGGTCATGTTATAAGATGGTTATTGTTAATTCAAGAGTTTGATATTACCATTGTAGACAAACCAGGGAAAGATAACGTAGTCGTAGATTTCCTGTCTAGGATGGATACTAGTGATGAAGGTACACCTGTAGAGGATAGTTTTCGAGATGAACATATTTTTTCAATTTCTACTCACACTCTGTGGTATGTAGATATTGCTAAATATATTGCTACATGAAAGGTGTCTGAACACTTTCCTTACAGAGAACATTGAAGGATTATCCATCATAGTGATTGTTATTCATGGATAGAGGGATCTCTCTTTTACACAGGATCTGATCAGCAAATCTAGCGCTGCATAAGTGGAGATGACATCTATGATGTCCTAAAGGATGCTCATGATGACCCATGTGGGTGGTATTTTGCAGATAAACAGACAGGTCATAAGGTGTTACAAATTGGATACTATTGGACTTCTCTTTTTCGTGATGCAATAAAATATGTTAGAGGGTGTAATAGTTGCTAGCGGATGGGTCAACCTGGTGAGGCAGATGAAATATCATTACAGCCCCAACTAGCTCTTAAGCCCTTTGAAAAATGGGTTATTGATTTCGTTGGGCCATTTAATCTGCCTTCACAGAAGAAAGTTCATATTCTCATTTGCACAGATTATGTAACAAAGTGGGTAGAGGCCAAGGCTACTGTGAAAGCAACATAATAGGTTGTCTTAGACTTTTTATTCAAGAAATTCTTGCACGGTGCGGAGCTCCTAGAGAGATAGTTTCAAATGGAGGGGCACAATTTACATCACATCTAATAGTAGGACTCATGAAAAAGTATGGAAAAAAGCATAGGGTAACATCTCCATATCACCCTCAAGTGAATGGTTAAATCGAAAGCACAAACAAGTTATTAGAGAATATTCTTACAATACTGTAGTAAACCATTACCAGAATTGGGCTGAAAAACTTCTTGAGGCACTGTGGGCATATAGAACAACATGGCAGAACACAAAAGGGTTTTCACTATATGAGCTTGTTTATGGGAAATCCCCTTTGTTTCCAGTGGAACTCGAAACTAAGACACTCAGGACAACCCTTGAAGTAGGTTTAGATCTTTTAGAAGCCTAGAAACACCAACTGGAGCAGTTGAATGAGTTGGATGATATCCGTTTGGTAGCTGTCCAGAATATTGTTGCTATCTAGTAGCAGCAAACTGCATGGCATGATAAATTCATTAAGAGAAAGGTGTTTCAAAGAGGTGATTGGGCATTACTCTATGATTCTCAGTTCAAGGATTTTAAGGGAAAACTTTGCTCCAGTTGGATGGGACCATATGAAGTTGACAAAGTGTTTGATAATGGGACTATTATACTTATAACAATTCATGAGGCACATACTCCTTTGATCATGAATGGAAAACGCCTTAGATTATATCACTGTCTAGCTTCAAGGGATTCCTTTATTAAACATCTCTTTGATAACTCTTTCAGATTAATCACATCGTTAGGATTTTCTTAAATACGTTTCAAACCAACTAATGTGGTTCATCCTCAGGACAAGGTGAGAAATCAATCTATCTGAAGGAATAAATAGCATGGATGCATCATTTCCCAGAGTTAGCTGTTGATAACTAGCCATTGGTAAAATATTATTTAGGAAAAAGGTAAGGGATTATCTGTTTAATTATTCAATATTTAGATAAAAACTAGTTGTTATGTGGTAACTAGTTATTTAATTTCGATAGTATAAAATAATAATCTAATGATATCAATTTATATGGATTAATCCGAAAGAATTATATCTATAATAAAATTTTGTTACTACTCTATCAATATTTTTCTTGCAGATAACCCTCTAGTGTTGTTACTCCTTTGGTGTTGTTACTCTTGTTGTTTCTTCAAATTGCACTAGCAGCAAAAGTGCTATAGGGGAGATAGAAAGCCTCCTAGAGACAGCCTCTGGGTTGATTGTAGAACAATGCCTAGGACATCTTAAAGAGAGGAGTGCTTAAGAGATAATCTGTGAGGGGTTTTCATCACTCCAATTGTCACGTAAAAGGTAATATGATGGGCCTGGTTCAATAAGCCTTCACTAATGTAGTTTCAAGCCAATTCATGGATGCAAATGTTGGGGATATATTGGGGAAATCTCAAAGAGAAATGGCCTCTTATTCAGGTGGCCTACAAACAACAATGTGACAGCTTAAAACTGAAGTTGTAGAAATGGAGGAGAGGAGGAAAGGAAGGAGAGAAAGAGATGCATAGGGTTGTAACAAATAGAATCCTAAGAAGCAATGTTCCAGCAGAAATATGAAATTCGATGTATAGGGCTGTAAACAACACAAAATCCAAATCAAAGATTTTCCAATAGAAATATTGAAGAGGGAGGAGGTGTAGTGATTGAAATAGTGGAGTACTTATTGAGATTTCATGCCTATAACATGGGTACCTCTATCACCAAACAATGTGAGGAAGGTTGTGCTCATATAGGTACTACAGGCTAATCTAATAACACAAGTAAATATGTAGTTACTACAGGTATTTTAGGCTATTGAACAACACAAGTAAATCTGTAATACACACGGCACTGTTCTCTATTTAGCAGCCAATGTAAATCCATGAACCAAGGAGAAACTAACAATCTCATTACACTATTTCAGAGAAGGGAAAACACAAATGAAATGAGATTACCGAGAGGAACATGATGCTAATTAATCATGCTTGGAATCAACAGGGAAATACCATTTATCTTAAAGTGTCCAAATAACCATTCCATACATTCAGCACGACATTAGCGAAGTCCACATGAAAAAAAAATTGAACCAAAATGGCTTCTTAGAAGTCAGGCCCTACGGGTGAGAAATTTCGGAACCAGCCAAACCCATTAAAGTGTTGCTTCCCCCTTTTTATAAGAAGAGGGGGAGCTGGAATTACATTTTACAGAATATCTGAGCCAGAGCTCCATCTATCTGTTAGACTAACTGTCTTGTCCCATGTAAGGCATTGTTGCCCAAAACCATTACAATTGGGATTTGATCCCTTCTTGGAAATAAATGGAAATTGCAGAATTAAAAAGAAAACTGGAGGATGATGGAGGAAGTGTCCCTTCTATTGTCCCTGTGAATAGCCTCTAGTCATGCCACTTCCCTGTCATGATGTACCCCTCTATTGTTTAGCTAGTTCCTGCCATTTATGCCTTTACTACGTGGACGAGTAGTTTTGTGGAATAGGGAGTGAGTCGCTGCAAGTTCCTGTCTCGATGGTCCTTTACTGTGTAGAGGAGTGAGGCTCCATGCTGAGCCATTAAGTCTTCCTAAGTCCCCCCCCCCCATACTGATCTAATGCCGCACAACTTCATTCACTGCTTCAGCTACTGACCCATATGCCTTTAATGCCCTATATTGTACTATCAAGGCCTCATTGTAATCGGGGTTTTTTCCTTTGAAATATTACGAATCCACAGGCTATGATCCCCCTCAGCCCCCTTTGGTTTAGCCCCTTTCTACTTTTCTTATCAAATGACCGGGGGCTATGACTAGGGGCTTAGCCCTTGGGCTCCAAGGCCTTCAGGCTCCCGTCCTAGGGGCCCTTTTCCTTTGTTACTTGGAATACCGCATCCCAGTGCTTGATAGCACTTTACCTTTATCTTGTTCCACTTGACACTTTCCATCGTCGTTCTGTGGGATAGAGTGTTGAATGAGTGTGAGGCTTTTGAAAGGGATGGACCCTACATCCCTATAACTCAAGTGTATAAAATATCGCATCCGGGGAGTTCCCGCATATTGCAATCGCAGGCCAGGAAGGAACTTCGGCAGAATAATGAATTTTTTTGTGTGCGATCGCCGATTGCCGATTTGTGGGGGGGTGATTGCATCGCTGCCACGTGTGACCCTGTGAGTGGTGACACGTGTCACCTGAAAATGCCCATATAGGACCCCTGAAAATACTAAGTTTGAATGCCAGGTGTCCGCCGTACTACCACGTCATTGATGATGTTAGCTGCCATGTCATACATACGGGCCAATGGGATTGCACCACCTGGCCCCTTGGAGGAGAGAGAAAATGGCCTCCCTGGCCTTGGTTTTGCATGCATTTCCTTTGTTAAATAATTTAGGCCTTCCCTGATGATTTAACATTGTATCGAAAATTTGCGATATCACAAGTTTCTTAAAGTTGGAACCTCACTGCCACGCCGATCGCCGATATGTGGGATTTACAGTGATAGTGCGGTACCACGGGACTGTGGGACTTGCGGATGTGGGATTGCGATATAGCGGGACTGTGGGACTATGATATCGCGGGAATGTGGGATGCGGCATGGCTGATATGAGGGATTGCGTGAATACAGGATTTGTTGTGCCTGGGGCCCTCCAATGTGCTCCTCTCTTTCATTTCAAGGCAATAAGACCTCCATCTTAAAACTTCTCTAACTTCTGATCTAGAAGTCCATTTTTGGACTTCTATATATCGTTGGAAATCTTATCATGAGCACTATGTAGTGGAGATGGTCCAATTCAACTTGAGAGATTCAGTGGCTTGGGAAATGGCTTCAAACTTTACTACTTTTTTGCACTTTGGGCAACTGATAACCTTATGAAGCAGTGAGTGACAACATTGGCTCCAACTAGGGACAATGCCTTCCTGGCAAGGTGCTCAGAACCTTCAGACCATTATCCTTCATGATTGGGCATGGAGTCAGAAATATGATGGAACTTTGGAACCAAAAAATCTCCATGGGGATTTCCTCATCCATCTACAATCCAGAAAAATAAATCCTACCAACTGGAAAGTAAATGCTTAGCTAGTGAGCTTATTTATATACATTCCTACTTATGCACAGGGCTCAATTCACCTAAGTGAGTTCAACCCTCCAATGGAGCCAGGCCAGCATTTGAGTACTAGACCTTATGCCTTCACACTGCTGAAAAATAAAAATTAAAACAAGCATGCACCATGAAAAGTATTCAAATAAAGAACATGATACATGTTGTTGATACAACCTCTGTTGTTGGCTTAAGAATAGGCTCATGTACTCAGCCACAGGGTCATGGAATGGACAGGGAAAGTTTGTAGCTGCCTCTTTTTCATGAGCAGTCTGCTGACCAATATCCTCTTGGCTAGAGCAGCCACAAACACTATCTAGCTCCTCCACTTTAGCCTTTTCAAGAAAAACTTGTTCCTGATCTTTTACTACCCATTCTTCAATGGGTCAACCCTCTTGGAAATTTGCAACAGATTATTCGTTATCTGAACTGTAAGAGTCATATATTGGAGAATCTATTGAAAATTCTTGGGAGGAATATTTATATAGCCGGTAGTAGTAGACTCTGCGTGGTCTTTCATCTTTGGGCTCTTCTTGAAAAATTGTTGTTGGGAGATTTGTCCCCACTTGCAAGTAAAAAGATCCTTCTGAACCTCCACGAACACCTCATCCTCCTTTGAATAATAATAATCACAAATAGGAGGAGGTTCTTGATCATGTTATCTAGGTGAAAGATGTGCATCGTGGATTGGAGCCTCTTTAGTGACTTCCTGGTGGGCTTCCTCTTCTTTTGTGGCTTCTAATGACTGGGAGCTTGGTGGCTCTACATCACTTGACTCTTCACCAAATTCGTATTTATCATAGGAAGGGGAAGCATCACATTCGGCCGAATCAGACCCCTAAGGGTTTGTTGGCAACTCGATGGCATTCCCTTCTTCTCTTTCTTTCTCATTGGGTGATGCGTCTTGTTGCGAGAGGATGTTTTCTTGGAGTGGAGCTCCACAAACATCTTCAACAGGGTCTTTGAACTAGAGAATGTCTTCATCATTAAAATGCGTGCATAAATCTTCAAATAGAGAATTCACTGGATATAAATTTTTACAATAGTGATTGAATGCTATATGAAACTTCTTAGGGAAGATATACTGCCACGAGATATTGTTCTATACCAGAGTCTAGCACCCTCCTCTAAAGAATTCATGAAATATTTTATTTTTACATCGTCAAGGAAAATGCCCTGTTGTTCCATGCATTTATGAAATTATTTGAGGTGTTGGTCAGGCCTTCTAGCTGTGCTTCCATCGAATCTAGGAAAATAGGTATTCCATTCATGAAATGCAGGGACATGATTGGGATAACTAGTAATAGAAGAGAAATCTAGTGGGGCAAATTTGTTGGCCATAAATGCAGGAAGGGCCATCTCGAAAACCTCCCTATATGAGTGATTTCAATTTCAAAAGTAGGGAAAGTTTTGGGTTGCTATAGCATCTGAGTGAGTATGGGGATGCTTGAAAGCCATGATGATCAAATAGAGATATGGACAGTGGAGTCGCTAGGATGTTTACCATAAGATTGACAGTGGAGTCGCCAAGGTGAGAGATCTTCAACCCACACTTCCCTTTCTCACCTAATAGAGGAAATTTAAAAAAAATTCGTACCCAGTGAAATTTATTCTAATCAATTCCCCGACAACGGTGCCAGAAAGATGTTGTCGCTTCAAATCGCACCAGCAACATAAGTGCTGCAGGGGAGATAAAAATCCTCCTAGAGACAACCTCTAGGTTGATTGTATACTGGTGCCTAGGAGATCTTAAAGAGAGGAGTGCTTAATAGATAATTTGTCAGGGGTGTTCAACACTCCAATTGTCACGTAAAAAGTTAATAGGATGGGCTCGGTTCAATAAGCCTTCACTGAGGTAGTTTCAAGCCAATACATGGATCTAAATGCTGGGGGTATATGGGGCAATCTCAAAGAGAAATGGTCTCTTATTTTGGTGGTCGACCCACAACAATGAGACAAATTAAAACTAAAGTTGTAGAAATGGTGGAGAGGAGGAAAGGAAGGAGGGAAATATATGCGTAGGGTTGTAACAATCAATATCCTAAGCAACAATTTTCCAGCAGAAATATGGAATTCAATGTATAGGGTTGTAAACAACACAAAATCCTAAGCAAATATTTTCCAATAGAAATATGGAAGAGGGAGGAGGTGGAGTGATAGAAACAACGAAGTACTTATTGGTATTTCATGCCTATAATATGGGTACCTATATCACAAAACAATGTGAGGAAGGTTGTGCTCATACAGGTACTAAAAGCTAGTCTAATAACACAAGTAAATATGTAGATACTACAAATACTGTAGGCTATTGACAAAACACAAGTAAATCTGTAATACACAAAGGCACTATTCTTTATTTAGTAGCCAGGGTAAATCCGTGAAGGAGAAACTAATAATCTCATTACACTATTTCAAAGAAGGAGAAACAAAAATGAAATGAGATTATTGAGAGGAACATGTTTCACATTAATCATGCTTGGAATCAACAGGGAAATACCAGTTATCTTAAAGTGTTCAAATAACCAGTTCATACATTCAACACGAAATTAGTGAAGCCCCCATGAAAAGAAAATTGACCCAAAATGGCTTCTCAGAACTCAGGCCCTTTGGGTGAGAAATTTTGGAACTAGCCAAACCCCATTAAAGTGTTTCTTCCCCTTTTTATAAGAAGAGGCAGAGTTGGAATTACAGTTTACAAAATATCTGAGCCAGAGCTCCAGCTGTCTGCTAGAATACCTGTGTCGACCCATGTAAGGCATTGTTTCCTAAAACGATTACAATTGGGATTCGATCCCTTCTTGGAAATAAATGGAAATTGCAGAATTAAAATGAAAACTGGATGATAATGGAGGAAGTGTCCCTTTTGTTGTTCCTATGAATGGCCTCTGGTCATGCCACTTCCCTGTCATCATGCACCCATCTGTTGTTTAGCTGGTTCCTGTCATTTTTTCCTTTACTTCTTGGATGACTAGTTCTGTGGAATAGGGAGTGGGTTGCTCCAAGTGCCTATCTCAGTGGTCCTTTGCTGTGTAGAGGAGTGAGGCTCCATGCCATGCCATTAAGTCTTCCTGAGCCCCCCCCCCATATTGATCTACTTCCGCACCATACTTCGTTAATTGCTTTAGCTGCCGACCCATATGCCTTCAATGCCTTGTATTGTACTATCGGGGCCTCACTGTAATCGGGGCTTTTCCTTTGAAATATTACTAATCCACGGGATATGATCCCCCTTAGCCCCCTTTGGTTTAGCCCCTTTCTTCTTTTCTTATCATATGACCGGGGGCTATGACCAGGGGCTTAGCCCTTAGGTGATAAGGCCTTCACACTCCTGTCCTGGGGGTCCTTTTCCTTTGTTGCTTGGAATCCCGCATCTCAGCTCTTAGTAGCACTTTACCTTTAGCCATTTCCCCTTGACACTTGTGATTGTCAATCTGCGGGATGGAGTGTTGAATGAGCATAACACTTTTGAAAGGGATGGACCCGACATCCCTATAACTCTAGTGTATAAAATATCACGTCCGAGGACTTCTCGCATATCGTAATTATTGGCCAGGAAGTAACTTCAGTGAAAGAATGAACTTTGTTGTTTGTGATCACCGATTGCCGATCTGCGGGGGGGTTGACGTCATCACTGCCACATGTCACCTTGTGAGTGTTGACACATGTCGCCCAAAAATGCCCCTAGAGGACCCCTGAAAATATCAAATTTGAATGCCACGTGTCCACTGTACTGGCATGTCACTTCCATACGGGCACATCATTAATGATGTCCGCTGCCATGTCATACATATGGGCCAATGGGATTGTTCCACATGGCCCCTTGGAGGAGAGAGAAAATGGCCCACCCGACATTGGTTTTGCATGCATTTCCTTTGTTAAATGATTTAGGCCTTTCCCCAACGATTTAACATTCTATCACAAATCAACGATATCAAAAGGTTCTTAAAGTTAGAACCTCACCGCCACGTCGATCGCCAATATGCAAGATTTATTGTGATACTGCAATACTTTGGGATTGCGAGACTGTGGGATCGCAGTACTGCGGGAGCTGTAGGATGCGGGATTGCGATATCGCGGGACTGTGGAACTGCGATATCACGGGAATGTGGGATGCGATATGGCCGATATGTGGGATTGCAGGAATGTAGGATTTGTTGTTCCCGGGTGATGAGCGCCAGTATTGCAACAAGGATGCTGCAACTCCTGGGATATCAGCTTTACTTATCAACCTGGGGTTTGTATAAACTTGGAGGTGACAGTGTTGTTTGCACAAGTAAAAGTGATGTTTATGCCTGTTGTCACTGTTCAGTTGGTGAGAGATCACTAGGGTTCTGTTAGGCGCGAGATCCCCCCAAGGCAAGTTTTGGGGCTTAAAGCCCAAGTTTTGACTAAGTCTGATGTAAAGACTCCGTGATTTGTGGGCCGGGAGTGCGAAGTTGTAATTAAGTCATAGGGTTGTCAGCCCTTACTTTTGTAATGTAATGTCGGCTCGAGAGTTCTACCCATGGTCCGCGGACCATGGGATTGTATAAATAGAGTGAGGCTCTAAGTGTAAATATACATAAATCATCCATAGAAGATATAATGATGAAGCATTGAGTCTAAGTGAAAAATCGAGTCTTTGGGTCGTAGAGTAGGAGAAGGCTCTGCAGCTGAGTGCACAGAGGCCTAGTAGTCTGCAGCTGAGTACACAGACCCCTGCAGCTGAGTGCGCAGGGCAGGTTGAGTCTGTAACCGATTGAAGCATTAATAAAGAGAAGTTTTACAATATTTCTGTGTATCTTTTCCTATTTTATGCATTGAAGTATATTGGGTATGAATTGCAAGTTTACTGTTTATTTTTTGCGCGAACTTATATGAATGTGCTGAATAAGTGAATATAATATAAAGTATTTGTTTACATGAAGATAACTAACTGTTATAAGAAGATAAGTAAGATCCACGGTGTAACTTGGGGAAATAGCGCAGATCGCTGCTTTAGCAGCGCAAAAGCTCCTCAACCCCTGGTTAGGGCTGCGTGAAGTCGAGTATAATAGGGCACGAAGGCCTCGTAGGTCAGGAAAGTGCGCGAAGTGACCTGCACGAAGATATACATAGTTGGATTAAATCGACCCCTCAGACATCTCAAGGGTGCATAAACTTGGTTCCAGCATCCCCCCATACTACTTTGGGTGAGTCCTAAGTTTGCGCTCCGCGGGCTGTTGCCAAAAGGGCCAGTAGTATAGGGATTTGTTTAGCTAAATAAATCCAAACCTGGGTCAGGTCCCATCAAGCCAACAAATGGTTCCGTTTTTGGGACCGAAATCTGCATAGAGATGTCTGATGTCGTGTCATTGGAATCCAACTAAGAAGGAAATTGAAGGTTGGTTGGACAGGAGGATTCACAATTTCGTGGCGCAGGAGAATAGGAATCCACGACTCTCAAAGGAAGAGTGGTTAGACTGCTACCTATACACAGAGATCCATGAAATTTCCTTCGCATATTTCCCTACTGAGATGTACGAGTGGATCGCGAAGCTAGTAGATAGCCAAGGAAGGTGGAAGCTTGACAATCCTATTGTCTGGACCCTAGAGTTGGTGTGCAAATTGGAAGCATCAGAGGATAAGATCACGCACACTGTTGATCACTGGCTCAATCGGATTATAGGAGGATTCATTACTAAGTTCGCAGTAGATACTTCAGTTAGCTATAGCGAAGCTGAGCGATTCTTTCTCAAAGGACTGCGAGGTAAGTGCGTAAAGTCTCTAAATGCTTGGATTAAAATGTTATTGTGTGAAAAGAGGGTTATACAATTACCTCGATGTTCAGAACCCCGCGAAGTGGAAAAGCCTACATAAACGAAGGAAGTAAGGGACCAGAGAATAGCCCTTTGATTTCACCTCCATGAGGGGACAAGGAAGAGCTCACGAAGGTCTCACCACAAAGTGTGATCAATTTGATAAGGCAGAGGATTCCATGCATGCCACCCCAAACCACACCACCACCAGCTTCACCAGCTTCACCTCCATCTTCACTCGTACCACCTATGCCACCACCGCGAGTCAATATGGCAAGCGCGATAAAGTTGCATGTGTTCAAGGGAGTAGGAAATGAAGATTCAGACATATTTTGGTTCATGATAAGAGCCGTATGGGAAGCACAGGGAGTGACAGATGATAATATAAAGAAAGAGACGCTGGTCAGCACTGTGCAAGATCGCTCACTGACCTGGTATATTAAGCATTCTAATGACAACTCGAATGCAGGCATCATAGATATCCAAATTGCACTGAACAGAGAATTTAATAGGTCGAAGTCAGAGGCGTAGTCGATCATTAGATTCAAAGAGATCACAATGCTACCAGGCGATACTCCTTGGAAGTTGGATCAAAGACTAAAGTGCACAATTCATGAAGCTAATATGATTTTGACGAATGGACAATGCCACGAATGGTTTGTAGCATCTCTAACGCCACATTTGAGGAACGCGTTGTCCCAAAAAAGGTTAACAACTTAGGTAGAAGCCCTAGAGATTGCGATGAGGCTGCATGAGACCCCGATACAGGATCCTAACCTGGGAGTTCAGCAAATCCACACACAGTTGAAAAAATTATGCCTTGAGATGCAGAGTCTGAAACATGATAGGACACCCTGACCAGAAGTGCACAAAGAGGTATGGTGCGTTAAATGTAAGGGCCAGGGTCATGACAAGGACCACTGCCTGGTGTTCGCGAATTACCTCATTGGAGGAGGAGACATTAAGACCAAAGGCATAATCAGGTCCTGGCGCGGTGCCTACTTTGTGGTGCATGATTGATCAAATAGGAGGAAAGCATGCTACAGACCATTGCCATTTGTTACAGAAGTACACACAAAATTCGCAACAGTTGTTTTGTAATTTTTGTAGATCAGTTGGACACGATGAGAGCACTTGTAGAATCTATGAGATGATGATGGATAGAACTCCTACCTATAGGGTTTAGGTCAAAACGTGGCCCCTTGACCAGAAGACAGTAGTGGTGCGAACCTGATTTCAGGGGCGCGGACGAGGCCGAGGTGGAGGAGGACCTAGAAGAGGTCACAAACAACTGATATGTTACAATTGCGGAGGGCCAGAACATTATGCCTGCGATTGTATGAATCCAATACATCCACCATGTTTGTATTGTACCTTGTTTGATCACGAGATGGAGGATTGTCCTAGGTTGATAGCTAGGCTGCGTGACAAGGAAGTGCTACAACCTCCCCCGACTCAGAACCTACAGATGATGAGGTCTGAGCCGCGCGAGGAAGATCCAAATGTGAACATTGTGCTCCGAAGTGGAATTACGATGGGAGATGATAAAGGAAAACAACATGAAGATAGTACTTGGGTTTGAAAGGCTGCGACGAAAGAAGTAGATTTTGATTTGGAGTGCGCTAAGGAAACCTTCATGGAAGCTAGGAAGAGCTTCATTGATGCCTCCACTTCAGGAAGAAAAAATAGATCAGAGCCGAAAATGGACCCATCTATGCTTACGATGTTCCTAGAAACATGCATGAAGCTACTGCGCGACAGTAAGGCTGTAAAGGGATTGCAGGAATTCATTAACAGATGCATTGGGACCGCGCCAGGAGAGTCGCGCATAGTGCGGAAGATTGGAAAGCATGCGACGAGGATGGGAAGAGAAATGAGGTTGACTGTGCAGATTGGAGAATATGAGATGGACAAAGTAATTCTGGACCTAGGATCAGACGTGAACGTTCTACCGAAGCAGACATGGGAGCGCATGGGAAGGCCTACACTGCAATGGTCTCCTATCCAGCTGCGAATGGCGAACCAGCGAAAGATAACACCTATGGGGAGATTGCAGGTAATCACCATGGATATTAGAGGGGCAAGCACACTAGCAAACTTTGAAGTGATAGAGATTGTTGATGATAGCAATCCCTACCCCGTGCTCTTAGGAATCGATTGGGCCACTGACATAAACATGGTGATTAATTTGAAGAAGCACAAGATGATTTTTGAGAAAAATTCTCTGCACGTAGTCGTACCTTTGGACCCTGCGGAAGGATTGCGCTACATAGAGCCAGTGTGCGACTATGAAAGCGATGATGATTTGGACTGCATCTACAAGATAACTGCGCAAGAACAAGACTGGGTAAATCCCACTACAGATGGAAGAATATCATGGGAGCGCGAAAGCTCCTATACATCGAATTCGGATGAAGAAATAGAGTGATGGCAGAATTAGTTACACGAGGTAACCATGCTGAACTGTAACATATGACAAGATTGTTATGCTACGTATCAACAAAAGTGAGAGATTTTCCTACTTATGATGGATTAGGTGAGGTAGATGCTTTCTTGGACAGATTTGAAAGGGAGGTGCCGAAAAAGCAACGTTTCAAGGCTTTGAAGTGGGTACTACACGCTACGCCCATGAGGTGGTGGGGTATGCACCAAGGAATCTTTGAGGACTAGCGTGAATGCAGGAGAATGATGCACATGCGTTTTGGGAAGCCTAAGATGCGACTAACAGATAAATACAATGTACGGGATGGTCTGCGTGCGCAGCTGTCCAGGTGGGTACAGGCATATGGTAAACAACCTACACGGATGAACATGGACTTCGTGTTGGGGAACATGGTCAATAAGCATGTGTTTGGGGGGAAATTTCATGAACAGTCCCTCTAGTTGGAATGATAGAGTGTGGAAAGACAAAGTGTGCAGAAGGTTACCCATGCAGAAGCACTTAACGAAGTGTGCAAAGCATTGAACAGGGTATATAATGCACAACGACGTGATTGGGACCTGCACGTACCAGCAGTTTTGTGGGCTTATAGGACAACATGCAAGAAACTAACAGGACAGACGCCTTCTAGGCTGGCCTATGGAGTAACTGTTGTAATATCGATGGAGTATATTATGCCTAGTTCACGCATAGCAGCGCCCGTGGATAAGACAGTTCGCAGAGCCTTGGAAGAAGGGATGGCGCAACTGAACGAAGAAGAACGCTTGGGACCTGATGAAGAGATCCAACAGGGTAATCTTAGGCTCCAAGAACTCATGAATGAAAGAGATAATTTAAGGGAGAAAAGTGCTCTAATGGAAGCGGAAGTCAAGAAGCTTGAGGAAGGAATAATGAAGCATTTTCTCGGTAAGAAAACTGTGGTAATAAAACAGGATGCGCACAATTACGTTGAAAAATTTGGGGACTACCGCAGAGAGTTGAGTAGCTTGATGCCTTGGATTGGGCCATATATTATTAAAGGGATCACCGATGGTGGTGCAATGTATATGGTGAAGTTCGTGACGTAGACAGAAAAGATAAAAGGTGGGTTTTTCTAGGAAAAGTGATTCATGGTCAGTTGAAGTCGTATACAGGTGGTCCAGCCACCTGACTAGCCATGGGGAGCACAGTCTTAGCACTACAGGTAGTTGAAAGGAGGTGCGAGACTATAAACTACTCTGTCCGAGACCTGTGCGATGTCAAGGTTGCGTGCAGGAGCGAAGTGTCACACATTCCACGACAACGCAAGGGTAGTTGTGCTGCCGTGCGGGTTGGTTGGAAAGTGACCATTATAGTCACTATTCACGATGTGATGCTTGGCTTGAGACCAAATGGAGCGGGCAGAAAGCATTTAAGGTGAGCTTTATGGGCACAATTTGGGAAACTCTGCCACCAAGGGAGCATTAATGGACCATATTTTGGGGGAACGGGCGACTTTGAATAAAAAAGGCGCTATAAATTGCAAAGGGCTGCCTAATAAACAACACTTGGTCATTTGAGAATTGAGTTGTCGTGGGCCCAGAGTATTCTCAACCGAGACCTGTTTAACCTACGGAGAGCATTGTTTGAGCACCCAGTTGAGCCGTTGAGAGATTTCTAGACAAAAAAAATGGCAGTTCCTGAAGAAGCCAGGGAAATCGAAGAAATGACCACTAAAGAGGCCGTGCAGGCCATGATAGTAGAGGATGCCCCTAAGAGTGCTGCGATGGTTGCAGAAATCCCTAAATCACCGAGCACGCTAAGGTCCAAGAAGGATAAGCAACCTATGATTCCAGTGCACATGTCCCCTCAAAACCCGCTAAGAACTAAATTGACCATGGAAGAAAAAGGGAAAGTGGTTAATTTGGAAACCGATGAGGAGGAGGAAGACCTTGAGGACATCCTGATAGAAGAGGATGAGGATGAAGACATGGAGGAAGAAATCAAGGGTGCAGACCCTCCAACTAGGCTGCCCACATATGTTCCTCCATGGAAGGGGAAGGCAAAGGTGCCCAAGGACCTAGATGAGAGCAAGAGCTCTCTGCAGACTCCACTGCTACTTGACTATATAATTTTGAAGGAGCACACCTGGGATGGGTGCCGAGTTTGAAGTTTGAAGATTGGGAACTCATCGAGCATGAGAAATTCCCTCACTTGGCAATCATGTAGCTCATGAAGCTGAAGCAAAAAACCGTGGTGGGAGTCATAGAGTTGGAGCCACGCAAGTGGTTACGCAGAGTCGAAAAGGCAGGGTTGTTGAACCTGCTCTGGGTGTCGCATTACCAACGCGCCCTAGTGACTATCTTCATCATTAGGCAGCTGCTTTGCTTGGTGCATGATGGGTGTTTTATGGCTAGAGGAGCCCATCCCCATCATGGACCACCTAATCCATAGAATTACCTGACTCCCTTGTAAAGGGGAAGACCCAACAGACATTTCGGAGGGTAAAATCTATGATTTTTCCATCGCGGAGGCTATGAAAAAGAAATATAAGCTGGAGAAGAAAAAGAGGGGCTACTCAATTTCCAGTATCAATAACAAGGCAGTTAGAGTTGCGACGCAGATATTGGCGGGTAAGGTCATGCGGAAGTGTCGTGCGGATGAGGTGCCTGTGCTGGTGGTTGTACTTGCCAAGCAGTGTGCAGAGGGGGTCCAGTTTAATTGGTCCAAATTCTTGTGCAAGGAATTCCTAGAGAATTGCCACGAGGCACAGGAACAAGGGAAAACCTTCCACTATGCATGGCTTCTATTTTCCATAGTGCTGGTGGCCAGGGAATTTCCTGAGGATAGCCAGTTCCCCACAATTGCGAGGGATCTCCCGGAGGACACAAAGTACGCTTCACTGTGGGCCACTAAAGACGTGCACCAGATCTGAGATAGTAAGATATTCTGCGTTTTCATGCAGATGAACATCAGAATGGGGATTAAACACAAGCCGCAGTTATCGCCCATTGTCTACAATAGCCTACAAAGCTTCGCGGAGTTCAAGGTAGACTTCCACCACGTCTACATCAGGTGTGCAAGGATCTCGTAAAGAAGTGGAATCAGCTCCCATACCTGGCCATGGATGATGTTATCTTCGGCGTACTTGAGGCGTGGCTGCCAGAGTGGTGTGCTCCAGTGCTCTCCACGTCAGAAACAGAAAAGTATGTTGCACAGTGGAAGAAGTAGGAGACAAAACAGCGGATGGTGCAGTTGGCAGAGAAGAGAAAAAAAGAGGCAGCATCAGCACAGGCGCAGGAGGCGCTGGACACTGCGAAGGCTGCAGCAGAAGCACAAAATGCAGCAGAGAAGGAGCGCGAGGGTCAGAAGTTGCCTTCACCTGAGCAGGAATAAGAAATCAAGACAAAGATAGAGGAGGGTTGCACGGACCTACAAACAGTGACAACATAGTTAAAGCACTAGTGCCTAAGAGAGCAGGTTGGGCCGCAAAAGAAGTCGAAAGTGTCTAAGACTTCTTTTGACCCGATCACCCTCATTGAGGGAGATCTGCACAATATAGGGGAGACGGTGTGCAAGGTCACCATGAAGGCCCTCCAGTAGTTGGCGGATGAGAATCAAATTGTGTTGGGGGCCCTTCGGACACAGATTCAGGAGTTGTAGGTGCACACTCCTCAGGCTAGTACTCTATCGACTAGCCTCGCAGTAGGAACAATGGCGGCTAAGGAAATGTTGCGTGCCTGCATGACCAAAACAATAGTGCTACCAGAGGGGGAACTAGTTACAGAAAACGAGGCCGATAGGCCTACGATTAGTGCATTAAAAGGGGTAGGGATCAACATGGTTGCGCTCCCTCGGGAGATGCTCTATGTCCTCTAGGACGGAGTGATTGCAGAACTGCGGGCTATGGAAGGCCGCGTGTTACAGGTGTTGAGTGAAAAAAGAATGAACATGGAGCAACTGATCCTACAGCGTGACGAGGTTGTGGTGCAAAACCAACAAATGGTGTAGATGGTTGAGGAAGCCTGCCAGATAGTCCTTGAGTTGGCCATCTCAGTAGAGGCACCAGTAGAGGCCTGCATCTAGAGGTTAGTAGCAGGAGTGCGTGAGGCGCGAGAAGAGATGGCTAAGGTTCAGCTAGAGTTGAACCTTCAGATAGCAGAGCTGTGGTTGAAGGCACAGCCTTCAACTCCTCCAGGGGTAAGGGAACAGTGCACCAGCGCCAGTACATCGAGGATGGAGGAGATCAGCAGTGTAGTGAAGGATTGCAACAAAATGTTGGAAGAATCGTTCGAGGTCCTCACAACTCTGCAGGAGGACCCAAACATACAATGCTTAGAAATAGAGGCACGTGAGTTACAACAATAGTATAACAACGTCAAAGGGATTGTGCAGATGGTGGCCCTCACACAGAGGCTCACGCGAATGCAACAAGCCAAAGTGCTTAAGGAGCAGGTAGATGCAGTGCAATATAGAGAAGCGGTTTTGAAGGCACATGTCCAGCCTTGGATCAACGAGGCCTTCGTAATCACAACAAAAATTGAAGGCAAGCTTGCGCAGATGCAGGGGATGCAAGAGCAGATACAGGTAAGTAGTTCAAATACCGTGGTCTCTGAACAACACGTCCAGGAGATATAGCAAGTAGCTGCTCAGTGCGTTGCCGACCTTGCAATAGTCTGTGCAGAGTTGGGAGGTCTCTGCGCGAAGATCTCCGCACCGACATAGTGGCTCGAGGGCGAGTCACGATGTTTGTGTTGGGGGATTGTTGGGCGTGGGATCCCCCCATGGCAAGTTTTGGGGCTTAAAGCCCAAGTTTTGACTAAGTCTGATGTAAAGACTTCGCGATTTGTGGGCATGGAGCATGAAGTTGTAATTAAGTCATAGCGTTGTCCACCCTTATTTTTGTAATGTAATGTTAGCTTGAGAGTTCTACCCATGGTTCACGGACCATGGGATTGTATAAATAGAATGAGGCTCTAAGTGTAAATATACATAAGTCATCCATAGAAGATCTAATGATGAAGCATTGAGTCTAAGTGAAAAGTCAAGTCTTTGGGTTGTAGAGTAGGAGAAGGCTCTGCAGCTGAGTTTGCAGAGGCTTAGTAGTGCACAACTGAGTGCGTGGACCCCTGCAGCTGAGTGCGCATGGTAGGTTGAGTCTATAAACAATTGAAGCATTAACAAAGAGAAGTTTTACAATATTTTTGTGTATCTTTTTCTGTTTTATGCATTGAAGTATATTGGGTATGAATTGCAAGTTTACTGTTTATTTGTTGTGCAAACTTATATGAATGTGCTGAATAAGTGAATATAACATAAAGTATTTGTTTACGCGAAGATAACTAACTGTTATAAGAATATAAGAAAGATCTGTGGTGCAACTTGGGGAAATAGCGCAGATCGTTGCTTTAGCAGTGCAAAAGCTCCTCAGCCCCTGGTTAGGGCTGCGCGAAGTCGAGTATAATAGGGCGCAAAGGCCTCACAGGTCAGGAAAGTGTGCGAAGTGACCTGCGCGAAGATATACACAGTCGAACTAAATCGACCCCTCAGACATATCAAAGGTACAGAAACTTGGTTCCAGCATTCCCCCCATAATGCTTCGGGTGAGACCTTAGTCCACGCTCTGCGGGCCGTCGCCGAAAGTGCTAGTAGTACAGGGATTTTTTTGGCTAAATAACTATGAACTTGGGTCAGGTCCCATCAAGCCGACAGGTTCCAAGCCAAACTTCTATGGAGTCAGAAGAAGCTTGATTCTTTGATGGAAGAAAGGTAAATCTACTCGAAGAGAGTTACTCTACTGCAATAATGGAGAAGGTTGACATGTAATGCTAAATTACACCATTCCTAATTAACCATTTAAGAAGTTGTGCTAGATAGAAATGCTAAATCAACATGAAATACATGCTACTATCTAAGTTGTAGAAGTAATAAGCATCAAACAACACTAATGTGCAAGTAAAGAGGTTGAACCAAATCTGTTTTTGTTTTTTTGTTTTTTTAAGCAAAATCAAGTATGCAACTAATTGCTTTTGTGGATGTGGCAGGTGAATTAAGGATGTTTGAGGATGGATGGAAGGGCTATGAGATGGTTTGATGGTGTGGAGGACCCCTGGGAGGCTTTTGGTGACTTTCTAGAGGTTTTCCAACAGACCGTTTCAGGAAAACCTACAGGATGTACTAGAAACCTACAGGATGACCAAGTAGGAATTACAGGAAAACTACAGGATACAACCGAGAGCAAAATGTGAGGCGTTGGAGGTGATGGGAGGCCTAGGAAAGGTGTGTGATGGGTGGAATGGAGTGGGAGAATGTCTAGGATCACTCAGGAGTCAATATCCAAGATAGCAAATGGTTGGATTCGCTCAATGCACTTGGAAGAATTTCTATGAAAAATGATGAAAAACTAGTGACGGTGATGGTGAAAACAAGGGATGGCTAAGGTGGATGGAGTGAGAGGTGGCTACTGGATATGAATTCTTAGTCTCCTCCTGAATCACTTGCTCTGCATAAGCATGTGTGTATTCCAAAAAGCTATGCAACAAGATACGTTTTCATAAACTAGAAAAACAGAATTAATGAATCAACTGCCTATACTATGCATGAAGAAAGCTGTTGAAAGGAATGAAAGCATGAATGAGATCTATTGCAGAAATGGAGATGAAAAATATGACAATGGAAATCTACCTTGCAAAACTAAACAAATACTAAATTAAATACAACAAACTCCAAAGCTCATAAAAGAACTAGAAATCTGTGTTTTTGGGGCTGCTTAAGGGTCCCTTCCTCAAGTCATGATCTCATAGGGAGGAAGTGAGGCCGAGACACCTGTCGACAACCTTGTGGTGATCCTTTTTCTCCTTGCTAACCTGCTACTTGAAGTGAGGCACAAATGGAAGCAAACTAATAAACAACCAATCTAATCTACACTACTTGTAATGGAAATGCATCTAAAAAGAAAATTAACAATGAAGCTATGAAACTACACTAAACATACATGTACAATAAAGAGGAGCCTTGTGTATTAGGGTTGGGCCCTAACCCAAGAGCTTCAGCCCTTTGAGTTAACTCAGTGCTGGCTCAAAACAAAACTCATTCTTATTACCAAAGCAACAAATTACATCAATAGAACTTTCACAAGTATTGCAGCTCGAAAATAGCTTAGCATTTTACAATTGAAATCCAAATCCTACTGAGGTCCTAGGCCTCTCTACTTATACATCTTAAGTCCCCAATGACTTCTTTAAAATTAGGGAGGCTTGGCTCCCAAACTCGAGATAAACTAGTGCTTTGTCTCTCACTTGCTCGGCTGCCTTCTAGTTCTCATGATTTGGTTGTTTGCACTCCGAGCTGATGTGATGAATGGAGGAATATTCGAATGGAGGAGTAGTAAATGAGGAGGATTTACCTCCTACAATCCCTCTCCCTTGTTCCATTTGAGTTTTGACCTTAGTCTTTGCCAAAATTCCTTGATTTTCTCCTTTAATCCTACGTTTAATGCATATTAGTCCACAAAGCATAATATCCAACTCTAACTCACCTCATAAACAAAATATAATAAAAAACATGTAATAATTTATGAGAAAAGTTGGTTTGACTAAGATAGGAGGTGAATTAAGGCCCATATAATTACCCAATGATGAGGCTCATCATCACCCCCCTACTGAAAGTGTTTCTCATCCTCTGAGCAACTTAATCAATATCCATATCCTTCATGGCTCTAGTGGCCTCTTTGACATCCCATGCCTATGTTGTGGTCTCCTCTTCTTGTTCATTGAAGCCTGCTTTCTTTTCTACCTCTGCCCACTACCTCTTTTCTTATTCTTCATTTCTCCCTTCTAGCATACCTAAGAGTAGTGGTGGACTGAGTTTTAGGTCAATCCAATTGACCTTCAACCTTTGCATAGATTGCTTATACATAGGTGTCATGTTGAGTGCCTCTCTCAACCTTTGAGGAGAGTGATACTCTCTTATCTTTAAGTTGTATGGCATTGTGTTCCATCTCCTCAAGCAAGCTTGTATGTTATCATCTCCTAGCAAACTAAACATTTCCTCAAAATGTGAAATTGCTTTCTCTTGGGCAGCAAGATATCTAGGTGCCAGCTAAGGATTATTTGCAATCAAATTATGGGCACTGATGAGGGCCATGGGATTTTATTGTTCAGCTCTGATCACAAGAGGTTCAATTTTCTCTCCTGCCAATATCATTTTCATCTTTATAGCCCTTGACTCCTCATGGTTCATCAATGATGCCAAATCCATTAATTGTAAATCTCCTAGCTTGGCATTAGGGTCCCATACATTCATGTCTGTTAGGGCCATGTTGTGCAAATAAAATTCAGCCATTTTGTCCCTTTCTTCTAGTGTACTTTGATCACAAAGATCAATGAACTTCCTGTAGTCCTAAAATGGTGTGGTGCCTCTCTGTGCTAGGGGCTTAATCTGAAATTGGAGCCACTGTTGTTTGAGGTATAGAGCATAGTATTTAGCTGGCATCCTACACTGGATTGCTTACAAAGAGAGAATGGCCATACATGCCAATTGATTCTCTCTTTCTTGCAGTTGTCCCCTCAACCATGCATTTTTTGTCTCTAATGATTTCTCATTATGGCTTCTCTGTCCCTCAAACCACTTAGCTCTCTGCTCATCTCCTTGAGTTTCTCTTCCATGTGCCCAATGTCTTCCACCCCCTTTGATTTGGCGATCTGCATCCATCGGTGAGTTCTCGCCCTTTCCTTCTCAAGCTCGAAAAACAGTGGGATGGAAAATTTTTGAGATATGACCCTGCCTCTTTCAATAAACCAGTAATATGAGTCTAGGTTAGGTTGGGGGATGGGTTATTTTGTGTTTGGGTCCTCTTCTTTAGTTTCTTGCTGCTCCCCTACCTTCCTTTCCAATTTCTGTGCCTCCTGTAGGTTCAACAGCGTATCCTGTAGGATTGTTTTTGTTTCCTGTAGATTTTGTTGTGTATCTTGTAGGATTGCCTTTCCCTTGGAGGAAGTTGATCTAGTAGTAGGCCTTCTCATATAGGTGATAGGGGACTTAGGGGATGGCATTTTATCCTTTTTCATATAGGAGTCTCCAATCACAATAGGAATTTTGGTTGCTGCTTGGGGTTTCCCCTGTTTTATTCTTGTGCTTTTTCTTGTCGTGAAATATAATGGGGTCTTCCTCTATCTTTTTCATTTTTGCTTGACAGGGGTGCTAAGAGCAATGAGGGTAGTTGTTGCCTCTCTCTCAGTGGCTTCTGGAGACACCCTAGGTGACTCCTCCTTGTTTTGTATCCCCTCTTTCCCATTGTCTTCTTCCTCTATGTCCTTCCTGTCCTCTTCTTCTTGTAGATCTTCATCACTTCTATCAGTTTTCTCCTTAACATCCTCCTTTGTTTCTTCATCATTCTCCTTCTATTCTCCCTCTTCTTGTTCATCTTCATCATTTTCTTCTGTGTAATCTCCTTCTTCATCCATCTCATCCTCATCTCCTTTTGTATCTTTCTCTTCTATCTTTACTTTCTCTTCACTGACAGTAGGACTAACGTCATATGTGAGAGCTTTGATGTCATCCTCTATTGGCATGTCTCTAAAAACTGACCATGTTATAGGAGTTTTAAGGGTCTAGAGGGCATCTTCTATAAGGATCATAATTAACCCATGGTGGGCTAACTGTTGGGAAGTTCCCTCCTTCACTTTGATGCTTGAGTCTATTAGTGATTGAAGCAGGAAGTATGGTATGCTGAGCCTTTGCTGGGGGGTGTTTATGCTCCAAATATCAATTCTTTAGGGATCCTAAAATGATAGCCATATACCACACTATACCTACCCTCACATGAAATGTATTTGATCAGTTGGTAGCTTACCTCATTCCATGGATATGGCAGACTTTCCCTCCTTACTCCATTTTTGTCCTCAGTGGGTTCCTCACCTTCTAAAAAGAATTTCCTTTTGGCAACCTGGCTAGCTAATGAGCTTAGGGGTGAGTTCTATAAATAGGACCCTTATTACAACAATGTCATGGATTCTGGTGAGTGGAGTGAGGGAGAAAGAAAATTCTTGAGCCACCTCATCATCATACCCTCTAATTTTTTTGAAAAACCCCATCCAATTATGTCTTCTGAAGATTTCAAGCACTTGGGGATGTTGTTGGATTCTCACAGTGTTGGTGGGCTCCCTCCTATTAAACCCTCCTGTCATCTTTTTGGTGAAGTTTCAGGAGATGAGATGGTTGAAACAATTTTCAAATGCAGAACTAAAACAGAAATGACTGTGTATGTAATTCCCTTACACAGTTGCTAAATTAACTCAAACTTAGAGGATTTCTAGTTCAATTACTTGTAAAGAGGGATGTAATTATAGAGCCTACCTCTTTAGATTGTTTGCAATGGCCAACTCCTGTGTTATCCCTTCTGAACTCTTCTTTGCCAATCCTATAGACAATCTATGTGTATCTTGTAGGAATTCTTGTGCATGATCCTGTAGGAATTCTTGTGCAATCCTGTAGGAATTCCTGTTTAGTAAAACAATGGAGCTTTGCTTTCGGTGGTTTGCCTCAGTATGAGAGTGACCTGAGAGAGTGATTTTCGAGGAAGTGAAATGCATGAATGCATGGGAATGATGTTTATTTCCTCTTATGGTGATTCGGGGTGAGGTGGTGTGCTGGCAGCAAAGGTACGTTTCCATTTTTGGACCATTGGTCCCCACTACCACCTCATCATTCCCCACTCCTCGTAATCAACTCCCACCTTATGCATCTGTAGTTTTAACTGCTTTTTTCATACTCATTCTTTGTCTTTGAGTTGACTGCAACCACGTGTGAGAGGACACCCTGTTGTGTATGTGTTGACTGAATGAAGGTGCCCAAGTTAACTGGCCACCTTTTCAATTATAAACCGACTATCTCGTAACCCTTATATTTTTTTGACTACATGATGCATATGAGAGAGCGATTGGGATAGTTACCTGTGGTTCCAATGCTATGTTGTAGTTGTTGAAGACTAGAGGTGTTTTTGTGTCTATTTGCTGCATGCTATTCTCCTTCCTCCTCTTACTATTTGCTAAAGACTTATTTGTTTGTGCAGGTACTTGTGGTTGAAGATGGTGATGTTGCTATTTTGGAGCCCCTGGATCATCATGCTGGAGGCTTGTTGCTGGTATGATTGGAATTATGTGGGATAGGTTGCTACAAGATTTCCTACAGGATGTCCTGTAGCTACTTCTTCCTGAGAACTCTTGATCATTCTTTTTGTTGGGGTTGTGAAGATGGTGACATGGATGGAGAGAAAGAATGGGAGTGTGGAGAGCAAGGAACATTCAGGTGATGCTCTTTATTCTTCCCTGTTTCCCTTTTTTGAAAACTAGAAAAAAATACTCTTGAAATTGATTTTTTTAAAATGGTGAGTGTAGGGGTGATGATGGTGGAAAAGGTATGGTGATTGAATGAAGAAGAGGGTGAATTTTTATTTGCCTAGCAAGTCATTCATTTTCCTTCAGACTACTTCCTCTAGGATTTCTGGGTCACTGTAATTCCTACAGGATCATCTTGTAGGTTTTCAGGGGATCCTGTAGGAATACAAGGGATCCTATAGAAAACATAGTCCCTTTGTAAATTAAAGCAATGGACTGGAAAAACTGACAGAAATGGTGGAGGAAGAATGGTAATGAGTGGAAAAATAAATATGTGAGTGACAGGGGTCTCTTGGTGATCTTCCTTTGCTCCTTGACTGCCCTTCTTGCTGACCTACAAATGGAAATTTCCTGATTTAAATTTTTGTTGTTGTTGTTGTTGTTGTTTTTTTGAAAAAAACAACTAGGTTGCCTCAGAGAGGTTTTCACCCTAGTTGTTTGCCCTGGGTGCCTCAAGTGAGGTTTTCACCCAGGGATATTTCTTATTCTCTTTTTTCTCTCTTTTTTTTTGTTTTGACACCATTGAGTTGCCTCAAGAGATTTTCAAACCAATGATGGGACTCAATCAATGTCCATTAACATGGCATCTTTTCACAACATAAGGTCTTAGCCATCTTGTCCTTAACTTTACCTTGAGTATTTATACCTCAAATCATATAGTAACACCCAATCACCTTCATGAAATTGCTTCTCCTTGATGTTTTTATCATGCTAGATCTTCCTCTAAAGTTGAACTACCTCTGTATGTAGGAGGGCCTGCATTCCGAATTCATCCAAACCATTAAACTTGAATAATCTCTCTTTCTGTGCACTGCTAAAATCCAGATCTAGTTGGGCTGCCATCCTTAATGTGTTATACTTAAATTCAATGGACAACAAGGTCTTTTTCCCATATACTAGCTCATAGGGTGTGAATCCAGTGGTGGTCTTCCATGTGGTATTATAGGCCCAGGTGGCCTGAACTAGTCTATCTGCCCAATCCTTCCCACTGTTGCTTACTACTTTGGTCAAGATGCCCTCCAACGCTCTGTTGGTCACCGCCAATTACCCATTAGCTTGTGGATGATAGGGAGTGGAGGTTCTATGCTTGATCTTGTGCTAGCTGAGCAAGTCTTCAATCATATTCGAGGTAAACTGGCTGCCTTGGTCTGTGAAAAACTCTCTAGGGTACCCAAATTTGTAGAATACATTCTCCCTTAGGAACTCAGCCACCTTCTCCTCTTTTGCTGCCTTAATTGCCTTGGTTTCAGCCCACTTAGTCAAATAGTCAGTGCACACAATAATATAATGTTTTTTCTTGGAAGAAGGGTTAATAGGCCTAATGAAGTCCATGCCCACTTGTCAAATGGCTCAAAAGTCACTTGAGGCTACAAAGACATTTCATCTCTTGGAGTAGGCCTTTCCATCTTTTGGCACCGAACACACTAACTAGTATATTTTCTCACATCTTGATGAAGAGTGGGCCAACAATAGCTTGCTTGTGACACTTTGAATTTTGTTCTCTTTGCTACAAAGTGACTTCTACAAAGCCCATCATGACAGGTTAGAAGGATGTCAAAGACTTCCTCCTCCCTGACACACCTTCTCAAGATCTGATTTGGGCCAAGTTTGAAGAGATTGCGCCCAATCCAAGTGAAGGGGGCGCTTTTCCTGACTATCTTTCTCTTTTCTTTGGAGGACAAGCTTGGTGGGAACTGTGCTGATACCAAATAGTTTGATATATCGGCAAACCATGGAGAGAGAGCTGAAATAGAAAATAAGTGCTCGTCTGATAACTGGTCATCAACCATTCCTTCTTCACCTATAGGAAAATTTACTCTAGACAAAAACTTTGCAACAACATTTTCCTTACCATGCTTATCAACAATGGTTAGATCAAACTTCTGTAATAAAAGTAAACATCTTATAATTTGAGCATTCACATCTGGTTTGTTCATTAAATATTTGATTGCAGCATGGTCAATATGCACAAATGTTTGATAGCCTGTAATATAATGCTTGAATTTGTTCAATGAATGCACAATAGCTAGGAGTTCCTTTTCGATCACTGTATAATTTAGTTCAATCTTTGATAAATTCTTGCTGATAAAATAGAGAGCATAAGGTGGTTTTTCATCTATCTAACCTAGGGCTGCTCCTATAGCTTTGTGTGTGGCATCAACATGAATATGAAAGGGGAGGGCCCAATTTGGGCCTCAGAGAATCGGTGCAGTGGTTAACTTATCCTTTAGGATGTCTAAGGCCTCTTGACAATTTTTTGATGATATAAAATCAGTGTTTCGCCAACAAACCAAATAAAGGAGAGACCAACTTGCTGAAGTCCTTTATGAACCTTCGGTAGTATCTAGCTAACCCTAGGAAGCTTTTGACATCTCTTTGCTTTTGAGGAGGTGGGACCCTTTGGATGATAGTTATCGTTTTCGAGTCCACCTGCAGTCCTTAATGAGATATTGAATGACCTAGCACAGTCCCTGCAATCATCAAGAATTCACATTTTTCGGGACTAAGAGATAGGTTCATTTCAATGAATTTGTGTAGTACTTTTCCTAGGTTAGACAGGGCTCGTTGAAAATCACAGCCATAAGGTGTAAAATCATCCATATAAATCTCCACTGCATCATGGACTAATTCGGCGAAAATACTCAGCGCTTCTCTCTAGAAAGTGGTAGGAGAATTGGATAGGACAAAAGGAAAGACCATATAGGCAAAATTACTCCAAGGGCAAGTGAATGTGTTCTTATCCTGGTCTTCCGGGTAGATCTGGATTTGGTTGTACCCACTGAATCCATCTAGGAAGGAGAAAAACCTTTTCCTTGTGAGGCCATCTAGCACTTAGTTATAATCAATTTCATAAGGATTCATTTGTTGATGGACTAAAAACTATTTAATGTGGTTTTTGAGGTATCGCCATGTCTTGAGATAGAATGGTTGGAGTGTGTTGCTTACTCCCCATTTTTTTTAATAATTTCTAGTAGAGTCTAAATTTTAAGAAAAAAATAGTCATGAATGTGTTAGATAAAATTAGCATGCCCATAATTACTACTATAAAGATGTTTCTACAAAAATATCCATGAGTTTATTGGATTATTTAAACATGTATCTTCAAGCAATTCAAGAATTCTAGTTACAAAGCCGCAACTCTATCATATGCTATGGCGCTTGGTTTATTGTGTGCGATTGTGAATTATTGGTGTGTTGCAGCGTGGTTGCAGGCGTGTATTTTCCTCTGTTCATCATAGTGGTATCATAATTATAGAATGCTTTGGATTTTTTCCCTGAACGTGACGTGGTTTGAAGGTTTGTAAAACCTCGTTATCAAAAAAAAAATGTGCCCTCATTGGAGCAGTCATACCTGAGCTCATTTTCGCAAGTTATAGTATTTGAAGGGTCATTATAAATCACCGGCCATGGGCATCTGCAGGAAGGTGAAAACTTCGTTTTCGAGGGTATCAAAAAGTGTTGCCAAAATTTTAATGAGTTGCATCTCCCATTTTTCGTCCAATGCAAAGGTTTGAAGGGTTGTATAAAATATAAATGTGAAAGAGAAAAAAAAAGAAATCAATATTTTTTTTCATGAAAGCTGATTTTAATTAGTGAAAAAAGTATTGAAGATTAAAAAATGAAACGAAGAAGAGCAAAAAAATATGAAATCAATATCTTTTTTTTCCATGAAAGCTGATTTTAATCGGTGAAAAAAGGTATTGAAGATTAAAAATGAACGGAAGAAAAAATAAAAGTTAAAAGAGGTCACATCAAGGTTTATGAAAATGGGTGAAAAATATAAAAATAATTGGAAATGTGAAATGAGAGAAATTAGTGAAAAAAAGTAGTGAAGATTAAAAAAGGAAAATTAAGGAAAATAAAAAGAAGTCACATAGGTTTATGAAAAGTGAAAAAAATAAAAATAAAAGGGAATGTGAAATGGGAGAACATTAAAGAGTTAATAAAAGAAAAATAAAAAGGAGAAGGAAAGATGTTAAAAAAAAGAGAAGTTGTATTTGTATGGAGTAGCAAATTGACATAGTTTTCAACTTTCCATAAGCAAAGGGATTATGACATGGATGTTTTTAATGATTTTTATTTTTCACCATTTCTTATTTTCGTGTGTAAAAATTATGTTTTTTGGGCATCAAAATGAGAACATGGATTACAAAGAGATGACTTAACGGAACATTGTTTTAAATGGGTTTGAAGAATCCTCAAGTCAAGTAGCCTATAAAGACAATATCAAAGGGGTCAATTTATAACTAATAGGAATAACGATGCAACAACATTATATCTAGTGTGCGTTAAGAAACTTTTTGGTGATAATCACATTAGAGAAAAGTGTTTCGAACCATCCAATGTGGTTCATTGTTAGGACAAGATGGAGAATCACGTGTGGCATTTCGAACCATCCAATGTGGTTCATTGTTAGGACAAGATGGAGAATCACGTGTGGCATTTCGAACCATCGAGTGTGATTCATTGTCAGGGAAAGATGGAGAATCATATCATGGCATCACATTAAACAAGTAGGGCGATGTAAAGGTAATTACTTCTAACAACTAATTTTAACTAAGGGAAATTTATTTATTAATAAAAAACATTATTATAAACATAAAACAAAAAAGAATTAAAAATGTATTTAAAGAGAATATATAAAGATTAAAAGTAAATGAAATGAAAAAAAAGGGACCAACCTATTATATGTCAAACAACACTTGCTCAAAATTTAATAATAAAGAGTCCAAAGAATCAATGAAGTAGAAATTAATGACTAATCAAGGCAAGTAAATCAATGTCTGTTAAAATAAAATAAAAATTATCCCAAAAAAACAAGTTTCATAATAGGAGATGAGACTAAATCCATGGAACAAAATTAACCGAAGTCTTAAAATAAATAAGTTTTTTTTTTTAAGAAATAAATAAGGGATATAAAGAAATAAATAAATTGATTGAGAAATATATCAATTTATTATCTAATTTAATTTAATTAATTAATTATTGAATTAATTAATTACTTAATTAAATTTATTTATTTATTTATTCTGAAAAGTTAAATAAATTTAAGAACTTCTCTTATATATAAAATTTATCTTAAAATATAAAAGCCATTAGTGAAAAAACCACACACACATATATAAGTAGTAAAACTAAATGAGTAAAGCCAAGCCAATTAAAGAGTAAAAAAGCACTCAATAGATGGTTCTAAAGGAAGAGATTTAAAGAAAATAAGAAATTATATATATATATATATATATATATATAAAATCTAAGAAGTAAGGGCAGGGACCCAACCATTACTGATCTTTGTTCAATAAGATTTGAATGATAGCATTATTTCCAAGATTGCAATGCTAACTATGTCCAAAGAAACTTGAGATATTTGGTAATAACATAAATTGAAAGGGGGAGCAATACTAATAAGAACCAAGGTGAGCCATGAAGCATTGTAGTTTTTGATGAAGCAATTGTTTTAATAGAAGAACTAGAAGATTTGGACATCGTAGAAGTAATTGGAGAAGTTTTGGAAGAGATTGTCGAAGTAGAAAAAGAAATACAAGACATGAAGAGTGAACTTATAATGAACAATATAGAGTTGTTTGTTTGTTTGTTTGTTTTTTTTTTAAATAATTGCAAAACAAATATGTGATTATGTACAAGATGTAGAATATGAAAATAGTGAAAAAATGTGAAACCCGTTATGTAGATACACATGTCAAAGATGAAATTGAAACCACCACTGCAACAACAACAACAAGTGAGAAGAATCTAGCAGTGAAAATTGAATTTGATTATGAGGTTGAATTAGTATTTCTTAAAGAGTGGCTTTCAAAGGCCAAGTATGATAGAGATGAAAGTGACTATGGAACAACTGTCATAACTACAATAGAAGAATGATCATAAAATATAAAGGCAACCATCATAGTTTTTGAATCAGTTCCAACAATAGAAGAGGAGATGAAAGAAAATGAAGAAGTTATATTTGATCTTGCAAGGTTGACATAAAAGTTCAATCAATAGTAGTTGAGGTACTAGAAAGTGCACAAGAAGAATAGTAGTTGAGGTACTAGAAAGTGCACAAGAAGAACTAGACGAAGAAGACAAATAAGACAAGAAAACATTGAAGAAAAAAACACACTGAAGATGAAGTTGAATAAGAAGAAAAAATACACAAACTATGGAGCAAAAAGAAGTAAATTTTTGTACAACATTGATGTGAGAAAAACCTCAACCAGTAGACATAATTAAAACAAAATTTTGAATTGATCTCAAATGTTGTTAACCTAGCTGATACTTCAACCATCAAGTCCTAGTGTTTGTAATTATGTGGGAGTGTTGGAGTGTTTTAAGTACTTCCATTTTTCTAGTAATTTCTAGTAGTGTCTAAATTTAGGAACAATTAGTCATGCATGCATGAGATAAAATTGGCATCATTATAATTAGCATTCTAAATATATTTCTAGAAGATTCGCCATGATTGCTTTTTGGTCTATTTAAACATGTATCCTCAAGCAAATCAAGAATTTGATTTAAGGAGTCACATTTGTGTTATATATCATTGTATGGTTTATTGTATTTTATTGTGATTTGTGAATGTTTAATTATTGTAATAGTGTTTTTTCCTCTTCCGTCGATGAAAAATATTTGAAAAAGCGTAACAAGTTTGTCAATAAATAATAAAATGGACATGATTTAGATATTTTCTTTTGTAAGTTCTGCAATAGTGGGGCTACATCATGGTCATATCCAAGAATAACACCCGAATAGGGCGGGGAATTGAACCAATGACTTAACATCTAGGAGAGCCTTAACAATGCACCCAATCACTGTCTATCCAAGACTCTATGGACTATGGTTTAGATAATTTTACCCTAAAAAAAATCCCTTGTTATTTTTTTTGGAGAAATCCCAATATAGTATATGTTTTGGCATATGAGGAAACATAATCCAAAAAAGGGACAACATTTAAGTTGTTTAATAATAAGATTTATTAATTTTGTAAAGTGTATTTTGTTAGATAGTATTTTATTTTGATAAAAAAAACTATGACTTTCAATTAATTTCTATTTTTTTAAATGTAAATCGTTTTTTTATAATGGGTTGTTGATTATTTTTATGAGTTTTTAAATTGCATTGTCATATATAAAAATTATATTAAAAAATTAAAAATCTAAAAGTGTCATAATAATTTAGTTTTTGTTACAATATCATGAGCCAATACTATGGCTTATCAATATCACATGCCCAAAAACCATAACTCATTTCAAAATAAAATATTTTGTTTTAGTTTAACATTTTTTAAATTAAAATTTAATACTTACAATATAAAAAGATTCTTAATCATGGATATTTATTGTCATTTTACAATTCATATTATTAACTTGTAAATAGGTTTTGTTACAATACCATGTGCTAGTACCATGGCTTATTAACACCGGTTGCTCAAAAACCATAACTCATTTCAAAATCAAAATACTTTATTTTAATTTTGTTTATAGCATTTTTATAAGCAATTAGTTTCTTTTAATTTAAAATAAAATTCGATGTGTATAAACTTAAATCCAAAATAAAGTTTGATATATATAAACTATTAATTTGGTTGTAGATAAAAATTTCTGATCTTGCAAAAGATTATGAGGAAGTTTTTAAGGAAAGGGACCCAAAAATTACTGATCTTTGTTCAATAAGATTTGAATGACAACATTATTTCTAAGATTGCAATGCTAACTATGTCCAAAGAAACTTGAGATATTTAGTAACGACATAAATCGAAAGGGGGAGCAATACTAATCAGGACCAAGGTGAGCCATGAAGCATTGTAGTTTTTGATGAAGCAATTGTTTTAATAGAATAACTAGAATATTTGGATATCGTAGAAGTAATTGGAGAAGTTTCGGAAAAGATTGTCGAAGTAGAAAAAGAATACAAGACATGAAGAGTGAACTTATAATGAACAATATGGAGATTTTTGTTTAAAATAATTACAGAACAAATATGTCATTATGTACAAGATGTAGAATTTGAAAATAGTGAAAAACGTGAATCCCATTATGTAGATACACATGTCAAAGATGAAATTGAAACCACCATTGCAACAACAAGAAACAACAACAACAAGTGAGAAGAATCTAGCAGTGAAAATTGAATTTGATTATGTGGTTGAATTAGTATTTCTTAAAGAGTCGCTTGTAAAGCTCAAGTATGATGGAGATGAAAGTGAGTATGGAACAACTGTCATAACTACAGTAGAAGAATGATCATAAAATATAAAGGAAACCATCACAATTTTTGAATCCGTTCCAACAATAAAAGAGGAGATGAAAGAAAATGAAGAAGTTATATTTGATCTTGCAAGGTTGACATAAAAGTTCAATCAATAGTAGTTGAGTTACTAGAAAGTGCACAAGAAGAACTAGATGAAGAAGACAAATAAGAAAAGAAAATATTGAAGAAAAAAACCAGAGTGAAGTTGAAGTTGAATAAGAATAAAAAAGACAAAACCTATAAATTTTGGAGCAAAAAGAAGTAAATGTTTATACAACATAGACGTGAGAAAAACCTCCACCAGAAGACATAATTAAAACAAATTTTTGAATTGATCTCAAAATTTGTTAACCTAGCTGATACTTCAACCATCAAGTCCTAGTGTTCGTAATTAAGTGGGAGTGTTGGAGTGTTTTAAGTACTTCCAGTTTTCTAGTAATTTCTAGTAGTGTCTAGATTTAGGAACAATTAGTCATGCATGCATGAGCTAAAATTGGATTCGTTATACTTAGCATTCTAAATATCTTTCTAGAAGATTCTCCATGATTGCTTTTTGGTCTATTTAAACATGTGTCCTCAAGCAATTCAAGAATTTGATTTAAAGAGCCACATTTATGTTATATATCATTGTATGGTTTATTGCGTGTTACTGTGAATTATTTGTGAATGTTTAATTATTGTAATAGCTTGTTTTCCTCTCCCGTCCATAAAAAATATTTGAAAAGGCGTAAGAAGTTTGTCAATAAATAATAAAATGCACATGATTTAGATATTTTGTTTTGCAATAGTGAGGCTACATCATGGTCATATCCAAGAATAACACTCGAAAAGGGTAGGGAATTGAACTGATGACTTAACATCTAGGAGAGCCTTGATAATACACCCAAACACCGTATATCCAAGACTCTGTGGACCATGATTTAGATAATTTTACCCTCAAAAAAATTCCCTTTTTTTTGAGAAATCCCAATATAGTATATGTTTTGGCATATGAGGAAACATAATCCAAAAAAGGGACAATATTTAAGTTGTTTAATAATATGATTTATTAATTTTGTAAAGTGTATTTTGTTAGATAGTAGTTTATTTTGATAAAAAAACTATGACTTTCAATTAATTTCTATTTTTTTTTAAATGTAATTTTTTTTTTTTTAATTTGTTGTTGATTATTTTTATGTTGTTTTAAATTGAATTGTCATATATAAAAATTATATTAAAAAATAAAAAATCTAAAAGTGTCATAATAATTTAGTTTTTGTTAAAATACTATGAGCCAATACTATGCCTTATCAATATCACATGCCCAAAAACCATATCTCATTTCATATATATATATATATATATATATATATATATATATATATTTTAATTTAACATTTTTTAAATTAAAATGTAATACTTACAATATAACAAGATTCTTAATCACAGATATTTACTGCCATTTTACAATTCATATTGCTAACTTGTAAATAGGTTTTGTTACAATACCATGTGCTAGTACCATGACTTATTAACACTGCTTGCTCAAAAACCATAACTCATTTCAAAATCAAAATATTTTATTTTAATTTTGTTTATAACATTTTTACGAGCAATTAGGTTTTTTTAATTTAAAATAAAATTCGATATGTATAAACTTAAATCCAAAATAAAGTTTGATATATATAAACTCTTAATTTGGTTGTAGATAAAATTTTCCGATCTTGGAAAAGATTATGAAGAAGTTTTTAAGGGTGGGGACCCAATAATTACTGAACTTTGATCAATAAGATTTGAATGACAACATTCTTTCCAAGATTGCAATGCTAACTATGTCCAAAGAAACTTGAGATATTTGGTAATGACATAAATCGAAAGGGGGAGCAATACTAATCAACCAAGGTGAGCCATGAAGCATTGTATTTTTTGATGAAGCAATTGTTTTAATAGAATAGCTAGAAGATTTGGATATCGTAGAAGTAATTGGAAAAGTTCTAGAAGAGATTATTGAAGTAGAAAAAGAAATACAAGACATGAAGAGTGAACTTATAATGAACAATATGAGTTTTTTTTAAATAATTGCAAAACAAATATGTAGTTATGTACAAGATTTAGAATATGAAAATAGTGAAAAACATGAATCCCATTATGTAGATACACACGTCAAAGATGAAATTGAAAGCACCATTGCAACAACAACAACAAGGAGAAGAATCTAGCAATGAAAATTGAATTTGATTATGTGGTTGAATAAGTATTTCTTAAAGAATGGCTTGCAAAGCTCGAGTATGATAGAGATGAAAGTGAGTATGGAACAACTGTCATAACTATAATAGAAGAATGATCATAAAAGATAAAGGAAACCATCACAGTTTTTGAATCAGTTCCAACAATAGAAGAGGAGATGAAAGAAAATGAAGAAGTAATATTTGATCTTGCAAGGTTGACATAATAGTTCAATCAATAGTAGTTGAGGTACTAGAAAGTGCACAAGAATAACTAGATGAAGAAGAAAAATAAGACAAGAAAACATTGAAGAAAAAAACCAGAGTGAAGTTGAAGTTGAATAACAAGAAGAAATACAAAAACTATACATTTTGGAGCAAAAAGAAGTAAATGTTTGTGATGAGCCTCATAAATGGGTAATTATATGGGCTCATTTTACCTCCTAACCTAGTCAAATCAACCATTCTCTTAGCTTATTGTATGATTTTCTAATTATATTTATGCTTATAGAGTGAGTTGAGTTTGTTATGATGCCATGTGGTCTAATATGTGTTTAATGCAAATTATTGATGAATTTTGTGGTTAAAGTCAATGATCCAGTGGACAAATAGCAGCAATAACTCAAAGTGGACAAAGGAGAGCACTTTGTTGCACTAAAAATTGTCACCTTGGCATTCTACACTCTGTGTGAGTCCATTATCACTCATACTTTCCTCCTTTGCAAGTCTTAAGCCTCAGTTCCTCATATCAAGCCTTGAAAATAAGAGAAAGCCCTCAAAAGTCTTTAAAACTCTGGTTCCGCACTTTCTCTTTGCATTACCTGCGGTTCCGCAGCTAATGGTCATGTCTCCTGTGCACCTGACCGCTCTGTCTCTGTGTTATGGGTGCGGACCCCTGTAAAAGTTAAAAGGCACGAGCATATTCTAAAAAAACTCACTTTCAGTCATTTCTAGAAGCTTCTGGAAGGAATCTTGAGGTTTCAAGTTCGCTCTCTTAAGGTTCATGCATCCCATACCTTAAGGATCTAACTCCTTGACGTGAGGAGCTTATCCCTTTGAAGGAGGACTCTATCACTTCATAGGTGGACCTATAACCTCCTCCTCTGCACTATAAGATGAAGCATTGGGCTGGTTACTTGAGAGGTTGAAAGCTGAATATTTTTGAGGTGAAATGCTGCTGGAACTTAGTCTTCTTAGTTGAGCTTTTATGATGAGAGATTACATACCTCTAAGATCTAATTTGGAAGAGTGCAAGGCTTGTCAAAGTAAAGCTAATTCCTGTTTCGGACCCCAGGAAGAGCTTGTTCAACATCAAGGCTAAAAAGGTTGTAAGGTTCTTCTACTTCAAAGTTAACACAAATAAGTTTGTTTTTCTCAATAAGCTATTCATTTATGGTTTATTTTATGGATTCCTTGATCACCATAATAGACATGATTTATGATATTTGCTATGCAGGTGCTATTTGATGTTTGCTTGTTTTTGTTTGTAGGTCTTTAAAGGATAACTCTTTCGGACAATCGAGGGATGACTACAACGAACAAGCGCTGGATCTAAGGTAGAATCGTAACACCTCTATAGTCTTTATTTGTATATTGCATATGTCTAGAGAAAGATAGATTTATTTGTCTATTTGTTGCTAGATTATCTTGTGATACTAGGAAGATCGGTCTTGTTCACAAGATCGATTTATCCGGCCAACAAATTGGCGACTCAACTGGGAACTGAATTTGGTTTTCGGTTTTCCTTTGTCTTTGACTTGACAAACTTGTTTTCGTTTCTGGTTTCTTATTGATGTATGTTGGCTTGGGTAGTTTTTAGAATCTAGATTATTTTTTGTTTTTTTCGAAGTTTTCAAGGGACCGCACTTTCTCTTTACAGACAGTGCAAGCATTTTCGCACTTTTCCTTTAGTAAAAAGAGCAGTACCGCACCTGGTTCTACTGGAAGCCTGCGGACCCTGTAAATTTTTTTGAAAAGTCTAAAATATTTTCTTCCAGTTAAGTTTAGGTTTCATTTAAAGTCTTTAGTGTCTACCCAAATCTGCATTTTGTGCTATCAAAAATCTCTTGTGGGTGAGTTCCGATGGTATTTTTGTTTTAAATGATTTTCTAGAAGTTTTGCATGCCTGGAGTGGTTTTCACTTGGTGTATGTAGTGACTCAAAGATCAGAAGCTTGAGAAACCTTAGATTTCCTTGGTGTCTTTTTGTCTTCTTGATGAGTTTGGCTTGGTTGTGAAATATATCCTATGTGAGAAATAGATTTAGTTTTCCCCTTGCAAATCTTTGAACAAGCTTTGTTATAAGTTTTGAATTTCATTTTTATAAAAGAAAACATATTTGGATGTTTTTGATTGATTTGTTATTTTGAACGAATGAATCCTTAGTTTACTGAACAACTAAGTAAAACGTCCTCAAAAAGATTTGAAGCTTTTATTCAATTAGGTTTTAAAAGTTTTTAGATCTCAAGATTAGTTTTTGTAGTTTTGAGTGTTTTTTAGAACTTGTAGATTTCTTTTGAAGAAAATTGTTTTTTTTTTGTAGTTTCGAGTTTTGAAAAGTGAAAGGGATTTATTGTGAGCATTAATTAGTAGTCTTGTTTTGAGTTCTTATTGAAAAAGACAAAAATATTTTCTTTTCATTTACATGTTGAAAGAAAGAATTCTTTTTCAAAGAATTGCATTCTCAAACTCTTTCTTTTAGCTAGATTTTCATTGAAAGAAAAATGAATTGCTCATCATTTTAGGTGCATTTTTTTAGTGTTTTTGGAGTCGAGTCTTCACACCATCGAAGTTTCATTTCCATACCTATTGACTTAAAGAACAACTCATAAAAGCAACGCTTAATTAAAATTTATCTAGTAATCTTTTTATTTCTAGGGCTCTTATCACCAATATAGCTTAGGCTAGTATCTTGGAGTAGGGAGTAATTAACTCTCCAAGATAGTTAAAACAAACAAGTAGCTATATCTTGTGGTAGGAAATAAATCCAATTGTAATTGATACATTCTGGGAAGCTTCTCTTAAAGGAGTCAATCATGAGATCATGTCCGAACCTTTGAGACAATCAAGTCTGTTTCATTGGGAAAGATAGAAGATTTGTGCGTATTATAAATGATAAACCTCGGATTAACCATTGTCGAGGAGCCTGGGGTCACTTGTTGGTAAACCTCGGATTGATCATGTCGAGGAGCCTTCAAGGGGATTGAGCTTTGTTACTCTGCCCTTGCGCGTAGATCGGATCGTAGACTGTTCCCCCAGTTGTATTTGTTGCTGTTGGTAACCTTAGTGTCCATAAACTTAAGATTATTTCCTAAGGTGACGGTGAAGGACAGGTCTCACTATACCTGGAACAGACGTCGATTAGACTCACTTGGACTCTCTGGGGGGTTCTCTTCACTCAATATGGTTTTGTGAAGAAACTTGTGCCAGTCTGTTTCATTAAGCAGGTTGTCAGCGTAACTGTTCCAACCGCCCTTTTTGTATTAAAATTCTACGGGGTTGGATTTCATCACCAACTAGTGGTTTTAGTACGGGAAGTTACTGTTTGTGTGTGGTTTGAACTCTTAGATTTTTTAGGCATGTGATTCATATTGTTTGTTTCTTTAGAGACTTTAGGTGGATTTATTGAAATTTTATTTGTTTGCGTGTTATTAATTAAATATTTAATCGTGGCTGAATTATCGAGACAATCTCATAGACTTCAGGGGAAACTTCCTGAGTACACACCAAGTCAACTTGAGGGGCTATGAGCTCTTGTATGACCTAGTGAAAGTAGAGTTGGATCACCAGAAGCCGGAGAGTCATCTTTAATTGTTCACCCTGTTTATCAAATACAAACAACAGAGTACATTCAAGAGCCAATTTCATTTTCCGAATTTACTGGTAGTATTTCTCCTACCAGTGAATTAATTGAAGAACCTGAAATTTCTGAGCCTGAAACTGAACCTGCTACTCCAACTTCAAGATTCGCTTCTCCAACTTCTAGTGGTCCTGGTTCACCCAGGGTAGGAAATATCATTACCCAAAATCTTCCTTCTGGCCTCATTGCTATTGAAGAACTTGTTAGTCCGGACGAAGATGTAATTCTTCCCTAAAATCAACCAACTTTAGAGCTTAGAGAGTGTGAATCAATATTCTACAGCCCTTTTAGGAGTGACGCTTAGTACGTATCATTGACAATTTTTTTAGAAAACCCAGGTCTTAGTTTTTCACCACCTCGAATTCCTTTTCATCCTACACCAAGAGGTTATTATCCTCCATTGAATATGTCAAGACAGTCATCTATGTTTTCCCAAACACCGGAAACATTTTTATATGGCGGTCCTTCTATTCCTTCGGGGTACCAGTCACTCACTGGTACTTTTTTAGGAGCATCTCCTCAACCAATCGAACATGAGTTATCAACTGGTAATAATGGAACTCGAGTGTTGAATGTAGAAGAAATCCTTATGATGTCTGGTAGTATTCCAAATCCTCAACCCCAAGGTAGTCAGTTACCGCCTGGGGGGCAACCCCAAGGTAGTCAGTTACCGCCTGGAGGGCAACCTCAAGGTAGTCAGTTACCACCTGGGGGGCAACCTCAAGGTAGTCAGTTACCACCTGGGGGGCAACCTTAAGGTAGTCAATTACCGCCTAGGGGGCAACCTCAAGGATAGTACATACCGTCAAGACAGTACACACCTCAAGGTCAACCCTAGACTCAGTACATACCTCAAGGTCAACCCCAGTTTCAGTACGTGCCTCAAGGTTATCAACCTCAAAGTCAGTACCCAACTCAAGGTTTCCAACCACCTTCTGGTCAATCATTTTTACAAGGAGCTGGAAATGAACCGCTTAAGTATCCACCCTACATTCAACCAGGTTATGGTCCTCCATATGCTCAACCTTTTATGGGTCCATACCCCGGAACAAACATGGTGTGGGATCCATCTCAAACTCAACAGACTATGCAAACTAATGTGCAGTTATCAAGTCAACCTGGACAACCTTTGGTTTCTGGTCCAACCCAGCAACCTGTCCAGCCTAATATTCAAACCCCTGCATCTGGTACAGTTCAGCAGCCTGGGCCTAGTTCACCTCGAACTTCGCCTCAAACTACGGCAGCTACTGTAGCTTCTGTTCAACCTACCACACCTATTTCTGGAGTATCTGTAGCTTCGGTTTCTACTATTCCTAAATCAGTGCAAACTCCTCAAGCCTCTTTACCACAGTCAAGACTTATAGTTTAGACTTCGATCTAGATGCCTGCAGGACAAGCTGGGTCAAGTATGGTTGTCACAAGTCAATCGCAATTTAATTATCAGCTATACTAGGTACAGTATCAATTCATTCCTACTGTACAAAATCCAATTTATCAGTATCAACCGTATCCTAGCTATACTTATCAGTAGCCTCAACAACCGTAGTTTGGTACGGTTAATCTTGGTTTCCCAGGAGGTTATAACAGTCCTAATGCAAATCCAATTCCAGGTTATCCTGGATATCCTCCTCCTGGGGCTGGTCTTGTTACCCAAGGTTTTCACAACCCTAACCATCAGTTACCATTTATTGCAACTTTGGATTTACCTGATTTGTCGTGCCTTATGAACGATCCGATTTACTATCTTCCGTATTGGCTGCCAATGCCTAGTAAGTTGCCCAGTGATATCCCGAAATTCGAGGGTAAGTCAGGAGAGGATCCGTCAAATCATGTTATGACTTATCACCTCTGGTGTACATCTAATTCCATCATTGATGATTCAATTCGATTACGTCTTTTTCAACGAACTCTTATTGGTCTTGCTGCCAAATGGTACATTGAGTTACCATGAGGCTCTTTTTATAATTTCAGTCAGTTAGCCACTTCTTTCTTAACTCATTTTCAGTTGCCTGTCAGATATGACAATGGCACAGAACTGTTAACTTCACTAAAACAATCCATGTCCACATATATTTCTGATCATATTCATGAATGTCGACGGAGAAGGCGTTTGGTGAATTTTTTTATTCCGGATCAAATTTTAGCAGAATGGTTCGTTAAATCATTGTTACCTAAAATCATTGAAGATGTAGCTAAGGCAGGAGTTGTTATTGAAGAGCAAGTCATTGCTCAGGCTTAGTACCTTGACCTCGTCTATACGCAGTCAGGTACTTTACATGAAAAAATCCCCGATCTTCCAAAAAACGGTCAAATAACTGCAAATCCTTCAGGGTCTCATGCCGCTGAAGGTATGATTGTTTCAGTTAGTACTAAAAGTAAGAATAAATCTTCAAAGAAATCTTCTTCTATTATAACTTTACCTGATTCCCCGACAGGAGATTCTTCTGCTGAAATTCCTACCGATATTCATGTCGTAGAATCATCTACGGCCAAATCAAAAACCGGTAATAAAAAGAAAGGGAAGAAGAAAAACAAACAAAACTCAAAAGAGAAAATAGATAAAAATGAATCTATTGACGAAAAACGTAAACCTCACTATCCTTGTTTCATTTGTGACGAGGATCATTTTACCAAAGATTGCCCACATCGAGTAGAGGTTTCGAAAATCGTTAAAGGTTCTCAAACGCCTGCTGTCTTGAAGGATCCCTTTCCTAATCAAGATAGTAAGATGATTGGTTCTTCCTCGAATGCCTCAGAAGAACCCATTATGAAGATGTCTCATGTCAGGATTGCGACGAGATTGCAAGATTATGGTAGTAAAAATCCTGTTGGTGGTAAAGAAGCAGAATCTTCTAATTCAAACACATCAACTACAGATCCTCCTGTTTCTGGTCCACTACAGATCGAGAAACCCAATCTGACTTAGTAATCAAACCGCCTGCTAAAGGTATACTTCGGAAATCAGCTTTCAATCCACATGAGAGAGCTGCTCAGAATTATAACATTGTTGAAGACTTAGCTATTTCCCCTTCAGCAATGTCGGCTTTGGAAGTGCTGCAATCATGCCAAGCACAGCGTAAATTACTATTGTCTGCTATAAGAGCTATTAACATTCAGGATTCGAACCTAATAATCTTCGATTTAGAGAATAATACACCCTGCCTACCTCATCAAATGGCTTTCCATATTCCAGTGTTAGTCAAAAACAGACCTTACTTTCTGATTGTGATTGATGAAGGAGCTTCTACGTGTGTTATGTTGATCCATTGTTGGAGATTGCTTGGTTCTCCCACACTCAATTAGTCTCTGACGATTCTAAAGGATTTTTATGGCCAAGGGTTCCATCCTTTTGGTATTTTGCAGGATTTACCTATAGGGGTTGAAGGCAAAACCGTAAATCTAGATCTGGAAGTGGTTGATGCCCCTCTAGATTACAACCTTCTCCTAGGTCACAGTTGGTCTTATGCTATGACTGCTATTGTTTCATCGGTCTTTCGGCTTATCAAGTTTCATCATAATGGAAATATTGTTACGATAGACCAACTGACTTATTTCTCATCTGACCCAGCCTCTACGAATAGTATTCAACACGTCGGTAAAACAACTATCCCTTACAAGGATGTTGGAGTAGGTTTGATTAAAGATTTTGGTTTACTAGGAACTTTTTCCTTCCCTCCTCCTAACGTATCGCCTTCTATTGCAACTATTCATATGATTTCATCGAACACTATTGCTTTTGATGATCCTTGGATCGTACCTTCCGATTCTGAGGTGGATTCATTTGGTGACGTGATGCCTTTGAGTCCCTTTGAAATTGCATATTAGGTTGTACAATCGTTTTCTGAATCTTATTCAACCAAAACTGATCCAATGAATGTGGTCTATGGGGAATCACTTTCGATATCAACCTCAGCTTCAACAACATTTTCTGATCCTGTTCATACTGATGAGCAGATTCATGAACTTTTGTTTGTTGATGATTTACCATGGGAAGATCTTCATCATCGATCTTCGTTTTTACCTGAGCTTGATCACTTTGAAAATTATTTTTCATCTATTTTTACTACTGACTATGTCAAAGAACCATAGAATCCATTGCAACATTCTGATTCTGAGTTAAATTTGGGAAATATCTCTCGAACGATTCCTATTGACATTTCAATTAAGCCCAGAATTATTGAAAACATTCATATAGGTGCTTCTTGTACAGACAATGAAATCCAAACTTATAAAGCCCTATTTCAAGAATTCTGCGACGTGTTTGCCTGGTGATATGAGGAAATTCCAGTAATTGATCCATCAATAGTCGTTCATGAAATTAAAACTCACCCAGATGCTAAACATGTCCGGTAGCGTTTGCGTCAGATACATCCAAGAAAAGTCGCTGCTATCAAAGCTAAAGTTGAGAAATTACTTCGTGCAGGTTTCATTTATCCAATTCCTTTAACTGATTGGGTATCGAATATTGTTCCTGTTAACAAAAAGTAAGGAATGATAAGAATATGTATCGATTATAGGGATATTAATCAAGATTGTCCTAAAGAAAATTATCCAACCCCCTATATCGATCAAATTATTGATGATTGTGCCGGCAGTGAAATGTTCTCCTTTATGGATGGTTTTTCTGGTTACAATAAAATCAACATACTCCCTATTGATCAACCTAAAACAACTTTCATTTGTCCATGGGGAACATTTGCTTATTGCAAATTACCTTTTGGATTGAAGAATGCTGGAGAAACTTTTCAAAGGGCTATGTCTTATGCATTTCATGACATCAAGCACATCGTGTAGCCTTATCTCGATGATTTACCTGCCCATTAATTGCGTAGGGCCAATCATCTCACTCATTTACGAACTATCTTTATGAGATGTAGGCATTATCGAATTAGGCTGAATCCACACAAATGTGTATTCTATGTAGAAATGGGTCGTTTGCTGGGATTTGTCATTTCAAAAGCTGGCATTCGTGTTGATCCCTTGAAGGTTGAAGCTATCGTTAATCTACCTCCTCCTTCGACGCTTCACCAACTCCAAAGTTTGCAAGGGAAAGCAAATTTTTTATGTCATTTCATTCCTAACTACGCCGAGATAACAAAAGGTTTTACCAGGTTGTTGAAACAGAATACTCCATTCTTTTGGGATGAGATAGCTGACAAATATTTTGATGCACTTAAACACACGTTAACCCATGTGCCATTACTGCATCCTCCCAATTACAACCAGGATTACTTTTTATATCTCGCCGCTTCTCATTCCACTATTGGGATGGTTTTAGTTCAGGAAGATGAATTCAACAATGAACATGTGATTTACTATCTTAGTCAAACTCTACATCTGACTAAGCTTAAATATTCGCATGTGGAGAAATTGGCATTGGCAGCTGTCCAAGTTGTCCAAAGATTTCGTCACTACATCTTATTACGCAAAACCACGGTAATTTCTTACTGTAACCCTATGATGTATATCTTGACCAAACAATTGCTAGGGGGCAAGTATTCTAGATGGATAGTCATCCTGCAGGAATTTGACTTGGAATTTGAAAAATCCAAGGCAAAGAAATCTTTGGTTTTTGCTGAACTGATGTGTGATTTCTCGCGTACTGATACTGAAACTGTGGCGGAAGAGCCTATTCCAGACGAATCCTTGTTTCTTATCAGTACTCTTGATCCTTGGTATGGAGATATTATTGTTTATCTCCAAACCCAATCTTTTCGGCTTGAAATCTCATGATCTCAGCGTCAGAAAATACATTTCCAATCCCAACAATACAATATTATTGGTGATACACTCTATTGTCGTGGGGCGGATTCTGTTTTCCGACATCGTCTAACTCATGAAGAAGCTGAAAAGGCTCTGAATGACTGTCACTCTGGAGCATGTGGCAGTCATATGTCTGGGTATGCCATAGCCCAAAAGATATTGCGGGCTGGTTATTTCTGGCCATCCTTATTTAAAGATTATATCTATGCAGTCCGGAAATGCCACAATTGTCAAAATTTTGATCGTAAGATGTGTGCTCCACCCACTCCTCTCCACCCTATAATTGTTGTCGGTCCTTTTTCAAAGTGGGGTATTGACTTTATTACATGTAATCCTCACTCGGTCGGGGGGCATGTGTATATTATCCTAGCGGTAGATTATTTTACTAAGTGGCCGAGGTGATGCCTACTTTTTTGGCAGACGGCAAGACTGCTGCAACTTTCATATTCAATCATATAATTGCTAGATTCGGTGTTCTTCAAGCTATTATAACTGATCATGGAAGTCATTTTCGAAACATCATGATGACTGAACTAACAGATCAACTTGACCTGCGTCACGATAGTTCTACTCCGTATTACCCATAGGCTAATGGTCTGGTTGAAGCTATCAATAAAGTTTTAGTTACTATGATCCAACGAATCATTGGTATTCATAAATCAAATTGGCATAACATGTTATTTTCAGCGCTTTGGGCATATCGGACCTTAGTAAAAACATCAATTGGTTTCACTCCTTTTCAACTGGTCTATGGTTTGGAAGCAGTGTTACCTATTGAATGCGGAATCCCGTCATTGCAATTAGCCATAGAATTACTCCCAACCACTTCTGAAGAGGAGAAACGTTTCTTGTACTTAGCTCAGCTAGATGAGAATCGACGCACTGCTGCAATAGCAAACGAGACTCATGCAAAGTGGATAAAAGCTCAGTACGACCGAAATGTTAATTTTTTAGAAGGAGACCTAGTTTTACTATATGATCATGCAAATGATAAGCTAGGGGCTGGAAAATTTGTACCTATGTGGCATGGTCCTTATATTGTTAAGCGAAAGCTGGCAAAAGGGGCCTATGAACTGGTATATTTTGACAATGTCTCTTTGGGTAAACCCGGAAATGGGCTTTACCTAAAGAGATATTATGCTTAAATTTAGGTGTGGATATTTTTGTTAGATTAGTTTCTTTATAGTTGGTGTGTTTTAGATTAGAAAAGTGTGCCTAGTTTAGAGAGTGTTTTTATCACTATTCCTGTTTATCTTGATTTTACTCTTGATATTGCAGATGTCGACGTCCCTTCCAACATACATTGGTTTTGCTGATGGTGCTTGTTGTAATACACGGAACATTTCTTTCGCAGCTTGGGTTATCTATTCACCCTTTGATGAGTTAGTATCTATGCATGGGGTAAGCCTCGGTCAAAGAACGAATAACATTGCAGAGTATAGTGCAGTGATTGAGTTATTATCTGAATCCATCTCATTTGGGATTCAGAGTTTGATTGTTAGGTTAGATTATGAACTCATTGTATTACAGCTTAATAGAGTTTATGCCATTAGAAATCCAATGTTATTAAGATTATTTTTGAGAGTTTGTCTCTTGGAATGTGAATTTGATTACATTGAGTATCAGCATATTCCAAGACATTTAAATACATTAGCAGATGTGGTTGCTTCTCGTATGATAAATAGACATTTGCAATAATCAAAGCAGTAAATTTAAAAACATTCATAACATGTTACATGAGATAAGCTGGTAATAATGATATATCATGGCATAGAAGAAGTGTGTCAAAATATACATCATCTTCGATCATAGGTTGAAAAACACCTTATGATAGGCAAAAATGATAATACAAAAAGACAAAAATGTCGTGTGAGTCTACAAAAGTGATCATCCTATCCCTGGTGATGATCACGAGAAGAAACCACTACTCAGGCCACCCTACAAAGGAACCTCCTAAAAGGTCCTGGGACCCCAATCACATATCACTGTAAGCTAAGTGGAATATCATCTATGCCAGTCTCTAGAATGTCTACTATCAAGCGCTCTAGATGATGCTCCAAATCAGCTAGGTTCTCTGCTGATTAGTTCTCTGGGGCTGGTGTTGCTGCAGCTGGGTGTCTCCTCTCGAAAGGCTGGAAAGCGGCTGGTCGTCATGGACCCACATCTGCATTTAAACTTTTGATTATCAGTTTTGGACGATTTAAGAAACAAAAAAAATTTAGAAAGTGTTGAAAATGATTTTACCTGAATCATCCCACTGCTCTCCTGGTGGAAGAATCATGTCTGGGTCACCGCGATAATCCATCCCGGCATATGGAAAATCCTGAATCACAAAAACTTGGTTGTTCAACCAATGAAAATACTCAGGCGGAAATCGAACAACCTCTGAACCCTCCTTAGGGTGACGGGCCATCAAGGCAACTCAACACATTATCCTAGGCTCTCGAGGAACACCAACATCAATAGGAAGATGCTACGGGGCTAGCATAATTATCCTCTCTAGAGCAATGCTGACAACAAGAAAACCGTATCCAAAGTTTTTCAGTTGTCCATTCTTTGCTCTGGTAAGTTGGCCTTTCACATTCGCCAACACAACCTCACACCAGTTGAATATGGTGCCTCGATAACAGTCTACAACCATCTGCATCTAGGATCCAGTAGCCACATGCAATGCTGCACTCCCGCATAGCCTAGTGACAGTGAATGCAATAACCTTAAGTTCAGGACGGTCGATCATTTTAATATCAATCCGTTTGTCCTTTGTTTGATCATTGCAAAACTCTAATTGGAGACTAGTGACAGACTAGCCACCTGGCCTAGTCCCAAAAAGAGATAATCATTCGCCTCTCTTGGGAAAACTAGTCAAAAAATATATTTCCTCTAGCTCGATTTTGAGCCGGTGGACACCAATCATGAAACACTGGTCCTGTATGTTCCACCTGTCTACCAGCCATTGCAAGAAGTCTACTTGGGCCCTCATGCCTAGTATGGCCCAGAACTTAAACAGTCTGCATGCTCTCAATGCATTCAATGTTGGTGGATGATTTATTGCGGCAAAATCCACATCCTCATGCTCGCGTTCCCGCCAAATAAGCATTTTGAGTGTCCTATAATGCAAAAAATACATATTAGAACAATTTAGTTCAAAAAATTTTGGCCGATATTGGAGAAATTTAGGTTTTTCAAATCCATTTTGCGGGGCCCGCACTCGCTAATTATAGACAGTGCGTAGGTCCACACACGTGATAAGCAACAGGTGTGTACCCACGACTTTTTTCTTTGTGTAAAAAAGTCGGGGTTCGCAGGGACCACGTGTTGCACCTACGGACCCCCGCGAGCAATTTTCTAAACTAAATTCTCCTTCAAAAATAAAAATGTAAGCCTAAAAATGAAATGTAAATGGTTGAAATGAAAGATAAAGAAGATGTGGATTACCTAGAGCTTATGGTTTTCGATTCCAATGGACGGATTTTCCAGAATCTTCACAGGAAATTTTTTACCCAAAATCTCTCACTTTTCACTCTAAGATCAAATGGTAAAAATGAACTTAGAAAAGCCCTTTTTATAAGATTTTTTGAATAAATGAATTTTTAGTTTATTTATTTTTCACTTTAAAAAGGTAACTTTTTAAATACATTTTTATTTATCTTAAATAGGTATGAGTAATGTTTTGAGTTTTTGTGCAGAATATTCGATTTTTTAAGGAAAATGAATTATTTTTCAACAAAGAGTATATTTTTATCACTTTTTTTGGACTCTTTCAAAAATTTATGAAAAAGCGAAACATTACAGTCCTCTTTAAGCTCTTTTCTGACTCGTAAAATATGAAAAGATTGCTGAGTTTTTCCCTTTTAACTCGTTAAACGGAATTAAAAGGGCGGTCCACTTACAGCTCTTTTCTGACCGTATAAACATGAAAAGATCACCGGACTTTTTTCGTTTCAATTTTGATACTGGTTGTGAAATGACATGTCTTCGATCACTTTTTTACTTTTTCGGATCAGAGTCACTAATTATGAAAAGTACTCCTTGATCGTAATGGTCAAGCGGTTCTCTCAAGTATTATTTTATACTTTTTCGGGCTTGAGGGACACAAATTTACGAAAAAGGACACCCATGGAGTTTTCTTAAGTTTTTCTTCTGACTCCCTAAAATTGAAAACCATCGAGTTTTTCCTATACTGGACTCGTTAAAATTTAACAATAAAGGACCTGTTCAATTTTAAATAGGAACGAACCACTCCTTCTTAGGGTTCGGATTTTAAACTAAGTTGGACTCATCCAAAGGATGGGCTTATAAACAAGCAAATGTTATCCTCCTCAAGCTTGTCAAAAATAAAGAGGTAACTTGCTAGAAATGGTGGGAGAAAAGAGAGAAAAATGAACCTGTTTGTTACACTTTGTGTTTTAAAAAAGCCGTTAACCACTCCTCAACATGACACGTTTGTTCACCTGGGTTGGGAAATCCTTTTCCTAACAGTTAATCAAACCATATTGAAAGTCTTCAGCCGGTTTCTAGGTATTAGCTTTGGGTCAATTGTCACCAAACCATCTGCAGTGTCGTTATGTGTTCAAGAGGTTAGTTCAAATAAACCATTCATTTGTAAAATATCTGTCATCCATTTTTTACCATCCCTGAGTCAGTCCTTGCCAATATATTTCTTCAAAACTTGATCTATGATTTCGTGTTGTGGGCTTGCCTATGACGAATCACTTTCTATCGACATCAGCTCATTATCTAGGAAGTTGATCTAGAAATCATAAATACCTTGAAAATTGCATGCCCTAATGGCAGTTTTGTCACCTTCGACGATAGGTTGCATCATTGACCTTCGATCGAATGATTCTATGACATGTTTGACCTCAGCTCATTTATCACATTTCATGGATTGTACTGGGTACTTTGAGAGCCATTGACATTACTAGTGATTTCTCTCACACTTCTTAACAATTCTCATCATTGACTGGTAATCAAGCGTTTTCTACCATGTTCAACTTCGACACATTCATTCACATGGATAGAATCGTACTAGTTTGAGAAGCGGAAATCAAGACCCTGGATCTAGTTTCTACCATCCAGGCTGTGAGGAATTTTGCTATTCACTATATAGTGGACTATTCCTAAATAGATGGTTGTGTCCATACTGTGTCTACACATGTCTATACTCTTGATGTATTACAAAATCATTCCTATATCAGAACAATTTAGTTAGTTTTCTAGTCAGTTTTGATCTGAGTATGGGAATGCCTACCTCAGCGATGATATGTCTACATATATATATTTTGCATTGAATGTTTTTACAGGTTCCAACTGGGGTGTCCACAGGATGATCCTTGAAATGATAAAGTACTTCACTCTTCATAGATGACAAACTCTATCTTCATCTATTACAGACTTCGCACTTTAGGGGGCAATCTGTTGCACTAAAAATTGTCACCTTGGCATTCTGCAATCTGTGTGAGTCCATTATCACTCATACTTTCCTCCTTTGCAAGTCTTAAGCCTCAGTTCCTCATATCAAGCCTTGAAAATAAGAGAAAGCCCTCAAAAGTCTCTAAAACTCTGGTTCCACACTTTCTCTTTGCATTACCTGCGGTCCCGCACCTAATGGTCATGTCTCCTGCACACCTGACCGCTCTGTCTCTATGTTATGGGTGTGGACCCCTGTAAAAGTTAAAAGGCGCAAGTATATTCTAAAAAAGCTCACTTTCAGTCATTTTTATAAGCTTATGGAAGGAATCTTGAGGTGGCAAGTTCGCTCTCTTAAGGTTCATGCATCCCATACCTTAAGGAGCTAACCCCTTGATGTGAGGAGTTTATCCTTTTGAAGGAGGACTCTATCCCTTCATAGGTGGACTTGTAACCTCCTCCTCTGCACTATAAAATGAAGCATTGGGCTGGTTACTTGAGAGGTTGAAAGTTGAATATTTTTGAGGTGAAATGCTGCTGGAACTTAGTCTTCTTAGTTGAGCTTTTATGAGGAGAGATTACATACCTCTAAGATCTCATTTGGAAGAGTGCAAGGCTTGTCAAAGTAAAGGAAATTCCTGTTTTAGACCCCAGGAAGAGCTTGTTCAACATCAAGGCTGAAAAGGTTGTAAGGTTCTTCTACTTCAAAGTTAATACAAATAAGTTTGTTTTTCTCAATAAGCTGTTCATTTATGGTTTATTTTATGGATTCCTTGATCACCATAATAGACATGATTTATGATATTTGCTATGCAGGTGCTATTTGATGTTTGCTTGTTTGTGTTTGCAGGTCCTTAAAGAATAACTCTTTTGGACGATCGAGGGATGACTAAAATGAACAAGCATTGTATCTAAGGTAGGATCATAACACCTCTATAGTCTTTATTTGCAAATTGCATATGTCTAGATAAAGATAGATTTATTTGTCTGTTTGTTGCTAGATTATCTTGTGATACTAGGGAGATCGGTCTTGTTCGCAGGATCGATTTATCTGACCAAAAGACTTATATAAGGGATTTCCCCCTCATTTATTACTCCCCACTTCGAATTCCCTTTCATTCAGCTCGGAGTACAAGTAGCCAAGTCATGCATTAGCAAGTAGTTGAGCAAGTGGAGGATGACTGATGACTATCTCGAGTTTTGGGAGCCAAGTCTCCCTAATTTTAAGGAAGTTGTTGGTAACTTCATTTGTATAAGTAGAGAGGCCTAGGGCCTCACTAGGGTTGGATTTTTGTTGTACTTTTGCTTATGTAAACTGTGCTCAACTTCGAGCTTATTATTTTGGCAGGTTCATGTAATCTTATTATTATTTTGGAAATAAAGATGGAATCCTTTTTGAGTTAGCACTGAGTTATCTCAGAGGGCTGAAGCTCCTTGGTTAGGGCCAAATCCAAGCAACCAAGCTCTTCTTTACTTGTATTTGTATGTTTTATTTCAGTTGTAGATTAGATTGATGTTAGATGTATTTCTTTCATGGTTAAGAATAGGTTTCTTTTGATGATTCAGTAGTTTTCTTCCATTTGTGCTTTCTATAACAAGTTAAGTAGTGGTAAATAAAAGATTCAAAAGGCTATCAATAGTGCTTTGGCCTCTCTTCCTCCCTTCAGGACCATGATCTGAGGCAAATACCCTCTTGCTACCCCAAAAACACAGATTTTCCTCATTCATAGGACTTCTAGTGTTTACAACTTTTTAGTTGGTTAATAGTCTAGTTTTCTTTGCTTTAGAATTTCTCCATCATGCTCACTTCTATATTTACCATAGTCTTCTTCCATGCTTTTCTTTCTTGCAACAGTTATGAGAATTTTCTTTCATAGATTTAGATTAGTTTGATGCAAAGCTCTGTTTTTCTAGATGCACTTATTTCATCGCTTGCTTCATCTCATTGGTTGATTGTCAGTTGTCTATGCAGCAGATATCTTCTAAAAACAGATCAGCTTATCAGCCATCCCATCCTCCATCTGATCCATGCCCTAGAGGTTGCCAAGTCTCCCCTCAATTCTGCCTTAGTTTCCTACATCTTCCATTAAATTCCTTCCTCTCTCCTTGAGAAAATAAATCATCTTTCTCTCTCCTAATGATTCTTGGTAGACCCTAGGTGCCCTAAAACCTCATTCCAACCTTCATCCACCTTTTCCACCCACTCTCACACCCTCAAAACAACCAAAACAAAGTAGACTTTCCTTGTCCCTGGGGCAAGGACCGGTAGGGGCTTGCTTGACGTTAGGAGAGCAAGGATCGATGAAGAAGGATCTTGCCTGCCTTTGTCACAATAAAAGGAAAGTAGGTGGCTCATCTCATCTCGTTCCTTGAGTCAATGGCATGCATGACTAAAACAAGTGAAACCCTGTCCCTTTCCCTTGTAGAAGAAGAAGGTCTTTGGTTCGCCTCATTCCAGGCCAGGGAGATTGAAAGTTCTTGTCCCTAAGTGAGTGAAGTGTGTGCTCCTATAGAATGTTGTTTTTCCTCCTGTAGATTTCCTGTGTCCTCCTGTAGATTTTCTTGTAGGCTTTCTTTTGAAGGCCAAGTGTGAGAAAATTCTCCAGAAGGCCACTTGAGACCTCCTAGGACCCAACCACACCATCCTATATCCTTTCAAGCCCCAAAACTGCATTTCAACACCACCTATTCGCTGCCACATTCACAAACAATAAATCACATACATGTCAAATTCACATAAAAATACATAAAAATCCAAAAAGATGTTTTTTTCTCATTTACATCCAGAAAGAGCTTAGTTAGATGTTGTTTACTTCTTTGAATAGATAGATGGCATTCTTCTCATGGTTTTCATAATGCTTTTTGCAAAAGTAGGATTTACTTGGTTTGCTTTACATTTCAGTATTTCTCCTTTTTGCAGTTAGAGTAGTATCTGTAGAGTAGTCTTTCTCTCTTTTCATCACATATAGAGCTTCTTCTTGAATCCATAGAAGTTGGCTTGAGCTCCTACTAATCTTGCGCCGGCTGAAAAAGTGACAACCTTCAGTAAGAACTAGTACTTGTGCATACAGCACCGTCACTTCCAAGTTTGTTACGAACTACCAGGTTGATAAGAGTAAAGAAGGCAGCCCAGGAGTTGCAGCATTATTGCTGCAATACTGGTGCTCACCGTCTTTTTGTCACCGTTGGTGGGGAAGCGTCAGAGTATTCTGTGATTACTGATTTCTTTTATTTTCTTCTTGCAACATTCTGCTAATGGTTTATTTCAGCAAAAGTAGACTAGTCCTTTCTTTTCATTCAGTTCTGCATTTCCTTGCTTTCCTTTTCAATTCTGCAAATTTCATTTCAGCAAGAGTAGACTAGTCATTCTTTCTCTTCAGTTCTGCATTTCCTTGCTTTCCTTTTCAATTCTGAAAATTTCATTTCAGCAAGTTCATTTCAGTTAGTTGCAATTTGTTTTGTTCAATCAATTTCAGTTTTGCAGGTACTATCAGTGTGGGAAAAAAGAAACAAAAACCAACCAAAAAATATTTTCTTTCATGCCTCATAGGAATAGAGATAATTCAGGAAAATTTCTGCCCAACATCGCCATTGCTTCACACAACCAACCTTCTCTCTTCTTCAGTGGCTGCGATCAAGAAGAACCCTTAGGTGAACAGCCATACATATTTGAAGAACCTATAGGGGAAGAAGAAGAAGAAAACATTCCTTTGGAGCCAATGGCTGAACACAGAAATGCTAGGGGGAATGGAGAAAGAATAGAGGGTACCTTTCCCATTCGGGAGACCAATGGGAACACCAAAATGAAGAATATAAGCCCTTTTGCCCTGCCTCATTTCCATGGTTTGACTACAGAAGATCCTGACACCTTTTTGTTTGAGTTTGTTGTTATTTGTCAAACCTATGACTATCGGAAGATGAGCAAAAGTTGAAACTATTCCCTTATACTCTCAAGGATGCAGCCTTATGCTAGTTCATGGGATTACCTAGCAATAGCATCACAACTTGGGCTCAGATGTAGCAAGCCTTTAACAACAAGTATCGAGACTATTGTAGGTCAAAAGATACTAAAGAAGAAATCTTTCTAATGACCATAGGAAGTGATGAGTCCCTGGAGGACTATGAAGAGAGGTTCCAACTAAGTTACAAAAGGGTCAGGTGTACACTTGACCCTGAGTCTCTGAAGCTGGTCCTACTTAGGGGAATTCAAGAAGACCTTTTAGACACCCTCTATCTACTAGTCGAGGAGACATCTACCAACTATCCTATGAGGACATAAAGACTGTTTTTAGAAACCATTCTAGAGCAGCTAGAAAGAAAGGTAGGGGGAGTCAACCCATAGCCAATACCTATTCTTCTAGCTCATCCATTAATGGAGAAATTGGAAACATACTGGAATACTTCAAGAGTGAGATGCTGCAGACTCATGCCATGCAAATGGATACTTTACATATCAAAAGGAAACAAGAGGAAGCAGAGAGGGCTTTGGCCATTTTTTTCCCTAGATGCACTAGGAGGCATCCTAGGAATGAATGCCCATTGAAATCTATAGAAGTTTGTTCAATCTGTGAAGAAAATCATTCTACAGACAAGTGTCCTTCCTTACCTGAACTTAAAGCTGTATATCAAGGGGCTGAGGGAGTCACTGAACAGCTCTATTACATAAACCAAAGGAGGCCGCATGGACCTAGACCATATCAGCAGGGGATGCAAGGGACATCTCAGGCATACTACAACCCTAACCAAGTCACTTCTATACCTTCTTAGGGCCCCCCTGCTCATCCTTCCTAGTCCACACCTCCTCCGTGGTCCTTCACATCTCTATATCATGCCCAACTAGCCACCCATTCATTTAAATCCTATGCTCTGCCACAGCCTCAGTGGAATGAATCTCATTAGGGGTGGTGGCCCCAATAAAACTCTCCTCTCGCTCTTTTGCCTCCACCACCTTCCCAACCACAACCGTTACCTCCTACTCCACCAAAGCAACCCCAGGTGTCTGCCCATCCAAATCCGAACCCGAACAACAGACAGGCTCAACAGGTGTATAGTGGGAAACCATGATGCCCGAATTATGCTGTGGAGATTTAGGAAATTAACTTGCGATCTGGGAAAGTTCTCCCAGATAGCCAGCCTCCACCCAGGGAGGCTGAGGAAGATAAAGAGGAAAGTGAACATAAAGCAATTCCATCCTTTCCTGAGAGACTATCCACAATAGTCTAGCCTACCCCAGAAGAAACTGAACTCTTGGGAGAATTGAAACATTTATGTGTGAAGATACCACTTCTCCAAGCCATAAAATATGTGCCTATCTACAATAGGTTGATCAAAGAGAAGTGCTTTAGGCATCCAGGAAGGCACAAGAGAGATGCCCCAACCATCAATGTCATAGGGCAACTGTCCGACCTAATGTTAGGGTAGGTAATCTGTCCAAAATATCTAGACCCTAGAAGCCTAGTAGTTGATGTCCACATCAATGGCACCATGATCCCACACACCTTGATTGATCTGGGAGCTGCCATTAATGTGATGACAAAGGACACAATGCTCAAACTCAACCTCCAGGGCTCCTTGAGGAAGACCACGACCGTGCTACAGCTTGCAGACTGCTCCACCATGACCCCTGAGGGGATTATGGAAGATGTGATGGTCTCCATTGATTCTTGGGAGTACCTTTCTAATTTCTTAGTTCTCCAGCCAAAGGCAAAGCTCACTGGGTATCCTCTCATTTTGGGAAGACCTTGGTTGGCTACCGCCAATGCCTACATCAGTTGTCGAGCTGGGAACATGACCATAAAGAATGGGCATATGTCCAAGCAGTTAATCCTATATCCTCCTGCCCAACCCTTGCTAAAACATGATTTACCTCTCTGGTTGGAGGAGAAGATGAGGATGAAGTCTATTCTGCATCGCTTTGTGCATTAGGAATCACCATGGGGGGAAACAACAAGATGAGGATGATATGATTGAAAATCTGATTCAGAATCTAACTCCAAGTGTATCACCATTAGAGGACATAGTAAGAGAAACCCAAAACAACCCCTCAATTGATCTCTGTGTGGCCGACTCCACCTCTTTCCTTGTTAAGAATATAGAGTTCTGTCCAAAAAGAACCTTGAAATTCAATCCATCCCTACCCACTTCCCAGGAGAATGAACTGTGTAGCTTGCTGAGAAAACACCTAGATGCCTTCACCTGGAGCTATAAGGAGATGAAGGGAGTGCACCCTTCAGTATGTACTCATCATATATACATCAAGGAGGATTGCAAGCCAATTAGGCAGCCTCAAAGGAGGATGAATCCAACACTTAAAGATTGCTAAGGAAGAACTATAGAAATTGCTTGATGCAGGGTTCATCTATCCCATTTCTAACAATGAATGGGTCTCTCCTTTGGTGCTAGTGCCAAAGAAAAATGGTAAGTGGAGAATCTGTGTCGACTATCAGGAACTGAACAAAGCCACTAAAAAGGAACATTTTCCTTTACCTTTCATAGATCAAGTGTTAGACAGTCTGGTAGGGACAAAGTTTTTCTCTTTCCTCTATGGGTTTAGCAGGTACAATCAGATTCAGATCAGCCCGGAAGACCAAGATAAGACCACTTTCACTTGCCCTTGTGGTACCTTTGCATACCAGGTCCTTCCTTTTGGTTTGTGTAATGCTCCAGCCACTTTCCAAAGAACGGTACTGAGTATATTTTTTGAATTATTTCATGATGCAGTAGAGATATACATGGATGACTTTACTCCTTATGGATCTGACTTTCAGGAAGCCTTATCTAATCTAAGAAAAGTTCTAGACAAATGTATTGAGATGAACCTGTCCCTCAGTCCGGAAAAATGTGAATTTTTGATGACTGAAGGGACCGTGCTAGGTCATGCAATATCTCATCAAGTACTGTAGGTGGACCCCAACAAAACTGCCATCATCCAAAGGGTCCCACCTCCTCAAAAGGTGAGAGATGTCAGAAGTTTCTTAGGCTTAACAGGGTATTACTGGAGATTCATTAAAGATTTTAGCAAGCTGGCCTCTCCTTTGTTTGGCCTTTTAGGTAAAGATGTCGAGTTTACATGTTCGGAAAACTTTCAAGAAGCCCTAGATACCTTGAAGAGCAAGCTCATGACTGCCCCAATTCTGAGAGGCCCAAACTGGGCCCTACCTTTCCACATTCACACAGATGCCTTGAACAAAGCAATAGGAGCAGCCTTGGGACAAATTGATGAAAATTTACCTTATGCCATATACTTTATAAGCAAAAACTTGTCAAAGGCAGAGTTAAACTATACGGTGACCGAGAAGGAACTCCTAGCTGTCGTGCATTCTTTAAACAAATTTAGACATTATATCACAGGCTATCAAACTTTTGTGCACACTGATCATGCTGCAATTAGATATTTAATGAACAAATTGGATGTGAATGCTCGCATTATTAGATGGTTGCTTTTACTGCAGCAGTTTGATTTGACCATTATTGATAAGCCTGGTAAAGAAAATGTTGTTGCTGACTTTTTGTCTAGAGTAAATTTGCCTGTAGGTGAAGAAGGAATGGTGGATGAACAAATGCTAGATGAACACCTATTTGTTATCTCAGTACTCTCTCCATGGTTTGCTGATATAGAAAACTACTTGGTTTCAACACAGTTTCCACCACATCTGTCCTCAAAAGAGAAGAGAAAGATAGTGAGGAAAAGCACCCCTTTCACCTGCATTGGGGGCAATCTCTTCAAGCTTGGCCCAGATTATATCTTGAGAAGATGTGTCAAGGAGGAGGAAGTATTTGAAATCCTCATGAACTGTCATGATGGGCCTTGTGGAGGTCATTCTGCAGAAAAAAGAACCACCTTGAAGATACTGCAAGCAGGCTACTACTAGCCCACTCTTCATCAGTATGTGAGGAGATATACCAGCCAGTGTGATTGGTGCCAGAGGATGGGGAAACCTACTTCGAAGGATGAGATGCCCATGCAACCTGAAGTGACCTTTGAGCCATTCGAGAAGTGGGGCATGGACTTTGTGGGTCCTATCAGCGCTCCTTCAAAGAAGAAGCAATACATCATTGTGTGCACCGATTACCTAACAAAGTGGGCAGAGACAAAAGTAATCAAAACAGTGACAGAGGAAAAAGTAACTGAATTTTTGAGAGAGAACATATTCTACAAGTTTGGGTATCCAAGAGAATTGGTCACAGATCAAGGTAGTCAGTTTACTTCCAATCCGATTGAAGACCCACTCACACATCATAGAATCAAGCACATGACTTCAACCCCTTACCATCCACAAGCCAATGGGCAGGTGGAGGTCACTAACAGAGCATTGGAAGGGATATTGACAAAGGTAGTGAGCAGCAGCAGAAAAGACTGGGCAGATAGATTAGTTGAGGCCACTTGGGCCTACAATACAACATGGAAGACCACTACAGGGTTCACACCCTATGAGCTACTCTATGGGAAGAAGGCTTTGTTGTCAATAGAATTTGAATTCAATACCCTAAAGATGGTAGCTCAGTTGGACCTAGACCTCAGCCATGCACAGAAAGAAAGATTACTTCAAATTAATGGATTGGATGAACATAGAATGCAGGCCCTTCTCCATATAGAGGTAGTCCAGCTTCAGAGAAAGATATGGCAAGACAAAAACATCAAGGAGAAACAATTCCAAGAGGGATATTGGGCACTACTCTATGATTCAAGATACAAAGATTTCAAGGGCAAGCTAAGGACAAGATGGCTGGGACCCTACATTGTGGAGAAATGCAATGACAATGGTTCAATTCTGATCAGAACCATTGATGATGAAGCCATTCCCATGCGCGTCAATGGACATCGGTTGAAAGTCCACAAGAAACCACTCTCTAAGTGAGAGTTCATTGAAAATTTGAATAAGATAGTGATGGTGGTGGAGCATGTCTTGGCCTCCACTTCATCCACTCACTGAAGAAAAAGGAAAATAAAAAATAAGGACTCAAGTGAAAACCTCCATGAGGCGCTTGAGTCCCATCTTTGGGTTGAAACCTCTTCTGAGGCAGCCCAGTGATGTCAAAAAAGAAAAGAGAAAAATAAGATCCCTGGGTGAAAACCTCCCTTGGAGGCGCCCAGGGAAGGCAATTAGGGTGAAAACCTCCCTGATGCACCCTAGCTGTTTTCAAAATTAAAAAAAAAAAAACAAAAAAGAGAAAAATAAAAATGAATTTCCAGTTGCATTGCAGGTTTTCAGGAGGACTACAGGAAGCAGTAGAAGGTGACAAGGGAGACCTGAAACCAATAGCAGCACTTATCCTACCTTCCCACATCTTTTTCCATCATTCTTGGAATTCTTTTCACCTCATTGTGCTTCTTTTTCAAAAACTGTGTTTTCTATAGGAGGCTCCTGTAGGAATTATAGAGAGCCAGAAATGGATATAAAAGGCAATTTGAGGGACAGGGGAGCTTCAAAAAATATCTATAAATCCTCTTGTAGTCTTCAAACCTGCTTGCCATCATTTCCAAGCATGCATCACATCCCAAGCATCATTCTCCTTCATGCCCAAGGAAAACACATAAAAAACAGTTTTTTAGGAAAAAGAAAAAAAAATAAAAAAAGAAAGGAAACAACACCATCCACCTCACCTGAAGCCTACCTATTACCTCTCCATCTCTATCTACATCTGTGGCATCATCCTCACAGTTCCAAGCATAGAAAGAAGCTGAAGTTTCAAAGGGAGAAGCAACTACAGGAGCTCCTGTAGCAGCTGATCCCATTAAAATCCAGCACCAGCAGCAAGAGGGTGAAAATATGAAGGTTGAAGAAGACACCTAAAGATTAGATCCAGCCAGCAAGGAACCTACACAAAACACAACCACACATTAGCAAGCAGATAGCATGCATAAAAGCAATAAAAATAAAGGCATGCAATAGAGAGAAAGAGCCACAACCTTCACAACAAATACATTCGGATCTCAGGTAAGTAACTAACCCGCTCCTTTGTTTGCATTTGTGTAATTAGAAGGCATGCAACAACAACGAGATGGTTGAGGTTGAATGAGGAAAAGGTGGCCATATAACTTGGCCACCTTCAGCTAGTTGACTCCACTCATCCGAAGATGTCACTCACACGTGTGCACAGTCAACTCAGGAAAGTTGTCAAAGACAAGTAGTGGAGGAAGTGTGAACTCTGATGTAATCATGAGGGATGATTACAAGGAAAGGGCCATGATGACAAGGTAGGTGGGGACCAACGGTCCGAATATGGCCAACGTACACTTGGCTAGTTCACCCTCCATCACCAGAAATATCCATAAAAAGCAATAAGTACTCCTCCCCGAGCACTCTCACCACCTTTTCCTTCATTCTCTCCTCAAAAATCTGCTCCTGCAATCTCCTCATGCCCCCACAGCCTTGTAACCATCGTTCTCCATTGATTTCTCCCATATTCCTGCTCTCAGCATTGTCTACTGGAGCACTTATAGGTTCTACAGGAATTCTATAGGAGGGACAACAGTCTTCTACAGGAGGGCCAGTGAGTTGTTTTGAAGGGAGAAAACATGGGTTTTAGCACAATTCTCGGGCTGAGGAGGTAGGTTCTATGCATACCCCCATTGAATATCAAAATATACAAGTAGTGGTTAAAATTTTGAGGAGAAAATAAAGCCTTTAGCTGGAGGAAATACATAAAAGAATTTCTTCTTATTTCTTAAAAAAAACACAGTCTCTCTATTTCTCTGTTTTTCTTCAAAAATTGTTGTCTCCTTCTCCTCATTTGGTTTCCCAAAGAAGCATAAACAAAATGACAGGAGGTTTTATGAGGAAAGAGCCCACCAACTCCTCCAAGCTCCATGCACATCCCCAAGTAGTGGACATATTCACAAGAGAAAATTGGATGAACTTTTTTGAGAAATTCTGAGGGTTTGATGAGGAAATTGCTCAAGAATTTGCCCACTCTTTGGTCCCTCACACCAGAACACATGCCACTGTCACCTTTAGAGGCCTTTCCATGGAGATAACCCCTGAATTTATCAGTAGGGTCACTACCCTTCCTCTTGGATTGCCTTGGAGTAAGGATGAGAAACCAATTGGCCAAGCTGCTAAGAAAAACTTCTTCCAAAACAATGAAACCCTTATAGAAGATAAAAATGGCATAAGAAGGGCTAGCATACCATATCCTTGGGATGATGTTAGCTACCAAAATATCAAGTATATTTCCTGTGAGGGGAGGTACAACATTTTCTATGGTTACCACTTTAGAATCCTTCATGAATTAAGGTATGGCATGGACACTCTAGCCTCTCAGAAGCTCAGCATCCCCTACTTCCTCCTGCAGTCCCTCATTGACTCTGGTACTAAAGTAAAAGTAGGAAATCTAGAGTAGCTAGCTCACCATGGGTTAATCAAAATTTTAGTGGAAGAAGCCCTCCATACATTTACACTCCCTATAGTGTGGGAAATCTTCTGAAACATGACAGTTGAAGATGACATAAAGACCCTGACCTATGATCTCAGTCCTACTGGCAGTGAGGAGGAAGAGTAGCAAGGGGGAGAAGGTGAAGCAATTGGTGAGTTAGAAGAACAAGAAGGGAAGAAGGAAGAAACCAAGATAGAGGAGGAGAAAGCTGAAGAAATAGAGCAGGAGGAAACAAAGCAAACAGAGATAGAAAAAGAGGTAGAAAAGACAGAAGTGTCCCATGAGACTCTAGAAAGAGAGGTAGTAGCTACTCTCACTACCCTCAACACACCAATTAAACCAAAACAGAAGAGGAAGAGGTAAACGTCAATGTATTTCAAGGCTAGGAAGATCACAAGAATCAAAATAGGGAAACCCCAGCCTTCTTCAAAAGTGCCAATTATTATTGAAGATTCACCCTCTGCCCAAGGAAAAGAATCCCCTTCCAAGGCATCTATCACATATGAAAGGGGTACTCCTAGATCTCCCACATGGAAAGAAAAGGTAGAACTACAGGACCCAAAAATAGTCCTATAGGAGGCATAGACAGTTCTACAGGAGACCCTGTCAAAACTACAGGAGACCCAAAAGCTTGAGAAAAGGGTAGAAGGACAACCACAGGGAAAGGAGGAAGAAATAGAGCTACAAGAACCTGATCCCCAGCCCAGTCTTGGCTCCTACTACAATCTTCTTGAGGGGGGAAGAATAATTCCACAAAAATTTGCAATTCCACTATTCTTTGAATTAGAGAAAGAAAGAATAAGGACCCATAGGTGGATGCAAATAACCAAATCCAAGGGGGTTGCGGATATTGGCCATATGGAGAACAAACTCAGAGAAATGGGTAGAGATTTAAGTGCTATCAGACACAGAGAAGAAATCACAAGAAGCCACCTTGAAACTGAAAATGAATTGCTAAGAAGACATCTGCAAGAGAAAGAGACCCAATTGGCATGTATGGCCAGCTGGACCATGGAGGCATTAAAATGTAGGACACTAGCAAAATCCTATGGTTTGTATCTCAAGGACCAATGGTTGCAATTTCTTATGAAACTAGCTCAAGAAAAGATAGATAAGATAGATCAACGCCTTATAATTCAGCCCCTTCGAGGGGGCAACCTCCTTTACATTACATAAATGAACAATTCTTGGATGATTCAAATGACAAAACCTCCTTTCTATATAGAAGAGTCTAAGGAGTCACAATATAACCCAGCCGACCTAACAATAATAATATAAAGCCACAAAAATAACCATATAGGGATTCTACGGGACACAGTAATAACAATATGGGGATAATAGGGGCACAACAATATTAATAAGGGATGCAACTACAATATTAATTGGGTAATCACTAGTATTATAGGGACCCAACATGCCCCTCTCCTTCAAAAAAGTGTTGTCCTCAACGCTTGAGTAGTTCTGGATGCTTCTGTATAAAATTTTCATCCTCCCATGTGGAATCTTCAGCGGATAAGTTCTTCCACTTGATAAGATACTCTGAAATTGATCGATTTCATAGCTGTCGAGTTCTTGTTTCCGTGACTACTTCCGGTTCCAATATAATTTTTCCTTCCTCGTCAAGTTCTGGCAATATTGTTTGAACTAGAAGCTTGTCGCCTATAACCTTCTTTAAACATGAAACATGGAAAACTGGGTGCAATTGAGAAGCTGCAGGAAGCTCCAATTTGTATGCCATAGTACCAATCTTTTGCAACACCTTGTACGGACCATAATACTTTGGTGATAAATTATCCTTCTTAGCTTGCTTGAGGGACATTTTCTTATATGGTTGTAGCCGTAGGAATACCCAATCACCTACATCAAAACTTCTTTCACTGCGATGTTGATCTTCCTGTTGTTTCATTCTATTCCATGCCAACACGAGGTTATCCTTTAAGAATTGGAGGACTTTTTGTTGATGTTCGATGTGATGTTCCACTACTTGAACCTTATAATTTTCTCTTAAGTATGATGTGATGGATGGTGGCTGATATCCATAAAGTGCCATAAATGGGGTCATTTTTGTTGCTGTATGGAAGGAAGTCTTATACCACCATTTAGCCAGAGGCAACCATTTGACCCATTGTGTCTATTTGTCAAATACAAAACAACGAAGATATCCTTCCAAACATTTGTTTACTATCTCAGTTTTCCCATCAGATTGAGGATGATAAGATGAGCTATGAGCTAACTGAGTACCAAGACAAGAAAATAATTCTGTCCAAAAATTTCTAGTGAAAATGGGATCTCTTTCACTTACAATAATCTTTGGGTTTCCATGTAGCTTTTGAATTGTTTCCATAAATGCAATAGGTACTGTACTGGCTTTAAATGGATGTGATAATGCACAAAAGTGTGCATACTTGGTAAGTCTGTCAACTACCACCATGATGACACTCTTTCCCTCAGACTTGGGTAAACCTATGATAAAATCCATTGAAACCTCCTCCCAACGTTGGCTTGGAATGGATAAAGGTTGTAATATACCCGGGGTCTTAATTGTTTCAACTTTATTTTGTTGGCAAACCAAACATTCTGCCACAATCTTTTGAATATCCGATTTAAGGCCATCCCAAAAAAATTCCTTCTTAACCCTGTGGTAAGTTTTTAAAAATCCCGAGTGCCCTCCAAAGGGAGAAGTGTGCAATTCCATAAGAATCTTTGTTTTAGTTGGGAATTCTTACACAGGTATAAGCGATCTTTGTACCATAAAGAATCATGTTTCCAGCTAAATATATCAGACGTAGTGGAATCTTGTTGTAACTTTCAAATAAGTGCCCACACTTCTTCGTCCTTATTCCATTCCTCCCTTGCTTCGTTTATCCAATCTGGTTGGATAATAGAAATGGCGCACAATAATGCTTCCACGTCCTCATCCTTTCTTGAGAGTGCATCTACCACCACATTTTGCTTCCCTTTTTGTAGATGATTTCAAAGTCATAACCCAACATCTTTGTGACCCACTTTTGTTGCTCTTTAGAGGATAATATTTGTTCTAAAAAATATTTAAGGCTATCATGATCTGTTTTTACCTTGAAGTGTCTTCCCATTAGGTAGGGTCGCCATTTCTTAAGTGCATGGAGTATTGCCAACTTTTCCTTCTCATAAATAGCTTTGTGTAAAAACTTTCCCTTGATTGGATGACTTTCAAAAGCAATGGGTCTTTCATCTTGCATTAAAACAGCACCAATTCCATTTCCTGAAGCATCACATTCCACAATAAAGGTTTTTGTGAAGTCTGGTGCAGCTAAGACCGGTGCTTGGCACATTGCCTCTTTAAGATGTTCGAAGGCCTTTGTTTCTTCTGGAGTCCATGAAAATGCATCTTTCTTCAATAATGTTGTTAGAGGTGCTGCTATTCTCTCATAATTCTTAACAAACTTGCAATAATACCCTGTCAACCCGAGAAATCCTCACAGATGCTTTATGGATGTGGGGATTTTCCATTCCTTAATGGCTTTAATTTTGCTAGGGTCTACCTTAACTCCTTCATGAGATACAATATGACCCAAATATTCCACCTCTTGTACTCCAAAGAAACATTTGGATCTTTTTGCATATAATTGTTTCTCCTCAAATAGTTGTAGCACCCTGTCAACATGTTCAACATGATCCTTCCAAGACTTGTTGTAGATTAGTATATCATCAAAAAATACTAACACAAATTTTCTAAGGAATGGTTTGAAGATGGAATTCATCAAACCTTGAAATGTTGAAGGTGTATTGGTAAGGCCAAAAGGCATGACCAAAAATTCATAATGACCCTCATGAGTTCTAAATGTTGTTTTTGGAATGTCTTCAGTCTTCATTTTGATTTGATGATATCCTGAACGATGATCCAACTTGGTGAAGTAAATTGATCCATGCAATTCATCCAGTAATTCATCAATGACAGGAATTGGAAACTTATCTTTAATAGTGAGCTTGTTGAGCTCCCTATAATCTGGACACATGCACCATGATCCATCCTTCTTGTGCACTAATACTACTGGAGCAGAGAAAGAACTTTGACTCGGTTAAATTATACCAGCCTCTAGCATTTCTGCAACCATACGTTCAATTTCACTCTTTTGGGCATAGGGATATCTGTACGGCCTGATGTTTGGAGGAACACTTCCTGGAATCAGATGAATAGCATGATCATGATCACGAATAGGTGGGAGACCTTTGGGAGTCTCAAATACCTTGGAATGATTGTTCAAGACTTTTTGAGATCTGGAGAAATAGATGATTCCAATGTGGAAACATCTAGCGAACATAATTGTGCAATTACACCCCTTTGTTCCTTTCTTAGAATCTTTGTCATACCATTAGAGCTGACTATCTTTCCTGGTTTCCCTGCAATACCCCTTAATTCAACTTCCTTTCCTTCCACAGAAAATTTCATGAAAATTTCTTGAAAATTAAAAGCTATTGTACCCAAGGATTGTAGCCATTGGACTCCTAGTACAACATCAGCACCTCCCATTGGAATGGAAAGCATTGGGCTAGTCAATACATATTCTCCCATTGATAGCTTGATATTATGACACTTTTCAGAGTAATTGATTGTTCCTCCATTTGCAACCATCACTTGATACTCTGGTGCTGGATATAAGAAGCAATTCAATTCTTTTGCTACCTTACAATCAATAAAATTGTGGGTACTTCCTGAATCAATCAACCCTATTACCTTTTTCTTCTTGATTTGTCCTTCTATCTTGATGGTTTGAGGAGTGGTAATTCCAACCAATGTATTACAAGATATGTTCGGATTCATTTCTTCTTTATCTAGGCTTTGTTCCTGGAGTATATCCTCTTCTTTTGACCTTTCTTGCTTCTTTTCTTCTTCCTCTTCGCAATCTATGTAGAATAATTTCTTCTCAGCACACTTATGACCTTTAGTGTATTTGCTATCACAACTGTAACACAGCGCTTTTGCTCTTTTTCTTCCAATTGTTGTGGTGTCAACCATATAGGTTGTGGAAGACTAGGGGTGACAACACTTCCATCTTTATAGTTGTGAGTGGTATGCTTCCTGGTTGCCATAATTTTGCTTTCTATTTTTCTTGCTAACCTGAATGCCTTCTCTAATGAATCAGGTTCCCAAAGGCGAACATCATGTTGGATATTATCCTTTAAAGACCCTAAAACACATCAATCCTATGCTCCTCTGGAATATTTTTTACCCTTATGTTCAATTTTTGGAACTCCTCAATGTGCTCCATTATTGAACCCTTTTGTTTGAAACTTATCAATTGGCTAAAAAAAGTGTTGCTTTTTGTATCCTCATAATGTGCTGTCAATTCTTCCGTAAAAATTGCCCAAGTGATAATTTGTTTACGAGAGGAAAGCCATTGATACCATACAAACTGATTTGGTTCCAAATATAAAGTTGCAATACGTACCTTTTGTGTGTTTTGCACATTATTGAGATCGAAAAATTGCTCCATCTGTAATATCCATGTTGCAGGATCCTTGCCATCAAACTTCCTCATATCGATTTTTGGAATATGGTGGGTTTTCGATCCCACATTGGAGTCTATGAAATCATGATTAACATTTCTTTTGTTCGCATCATGAGTTTCCTTTACAACCTTTTCACCATTAGTAAGTATTTCTTGTAGAAAATGTGTCAAATCTGCCATGTCCGTCTTCAAATCTGTCTTCAAATCTACCTTCAAATCGTCCATCTTAGCTTCCATGCCCTTTATCTTAGATTCCACTCCATTTATCTTAGCTTCTGTTAGCTTTTGTGAGCGTGACATTTGTTGCACTTGTTCTTGTAATTTTGATATATCATGTAGCATTTCTTCCTCTTCTTCATGAGTCATGCTAGGGCTTTCAGGTTGCTTACTAGGTGTTTGCATTTTCTTTCCTCGGGGCATCCATTACCGATAATAATTCTCTACTATGCCCTTTGAATTCCTTCAAAATAAATTTTCAAACCAATCTTAAGCAAAAATTTAAAATAATCTACACACCTTTTTTCAGTTTGTAGGAGCTCGATATTGCCTCTGATGTATCTATGTACTTTCAGATCATCCAGTTCTAAAATTGTGACCTGCAGTATCCCTCTATGTCCTCTTTCCAATGCCACCAATCTGATCAAAATTGGATTCTCCAAGGAAGAGTTATGCAAAATCTCCCACAGTGACTTGATTATAGACTAGCTCAGTAGAGCGAACTTGTACGACGTGCCACGAGTCATTGTTTCGACCTTTGGCTCTGAAAAATATATACAAGAAACTATAGTCCATCCTCTTTCTGTAACTTCTTACGAAATTTCAATCAGATGCACAGAGAGAAAGTAATGACAATTTTCCCCAGGTCCCCTGTTTGGAATGAAATTTAGGAGTCTACAAGAATACCAACTTCCTCAGATCATATCTCTGCAAATATAGCACGAACAGCTCTGAAATTTGGACACGAGATTCAGAGCGATTTCTTCTCAAATGGATTTTTTTTTTAGCTTCTGAAACGTCGCAGAAAAAAATTTATAGCGAAAATGCGACGATGACCTGTTTGGAGTAGCGAAACCCTAGAATCCAAAGCTCTGATACCAAATGTTATGAAACCAGCTCAAGAAAAGATAGAAAAGATAGATCAACGCCTTAGAATTCAGCCTCTTCGAGGGGGCAACCTCCTTTACATTACATAAATGAACAATTCTTGGATGATTCAAATGACAAAACCTTCTTTCTATATATAGAAGTCTAAGGAGTCACAATATAACCCAGCTGACCTAACAATAATAATATAAAGCCACAAAAATAACAATAGAGGGATTCTATGGGGCACAGTAATAACAATATGGGGATAATAGGGGCACAACAATATTAATAAGGTATGCAACTACAATATTAATGGGGTAATCACTAGTATTATAGGGACCCAACACAATTTCAGATAAAGACTTTGACACAAAGAGGAACAATGCCTTTCCAAGATTACAGGCAGTTTATGGACCTATGTGACCAAAGCACATCAGAAGATAAGGCAAAGATGGCAGAAGTCTACCTGCATAACATGGCCCTCACAGACATGAATGTGTGGGACCCCAATTCCAGGCTAGGGGACCTGCAACTAATGGCCATGGCCTCATGGATGAACCATGAAGAGTTAAGGGCAGCAGAAATAAGAAGGTTGATGATAAAGGAGCAGAATGAGCCATTAATGATCAGCGCTGAGCCATCAGACCGGATGGCACTCATCAACACACATAACCTGTTTACCCATAATCCTCAGATTTCCCCTAGATATATAAGTGATCAAGCACAAGCCATTGCACATTTTGAGGATATGGAAAGGTTACTTAGGGATCACTGTGTACATGCATGTATGAGGAGATGGAATGAATTACCACACAGTCTGCAGATCAGGGAATATCATTCCCCAATGAGGATGAGGGAGGCATTAAGGAGAGTGCCAATGTATAAGCGCTCCATGCAAAGGCTAAAGATCAATTGGATTGGCCTCAAATTGAGTCCCCCATTGCTGCTAGGCATGGTGGAAGGCAGAAGAGAAGCAGAAGAGTAGGATCAGTGGGAAGAAATAGACAGGAAGGAAGGATTCTATGACAAGGAAGAAGAGACCACATTAGAAGCATGGGATGCTAGTAAAGCCACCAGGGCCATAAAAGATGAGGAGATGGAATAAGTTGCTTAGAGGATGAGCAACACTTTCAGTAGGGGGGTGATGATGAGCCTCATAAATGGGTAATTATATGGGCTCATTTTACCTCCTAACTTAGTCAAATCAACCATTCTCCTAGCTTATTGTGTGATTTTCTAATTATATTTATGCTTATAGAGTGAGTTGAGTTAGTTATGATGCCATGTGGTCTAATATTGATGAATTTTGTGGTCAAAGTCAAGGATCCAGTGGACAAATAGTAGCAATAACTCGAAGTCGACAAAGGAGAGGACTTATATGAGGGATTCCCCCTCATTTATTACTCCTCACTTCGAATTCTCCTTCATTCAGCTCGGAGTACAAGCAGCCAAGTCATGCATTAGCAGGTAGCCGAGCAAGTGGAGGATCACTGATGACTATCTCAAGTTTTGGGAGCCAAGCCTCCCTAATTTTAAGGAAGTTGTTGGTAGCTTCATTTGTATAAGTAGAGAGGCCTAGGGCCTCACTAGGGTCTAATTTTTGTTGGATTTTTGTTGTACTTTTTCTTATGTAAACTCTGCTCAACTTCGAGCTTATTATTTTGACAGGTTCATGTAATCTTGTTATTATTTTGGAAATAAAGATGGAATCCTTTTTGAGTTAGCATTGAGTTACCTCATAGGGCTGAATATCTTGGGTTAGGGCCCAATCCAAGCATCCAAGCTCCTCTTTACTTGTATTTGTATGTTTTATTTTAGTTGTAGATTAGATTGATGTTAGATGTATTTCTTTCATGGTTAAGAATAGGTTGCTTTTTATGATTCAGTAGTTTGCTTCCATTTGTGCTTTCTATAGCAAGTTAAGTAGTGGTAAAGAAAAGATTCAAAAGGCTAGCAATAGTGCCTTGGCCTCTCTTCCTCCCTTTGGGACCATGATCTGAGGCAAAGACCCTCTTGCTGCCCCAAAAACACAGATTTTCCTCATTCATAGGACTTCTAGTGTTTACAACTTTTTAGTTGGTTAATAGTTTGCTTTGCTTAGGAACTTCTCTATCATGCTCACTTCTATATTTACCATAGTCTTCTTCCATGCTTTCATTTCTTGCAGAAGTTATCAACATTTCCTTTCATAGATCATAGTTTAGATTAGTTTGATGCAAAACTTTGTTTTTCTAGATGCACTTATTTCATCGCTTGCTTCATCTCATTGGTTGACTGTCAGTTGTCTATGCAGTAGATATCTTCTAACAGCAGATCAGCTTATCAGCCATCCCATCCTCCATCTGATCCATGCCCTACAGGTCGCCCAAGTCTCCCCTCAATTTTGCCTTAGTTTCCTGCATTTTCCATAGAATTCCTTCCTCTCTCCTTGAGCAAATCCAATCATCTTTCTCTCTCCTAATGATTCTTGGTAGACCCTACATGCCCTAAAACCTCATTCCAACCTTCATCCACCTTTTCCACCCACTCTCACACCCTCAAAATAGCCAAAACTGCTCTCGGTCTCCTCCTGTAGGCCTCCTGTAGAATGTTGTTTTTCCTCCTGTAGATTTCCTGTGTCCTCTTGTAGATTTTCTTGTAGGCTTTCTTTTGAAGGCCGAGTGTGGGAAAAGCATCCAAAAGGCCACTTGAGACCTTCTAGGACCCAACCACACCATCCCACATCCTCTCAAGCCCCAAAACCGCCTTTCAACACCACCTATTCGCTGCCACATTCACAAACAATAAATCACACACATGTCAAATTCACATAAAAATACATAAAAATCCAAAAAGATGTTTTGTTCTCATTTACTTCCAGAAATAGCTTAGTTAGATGTTGTTTACTTCTTTGAATAGATATATGGCATTCTTCTCATGGTTTTCATCAGGGAAAATTTTAAGAATACCCCCTAAATTTAAATGTATAATAAATGGGGGAATCTCCATGGTATATAGGAAAAATGGAAGGTGATTTTATCAATAATATGATATGTATATATAATTTTTTGGCGAATCTCTCACTAGGCATGGCAAATATTTTACTCAATTATAAAATCTTGTGTTTATTGAATACACAAATGAAATCATTTCATTTCTTTAAAATATCTTTTGAAATCAAAATTACCGAAATTACATATTGATAACCTAGTGGGTGTAGGATAAAATTCACTCGTGCCATTCACAGAAAGCATGAGAAAAAACCTAATACTATATATAAAACCAAGAAAAATTCAAATTCATCACTTCTAGGGACCTCATAACTACCCTGCCAATACACAAGTATGTTCCTATTTGCAATTAGAAAAATTACCCAAATTACAATTTGTTTACTCCAGCATATGTTGGGAAGTTATAGAAGGATGACTAGTGCAATCAATCCATTCCTTTTAGCCCTGGATTTGTTTCAGTTTAAAACATAAGTATACAAATATACTTGTCCAATGTCTATGCTTTAACCATTCACCTTAAGATGTTTTTACAATATAATTTCCAAAGTCTATTTAATATCTTCATTATCTATAAGTAGAACTTCAACGTAAATCACATAAAGAGAGACATTTGTCGATGCGTTTCGAACCAACCAGTGTGGCTCATCATCAGGACAAGTTGAAGAAACAGATCTAGATTTGCATGTTAAATAGTTTGAGCAGAGCCTCCAATGGCTATCTTCATTAACGACTAATTTTGACTAAGGGACGATAGTCAAAAAGGCAAAAAGATCATTTAATGGGAGTTAGTTATTGATTATATAAAAGAAATAATTCTAGAAGTTGACTACGTTAATAGTTTATTAAAAACCATGACTTATATGGGAATTAGTTAATTTAAGGACCTGACATCTATATATATATATATATATATATATATATAAATCTAAAAAATGTAAGGTAATTTCAAGAAAATAGTAGTTATAATAACTATATATTCCTAGAAAGATCAACTTAAATAGATATATATATATATTATATATATATATATATATATATATATATAAAAATAATACAAGTTAGGGAAAGGTATAATCTAAAAATTCAATAAAGAGGGAATTAAAGACTAATATATATATAAATATATAAAGTAGGTTAGTTAGTTAAAATGAACTAATTTTATATGATGATTACTAATAAAAATATAAATTCAAAGGACATTAGTTATATAAAAGATAAATATATTTATGTATATAAGGTAACATTAAAATTATAGTAATTAAATATTAATACTCAGTTAAAAAAATAAAAATAAATAAATAAATAGCTAAATAAATAAATAATAATAATAATAATAATAGTTACAATTATATTCATTAATAAGCAACAGGAAGAACTAAAGGAAAGATCGCCTAACGACAAAGAAGGAGAAGGACCCAAGAAAGTCAAAAACAAGAAGGACAAAACCCTAATGAAAGCAAAGAAGACGACAAGGGGGGAGGGGGGAAAAAGGAGGAAGACTAGGATGAAAGGGCAGGGATCCAACATCTACTGATCTTCCAGCTGTCATCTCTATTGAGATTGTTTGGCCTTCTTTCAATCTCAATAGCTTCCCTGAATTTTCGATGATGGAACTGAGCAACTTTGGCGACAACCTTGGCCTCCTCAATACACACCTGATGCTTGGTCTTTTCCACATGCTCCGCCAATGCTGAGGACTTGGATCTCCCATGTCTTAGGTCAGCAGCATGTTCGCTGATCCTCTGATGGATGGACCGCCTTGTTTCCCCAATATAGGGGGTCCCACAAGAACAAGGGATCAAGTAGACACCCTTCATGTCCTTAGGGTTAATGGGATCTTTCACCGATTGAAGGGAATTGCGAATGATGTTGAGGGGCCTAAAGGTTGAGGGAATCTCATACCTCTTAAGGATCCGAGCAATCTTGTCCGTGGCCCCCTGGACGTAGGGAAGATGGACACCTAGACGGCGCTCTTTAGGCTCTTTATTAATTAACGCATTTTTAGAGGCTTTACGGAAAGCCTTCTGACCTAGGCGCCTACTATATCCATTTTGCACAAAGACATCAAGGAGATGGGATCTTTCCTTATCAAAGCTCTCACTATCAGAAATCCTAAGGGCACGAGTAGCGAGGGTGTTAAGAACACCCATCTTCTGAGCAGGGAAATGATGGGAATCGGCATGAAGATACTGCTCAGTGTGTGTTTTCTTTCGAACATAGAGTGAGAGAGATAGCCATCCTTATTCCTGGATAAAAGAATGTCCAGGAAAGGGAGGCAACCGTTGACCTCTTTTTCCATGGTGAACTTGATGGCCGAGGACTGGCTATTGAGGTGATTAAAGAAGTGATCCAGCTCCTCTGTACCATGGGGCTAGATGACATTAGTGTCATCTACATACCTTTTCCAAAGCTTGGGAAGGAGACGAGACGACGCTAAAGCTTTGGCTTCGAAATCTTCCATAAAAAGATTCGCAACAATAGGGGAAAGAGGGGAACCCATGGCAACACCACATGTCTGCTCATAGAACTCACCCTCGAAATAGAAGAAAGTGGAAGTGAGACAGATCTCCACCAGATGCGCGGTATCGGGATCTGTTAGGCGAAAGATCACTTACAAGGCCTCCTTTATAGGGATGCAAGTATAAAGGGAGACCACATCAAAGCTGACGAGAATGTCCTCAGGGCTAAGCTTAATATCTTTAAGCTCCTTAATGTAGGAAGCAGAGTCTTTCACGAAGGACTCAGTGCGGCCAACCAGGGGCTTAAGTTTAAGGGCAAGGAACTTAGCCAGAAGATAAATCAGACCGCCAATGGTATTGACGATAGGCCTCAGAGGAGCCCCTTCCTTGTGAATCTTTGGTAACCCATAGATTCTAGGAGTAATGGGATTGCTCTCAATGAGCTTGTGGCATAGGGAACTCACCGAGTTATTCGATTTGATGGCGAGAAACACAGACCTAGAAATCTTCTTCAGAGGGTTCTTGGGAAGTTTTTTATAACTGCCACTATTGTGAAGATGATCTAACATCTTCCTGCGGTAATCATCCTTGTTAAGGATGACCGTGGCTCCTCCTTTGTTCGCTTTCAGAACTACAATATCTTTGTTCTGATTTAAGGATTTTAGGGCAGAGAACTCCTCATTACTGAGGTTCTTCCGATGGGGCTTCGCTTTTCTAAGGATGATAGCACAATCCTGCGTAATAGTGTCCTTGATCCTATCCGGAAGATCTCTAATCCCATATTCCACGTCGCAAATAATGTCATCCACTGGGATATTTCTAGGGGCAAGGGCAAAGTTTAGACCCTTGCTTAAAAGGCTAAACACAGCAGGGGAGAAAGAAAAGCTAGAAAGATTAATAACCTTATTATTCTTGGAAGGAGGGGGAATCATATTGTTATGGTTAATGATAAGAACTTCCTTGCCATTATGGGGAAAAATATTATTATTAGTATCACACAAGTTGATATTATTATTGTTATTATTATGAGAATTATTATTATCTTTATTATAAGAATTATTGTTATCAATATCATTAATATTGTTATTAATATTATTATAATTATCATTATTATTCATGATACTATTATTATTATCATGGGTAATATTATAATTATATAAATAATTATTAATAATATTATAACTATTATTACAATCCTTATTATTCATAATATTATTCAACTTATGCAAATTATCCTTATTAATAATATTAACACCCTCTCTTCGGCACGATTGGCTGCTTGCGGACTGGATGAGGAGGGGTTTAATAATATCATTACTCTTATTAATATCACGGCCATTATTAAAAACCGAGGGGCTAAGATTGTTAACGTCAGACCACCCACCATTGAAAAACTGCCACTGGCATGCAGAGAAACAGGAAAGATCAGTCTCATATGAAGTCGAGATCGAGCCTCCTTCCCGATCAACGACATCACAGTTTCTGTCCAGAAGCAGACCCTGATCCTGGGATGGTGAGCGAGAACTCTCGTCACTCCGTTCCACTGCGCCATTACTCAGGTCCATCGAACCATGTAGATCACGCGGAGACAAAACTGAATGATCACCTTGGTCAGCAGCTTCCCTACACCGGATGTTATTATAATCCTTATTATACATGATATTATTCAACTTATGCAAATTATCCTTAATAATAATATTAACACTCTCTCTTTGGCTCAATTGGCACCTTGCGGACCGGCTGTGGAGGTGTTTAATAATATTATCACTCTTATTATTATAAAGGCCATTATTAAAAACCAAAGGTCTAAGGCTGTTAACGCCAGAACACCCACGGTTGACTGTCTGTCGTTGGCACGCAGAGAAACGAGAAAGATCAGGCTCATATGAAGCCGAGATCGAACCTCCTTCCCTGTCAGCGACATCACATTTTCTGTCCAGAAGCAGACAATGATCCTGAGATGCTGAGCGAGAACTCTCGTCCTTCCGTTCCACCGCTCCATTACTCAGGTCAACTGAGCCATGCCGATCACGCGGAGGAAAAACCGAATGATCACCTTGGTCAGCAGCTTCCCTAAATCGGTTGAATAATAATGATAAAACCGAATATTACCCATGATAATAATAATAGTATCATGAATAATAATGATAATTATAATAATATTAATAACAATATTAATGATATTGATAACAATAATTCTTATAATAAAGATAATAATAATTCTCATAATAATAACAATAATAATATCAACTTGTGTGATACTAATAATAATATTTTTCCCCATAATGGCAAGGAGGTTCTTATCATTAACCATAACAAAATGATTCCCCCTCCTTCCAAGAATAATAAGGTTATTAACTTTTCTATCTTTTCTTTCTCCCCTGCTATGTTTAGCCTTTTAAGCAAGGGTCTAAACTTTGCCCTTGCCCCTAGAAATATCCCGGTGGATGACATTATTTGCGACGTGGAATATGGGATTAGAGATCTTCCCGATAGGATCAAGGACACTATTAGAGAGGATTGTGCTATCGTCCTTAGAAAAGCTAAGCCCCCTCGGAAGAACCTCAGCAATGAGGAGTTCTCTGCCCTAAAATCCTTAAATCAGAACAAAGATATTGTAGTTCTGAAAGCGGACAAAGGAGGAGCCACGGTCATCCTTAACAAGGATGATTACCGCAGGAAGATGTTAGATCATCTTCACAATAGTGGCAGTTATAAAAAACTGCCCAAGAACCCTCTGAAGAAGATTTCTAGGACTGTGGCTCTCGCCATCAAATCGAATAACTCGGTGAGTTCCCTGTGCCACAAGCTCATTGAGAGCAATCCCATTGCTCCTAGAATCTATGGGTTACCGAAGATTCACAAGGAAGGGGCTCCTCTGAGGCCTATCGTGAATACCATTGGTGGTCCGACTTATCTTCTGGCTAAGTTCCTTGCCCTTAAACTTAAGCCCCGGGTTGGCCGCACTGAGTCCTTCATGAAAGACTCTGCTTCCTACATTAAGGAGCTTAAAGATATTAAGCTTAGCCCTGAGGACATTCTCTTCAGCTTTGATGTGGTCTCCCTTTATACTTGCATCCCTATAAAGGAGGCCTTGGAAGTGATCTTTCACCTAACAGATCCCGATACCGCGCATCTGGTGGATATCTGTCTCACTTCCACTTTCTTCTGTTTCGAGGGTGAGTTCTATGAGCAGACATGTGGTGTTGCCATGGGTTCCCCTCTTTCCCCTATTGTTGTGAATCTTTTTATGGAAGATTTCGAAGCCAAAGCTTTAGCATCATCTCGTCTCCTTCCCAAGCTTTGGAAAAGGTATGTAGATGACACTAATGTCATCTAGCCCCATGGTCCAGAGGAGCTGGATCACTTCTTTAATCACCTCAATAGCCAGTCCTCGGCCATCAAGTTCACCATGGAAAAAGAGGTCAACGGTTTCCTCCCTTTCCTGGACATTCTTTTATCCAAGAATAAGGATGGCTATCTCTCTCACTCTGTGTTCCGAAATAAAACACACATTGAGCAGTATCTTCATGCCAATTCCCATCATTTCCCTGCTCAGAAGATGGGTGTTCTTAACACCCTCACTACTCGTGCCCTTAGGATTTCTGATAGTGAGAGCTTTGATAAGGAAAGATCCCATCTCCTTGATGTCTTTGTGGAAAATGGATATAGTAGGTGCCTAGGTCAGAGGCTTTCCGTAAAGCTTCTAAAAATGCATTAATTAAGAAAGAACCTAAAGAGCGCCGTCTAGGTGTCCATCTTCCCTACGTCCAGGGGACCACGGACAAGATTGCTCGGATCCTTAAGAGGTATGAGATTCCCTCAACCTTTAGGCCCCTCAACACCATTCGCAGTTCCCTTCGATTGGTGAAAGATCCCATTAATCCTAAGGACATGAAGGGTGTCTACTTGATCCCTTGTTCTTGTGGGACCCCCTATATTGGGGAAACAGGGCGGTCCATCCATCAGAGGATCAGCGAACATGCTGCCGACCTAAGACATGGGAGATCCAAGTCCTCAGCATTGGCGGATCATGTGGAAAAGACCAAGCATCAGGTGTGTATTGAGGAGGCCAAGGTTGTCGCCAAATTTGCTCAGTTCCATCATCGAAAATTCAGGGAAGCTATTGAGATTGAAAGAAGGCCAAACAATCTCAATAGAGATGACGGCTGGAAGATCAGTAGATGTTGGATCCTTGCCCTTTCATCCTAGTCTTCCTCCTTTTTCCCCCCTCCCCCCTTGTCGTCTTGTTTGCTTTCATTAGGGTTGTGTCCTTCTTGTTTTTGACTTTCTCGGGTCCTTCTCCTTCTTTGTCGTTAGGCGTTCTTTCCTTTAGTTCTTCCTGCTGGTTATTAATGAATATAATCGTAACTATTATTATTATTTTTATTATTATTATTTATTTATTGATTTATTATTATTATTATTATTATTATTATTATTTATTTATTTAGTTATTTATTTGATTTTTTTATTTTTTATTTTTTATTTTTAACTGAGTATTAATATTTAATTACTATAACCATAATGTTACCTTATGTACATAAATATATTTATCTTTTATATAACTAATGTCCTTTGAATTTATATTTTTATTAGGTAATCACCATATAAAATTAGTTCATTTTAACTAACTAACCTACTTTATATATTTTTATATATATTAGTCTTTAATTCCCTCTTTATTGAATTTTTAGATTATACCTTTCCCTAACTTGTATTATTTTTATTTTTATATATATATTTTAATCTATTTAAGTTGATCTTTCTAGGAATATATAGTTATTATACCTATATATATATATATATATATATATATATATATATAGATGTCAGGTCCTTAAATTAACTAATTCCCATATAAGTCACGGTTTTTAATAAACTATTAACGTAGTCAACTTCTAGAATTATTTCTTTTATATTATCTATAACTAACTCCCATTAAATGATCTTTTTGCCTTTTTGACTACCGTCCCTTAGTCAAAATTAGCCGTTAATGAAGATAGCCGTTGGAGGCTCTGCTCAGACTATTTAACATGCAAAGCTGGATCTGTTTCTTCAACTTGTCCTGACGATGAGCCACACTGGTTGGTTCGAAACGCGTCGACAAATGTCTCTCTTTATGTGATTTACGCCGAAGTTCTACTTATAAATATTATGGATCACAGAAGCCTCAATTCAACATCTTCATTATCATAAAAACCAACCTATATCCATCTTAACTCCACATCTACCACTCTTAGGGGGATGAAATCTATTTATCCCTCTACGCACTTCGTAGACCCAGAATTAAGATGGATCTAAGATGATATAATTTCCCCTTTAAATAGTTTATGCTCACATGAATACCATGGTATTACCATGGGTCAACCATGGGTTATCATAAACCTGGAGCTTAAAAATTACTATTAGTAATTTATAAAAATTAATAAAATTAATAGTTGATTTTTATTTTATTTTTTATTTTAACCAAGCTAAAATGTTTAACATACATTAAATTAAAACATCCATTTTTACTCTTGATTGGATCAAATATTTTTTCACTCTATGCTAGTTTGCATATCACAATATTTGATACCTCTCGGGGGTTAGTATATCCAGAGTAAAGATGGATCTATGCTGGTTTAATTCCCCCATTTAAATAGGCTACATTCCAGGTGAATACCATGGGTCAATACCATGTGCCATTTTGGTGAATACCATGGGTCAATACCATGTGTCATTTTTATTTTTATTAATACTAATATTAGGGTTAATAATGTTTTTTTGCATGGTATTAATAACAATCTAGTCCATGGTAATTGTCCCATAGTATTTTGCCCATAGGTTTCACCTAAATATAATGCATTTCTTGAGCTTCATAAATAGAATGAGGGTTATGGACTAAATATAAAAAGAGGTTTTATTTATTTACCATGCGTCTAGTTTATTTATATTTTTATTTATTTACCATACCTTTTGAGTGAGTATAAAAAGACGTTTTTTTTATTTACCATACCTCCACTTTACTTATATTTTTATTTGTTTACACCTTTGCATGTATATAAGGTGACTTATGGAGTAAATATAATTTTTTTTTTATCTATTTACCATACCTCTCATTTATTTATATTTTTATTAATTTACCATACCTCTTTTATAAATATGGTATTTGGGCCTTTGGCCCATAGGATTCACTTAAATAAAACCTATTCTTGAAAATGGGCGAATGGAAGGTTGTAACTCCTAATTTCAAGGGCTAAATTTACCTTTTTTACCCTCTCCCTTAAAATAAGGTGGACTATTTGAGGTGATTTGTAAAAATGTACTATGATACAAAATATTCGCCCACTAAAAATTTAAAACCCCTTAATTTCGCCAAAGAGCGAACATTCGCCCCAAAAATTTTCTATGGTTTTCATAGTGCTTTCTGCAAAAGTAGGATTAGTTGGTTAAGTAGGATTTACTCGGTTGCTTTACATTTCAGTCTTTCTCCTTTTTGCAGTTAGAGTAGTATCTGTACAGTATTCTTTCTCTCCTTTCATCACATATAGAGCTTCTTCTGGAATCCATAGAAGTTGGCTTGAGATCCTAGTGATCTTGCACCAGCTGACCAAGTGACAACCTGCAGTAAGAACTAGTACTTGTGCATACAACACCGTGGCTTCCAAGTTTGTTACGAACTACCGGGTTGATAAGAGTAAGGAAGGCAGCCCAAGAGTTGCAGCATTATTGCTGCAATACTGGTGCTCACCAGTTTGTACAACATAGACGTGAGAAAAACCTCCACCAGGAGACATAATTAAAACAAATTTTTGAATTGATCTCAAATGTTGTTAACCTAGCTGATACTTCAACCATCAAGTCCTAGTGTTCGTAATTAAGGGGGAGTGTTGGAGTGTTTTAAGTACTTCCAATTTTCTAGTAATTTCTAGTAGTGTCTAAATTTAGGAAAAATTAGTCATGCATGCATGAGCTAAAATTGGTATCGCTATAATTAGCATTCTAAATATATTTCTCGAAGATTCTCCATGATTTCTTTTTGGTCTATTTAGACATGTATCCTTAAGCAATTCAAGAATTTGATTTAAAGAGTCATATTTTTGTTATATATCATTGTATGGTTTATTGTGTGTTATTGTGAATTACTTGTGAATGTTTAATTATTCTAATGGTGTGTTTTCTTCTTCCGTCCATAAAAACATATTTGAAAAAGCGTAAGAAATTTGTCAATAAATAATAAAATGCACATGATTTAGATATTTTTTGTAAGTTCTACAATAGTGAGGCTACATCATGGTCATATCCAAGAATAACACCCGAATAGGGTGGTAAATTGAACCGATGACTTAACATATAGGAGAGCCTTAACAATGCACCCAATCACCGTCTATCCAAGACTCTCTAGACCATGATTTAGATAATTTTACCCTAAAAAAAATCCCTTATTATTATTTTTTGGATAAATCCAAATATAGTATATGTTTTGGCATATGAGGAAACATAATCATAAAAAGGGACAATATTTAGGTTGTTTAATAATAAGATGTATTAATTTTGTAAAGTGTATTTTGTTAGATAGTATTATTTCATAAAAAAGCTATGACTTTCAATTAATTTCTATTTTTTTTATTGTAAATCATTTTTTTAGAATTGGTTGTTGATTATTTTTATGTGGTTTTTAAATTGAATTGTCATATATAAAAATTATATTAAAAAATAAAAAATATAAAAATGTCATAATAATTTAGTTTTTGTTACAATACCATGAGACAATATTATGAATTATCAATATCACATGCCCAGAAACCATAACTCATTTCAAAATAAAAATATTTTTTTTTAATTTAACACTTTTTTAATTAAAAGGTGATACTTACAATATAACAAGATTCTTAATCATGGATATTTACTGTCATTTTACAATTCGTATTATTAACTTGTAAATAGGATTTGTTATAATACCATGTGCTAGTACCATGGCTTATTAACACCACTTGCCCAAAAACCATAACTCATTTCAAAACCAAAATATTTTATTTTAATTTTGTTTATAACATTTTTATGAGCAATTAGGTTTTTTTAATTTAAAATAAAATTCGATATGTATATACTTAAATCCAAATAAAGTTTGATATATATAAACTCTCAATTTGGTTGTAGATAAAAAAAATTGATCTTGCAAAATATTATGAAGAAGGTTTTAAGGGCAGGCACCCAACAATTACTAATCTTTGTTCAATAAGATTTGAATGAAAACATTCTTTCCAAGATTGCAATGGTAACTATGTCCAAAGAAACATGAGATATTTGGTAATGAAATAAATCGAAAGGCGGAGCAATACTAATAAGCACCAAGGTGAGCCATGAAGCATTGTAGTTTTTGATGAAGCAATTCTTTTAATAGAAGAACTAGAAGATTTGGATAACGTAGAAGTAATTGGAGAAGTTCTGGAAGAGATTGTTGAAGTAGAAAAAGAAATACAAGACATGAAGAGTGAAATTATAATGTGCAATATGGAGATTTTTTTTAAATAATTGCAAAACAAATATGTGATTATGTACAAGATGTAGAATATGAAAATAGTGAAAAACATGAATCCCATTATGTAGATACACATGTCAAAGATGAAATTGAAACCACCATTGCAACAACAGCAACAACAACAAGTGAGAAGAATCTAGCAGTGAAAATTGAATTTGATTATGAGGTTGAATTAGTATTTCTTAAAGAGTGGCTTTTAAAGCCCAAGTATGATAGAGATGAAAGTGACTATGGAAAAATTGTTATTACTACAACAGAAGAATGATCATTAACTATAAAGGAAACCATCATAGTTTTTGAATCAGTTCCAACAATAGAAGAGGAGATGAAAGAAAATGAAGAAGTTATATTTGATCTTGCAAGATTGACATAAAAGTCCAATCAATAGTAGTTGATGTACTAGAAAGTGCACAAGAAGAACTAGATGAGGACACAAATAAGACAACGAAATATTGAAGAAAAACACGAGAGTGAAGATGAAGTTGAATAAGAAGAAAAAATACACAAACTATAAATTTTGGAGCAAAAAGAAGTAAATGTTTGTACAACATATACATGAGAAAAACCTCCACCAGGAGACATAATTAAAACAATTTTTTGAATTGATCTCAAATGTTGTTAACCTAGCTGATACTTCAACCATCAGGTCCTAGTGTTTGTAATTAAAAGGGAGTGTTGGAGTGTTTTAAGTACTTCCAATTTTCTAGTAATTTCTAGTAGTGTCTAAATTTAGGAAAAATTAGTCATGCATGCATGAGATAAAATTGGCATTGTTATAATTAGCATTCTAAATATATTTCTAGAAGATTCTCCATGATTTCTTTTAGGTCTATTTAACCATGTATCCTCAAGCAATTCAGGAATTTGATTTAAAGAGTCACATTTCTGTTATATATCATTGTATGGTTTATTGTGTGTTATTGTGAATTATTTGTGAATGTTTAATTATTATAATAGTGTGTTTTGCTCTTATGTCCTTCAAACATATTTTAAAAAGTGTAAGAAATTTGTTAATAAATAATAAAATGGACATGATTTAGATGTTGTTTTGTAAGTTCTGTAATAGTGAGGCTACATCATGGTCATATCCAAGAAAAACACCCAAATAGGGTGGGGAATTGAACTGATGACTTAGCATTTATGAGATCTTTAACAATCCACCCAATCACCGTCTATCCAAGACTCTGTGGACCATGATTTAGATAATTTTACCCTAAAAAAAATCCTTTATTATTATTTTTTGGAGAAATCCCAATATAGTATATGTTTTGGCATATGAGGAAACATAATCCAAAAGAGGGACAATATTTAAGTTGTTTAATAATAAGATGTATTAATTTTGTAAAGTGTATTTGGTTAGATAGTATTTTATTTTGATAAAAAAACTATGACTTTCAATTAATTTCTATTTTTTTTAAATATAAATCATTTTTTTATAATTGGTTGTTGATTATTTTTATGTGGTTTTAAATTGAATTGTCATATATAAAAATTATATTAAAAAAAGAAGAAGCTAGAAGTGTCATAATAATTTAGTTTTTATTACAATACCATGAGCCAATACTATGGCTTATCAATATCACATGCCCAAAAACCATAACTCATTTCAAAATAAAAATATTTTGTTTTAATTTAACATTTTTAAAATTTAAATTTAATACTTACAATATAACAAGATTCTTAATCATGGATATTTACTATCATTTTACAATTTGTATTATTAACTTGTAAATAGGCTTTGTTACAATACCATTTCCTAGTACCATGGCTTATTAACACCGCTTGCTCAAAAACCATAACTCATTTCAAAATCAAAATGTATTATTTTAATTTTGTTTATAACATTTTTATGAGCAATTAATTTTATTTTTTTTAATTTAAAATAAAATTTGATATGTATAAACTTAAATCCAAAATAAAGTTTGATATACATAAACTCTCAAGTTGGTTGTAGATAAAAAATTATGATCTTGCAAAAGATTATGAAGAAGTTTTAAGGGCAAGGACCTAACAATTACTGATCTTTGTTCAATAAGATTTGAATGACAACATTCTTTCCAAGAGTGCAATGCTAACTATGTCAAAGGAAACTTGAGATATTTGGTAATGACATAAATCGAAAGGGGGCACAATACTAATGAACACCAACGTGAGCCGTGAAGCAATGTAGTTTTTGATGAAGCAAATGTTTTAATAGAAGAACTAGAAGATTTGGATATCATAGAAATAATTGGAGAAGTTCTGGAAGCAATTTCTGAAGTAGAAAAAGAAATACAAGACATGAAGAGTGAACTTATAATGAACAATATGGAGATTTTTTTTAAATAATTGCAAAACAAATATGTGATTATGTACAAGATGTAGAATATGAAAATAGTGAAAAACGTGAATCCCATTATGTAGATACACATGTCAAAGATGAAATTGAAACCACCATTGCAACAACAACAAGAAGTGAGAAAATCTAGCAGTGAAAATTGAATTTGATTATGAGGTTGAATTAGTATTTCTTAAAGAGTGGCTTGCAAAGCCCAAGTATGATAGAGATGGAAGTGAGTATGGAACAACTGTCATGACTACAATAGAAGAATGATCATAAAATATAAAGGAAACCATCAAAATTTTTGAATCAGTTCCAACAATAGAAGAGGAGATGAAAGAAAATGAAGAAGTGATATTTGATCTTGCAAGGTTGACATAAAAGTTCAAACAATAGTAGTTGAGGTACTAGAAAGTGCACAAGAAGAAATAGATGAAGAAGACAAATAAGACAAGAAAATATTGAAGAAAAAAACGAGAGTGATGTTGAAGTTGAATAAGAAGAAAAAATACACAAACTATAAATTTTGGAGCAAACGAAGTAAATGTTTGTACAACATAGACGTGAGAAAAACCTCCACCAAGAGACATAATTAAAACAAATTTTTAAATTGATCTCAAATTTTGTTAACCTAGCTAATACTTCAACCATCAAGTCCCAGTGTTTGTAATTAAGAGGGAGTGCTAGAGTGTTTCAAGTACTTCCAATTTTCTAGTAATTTCTAGTAGTGTCTAAATCTAGGAACAATTAGTCATGCATGCATGAGCTAAAATTGGCATCATCATAATTAGCATTCTAAATATGTTTCTAGAAGATTTTCCATGGTTGCTTTTTGGTCCATTTAAACACGTATCCTCAAGCAATTCAAGAATTTGATTTAAAGAGTCACATTTCTGTTATATATCATTGTATGGTTTATTGTGTGTTATTATGAATTATTTGTGAATTTTTAATTATCATAATAGTGTGTTTTCCTCTTCCATCCATCAAAAATATTTGAAAAAGCATAAGAAATTTGTCAATAAATAATAAAATGCACATGATTTAGATATTTGTTTTTGTAAGTTCTGCAATAGTGAGGCTACATCGTGGTCATATCCAAGAATAACACCTGAATAGGACGGACAATTGAACCGATGACTTAACATATAGGAGAGCCTTAACAATGCACCCAATCAGCGTCTATCCAAGACTTTGTTGACCATGATTTAGATAATTTTACCCTAAAAAAAGATCCTCTTTGTTTTGTTTTTTGTTTTTGTTTTTGTTTTTTTTTTTCTTTTCTAAGAAATCGCAATATTGTATATGTTTTGGCATATAAGGAAACATAATCCAAAAAAGGGACAATATTTAAGTTGTTTAATAATAAGATGTACTAATTTTGTAAAGTGTATTTTGTTTGATAGTATTTTATTTTGATAAAAAAAACTATGAGTTTCAATTAATTTCCATTTTTTTTAAATCTAAATCGTTTTTTATAATTGGTTGTTGATTATTTTTATGTGGTTTTAAATTGAATTGTCATATATAAAAATTATATTAAAAAATATAAAATATAAAAGTGTCATAATGATTTAATTTCTGTTACAATACCATGAGCCAATACTATGGCTTATTAATATTACATGCCCAAAAACCATAACTCATTTCAAAATAAAAATATTTTGTTTTAATTTAACATTTTTTAAATTAAAATTTAATACTTACAATATAACAAGATTCTTAATCATGGATATTTACTATCATTTTAAAATTCATATTATTAACTTGTAAATAGGTTTTCTTACAATACCATGTGCTAGTACCATGACTTATTAACACCGCTTGCTCATAAACCATATCTCATTTCAAAATCAAAATATTTTATTTTAATTTTGTTTATAGCATTTTTATGAGCAATTACATTTTTTTTTTAATTTAAAATAAAATTCCATATGTATAAACTTAAATCTAGAATACAGTTTGACATATATAAACTCTTAATTTGGTTGTAGAAAAAAAATTTTGATCTTGCAAAAGATTATGAAGAAGTTTTTATTATGTTAAATTTTTATATTAGTTTTTAATATTATATTAATTTAAAACTATATTAAAGTATGTTTAATATCTATAAATATTTAAAATTATCACTCAAATTATTATTATTATTATTATTATTTAAAGAACAGGTATCATTTGTTATTAGGTAAAACTCTAAAGTGTGGGCTAGAACTTGTTACATATTTTATCTATGCTTCGTCCACTGATTTCAAAAAATTATTATGGCAACTATTACATCTTAAACTCATTCCTAATACATTTGTTCTATATAAATTATGTTCATACCATTTCCAAAAAACATCTAAGATCTCAACGTACTTGCAACACATACTTTTCTAATGGATTAATGAAAAAACTACATATTCCCATTGTCACTGTTGACCTCGGTTTCTTCTCTTCGTTCACTAGTTGAAGCAGGGGTGACTCTTATGAACTGGTACTCCCAATGTGGGGAACACATTCTATGCTCCTAGGTTATGATGATTCTGCACATTCTCCTCTGCCTTACTAGTCTAGACATCCATACTTGATCCAAGGGCTTCCACTATTTTTCTTTCCACATGTGATGTTAACATGTCGACTACCAATTGGATCCTGTCAACCTATGTTTCCTTAAGTCCAATTTTTGGTTGATTATAGTACTGTGAGCATGTGTTTCCTCTAGTATCATCCTTGATATGAAGACTGAGATATTTACTACATACTCCATTCCACCTTCCTGTTGAATTTTTGTACCATCTATCTCCCTTGAGCCTTCAATGTTTTCCTAGTTGTTCTTGCTTTGCAAAGAGAACTCCCACATCTTCCTAGTTTTAAATTCCTCAACTTGTTGTTCCTCTCTTTATACTTTCCATTACATCCATTGACTCGCATCGGGTCTTTGACTTCTCCTTTATTATTTTTGGCCTTTGTGAGCTGGAGGCAAGTGAGCAGATCCACTGACATCATACCCAGAAAAATTTCCATAACTATTTGAAATCTACAAGGAGCAAGCACGCTTCGATTAAATTCCTTTAGCTCAGTTCTCACCCCATTCCATTTAAATCCCTTACGATTTGTTGATGTCTGCCTCCACCTGTCTATTTTCCAGGGTCGCATGACGAAAAAGTTCTGCAAGCCATCATTGTTATAATATCTAATGTCTATCATTCTCCTCCACTGCATGAGGGTGTTTGGTATAGAATTCATCATCTCAATGATTATTCCATTAATTCTAGATAAATGCTCTTTCCTTCGCTCTTAAAGTTTTCATATGGTGGATGTTTTCTAATTGTATTTCTTGTGGTTTCTTATCATGGGATTGGTTTAATGGTGATGGCCCTTTTGTCTATTATTAACTAAACTTGTCCAAGTTGCACCCCTTGGTTTGCTAAGAAGTATGCCTTCAAGTTTAATTCTCATTTAATATGATAAAGGTTGACCCTTTCAAATTTGTCCAGGAGAATTTTTATTCAATGCAGCATAGGAGGCATGCTTTGCTCAGGGTTCCCTTTAGCTTTTCTTATTCGATGTAGCATTGGAGGCATGCTTTTCTCAAGGTTGCCTTTAGATTTTCTTGCTTGGCTTATAAATATCATTGAGTAACCGTAAACCTGAAAGTGACAAATTCCTGAGATGTGAGCCAAGTCAAGTCCTTATCATAATGCCAAATATTCTGCCTAATTATTGGATGCCTCCCCTAAACCCTAAGCAAATTTATTCTCCTTTTCTTTATCTAGAAAAAAAACCCTCCGTATCACTAAAATTATTATTATTATTTAAAAATATCAACATTTTGCATAAAACACAAATAATAAACAACCAGGATATATATTATAATTGCTCTTAATTCAAAAATTATATATATTTAACAATATAATATTCAAAATAAACTTTAATTTTTCAGAATATAAAATTTATAAAAACAAAAATCGAAAGTCGTACGGATTTTTCCTAACCACGCAAGCTATATTCCATTCACGATTTAATTATTTATAAATTATTATAAGTTTAATTATATATTTTTTCCAAAGTGTGTGATATATTAATGTTGGAAAAATGACATAGTTAAGAATCGAGAGGTATTTGAGACAATGGGGTTAATGAAAAATTGAATTTTGATCAAGGAAAATTTTAAGGATGGAAATTTTTCTTGAAGACTAAAAACATTGGTGAATCTCACTAATCCCTAATATGCAAACTATAAAATGTTTATTGAGATATTTGTAAAATTATTCAAATTTATAATGATTTTTTATATAGTCTCTATATAACATTGGCAATTTTTAAAGTAAAATAATTTTATATTTTAAAATTTGGGTGAATTGTCTTTTATAAAAATTGGAAATTGGCGAATCTTTTTTGTGGAAAAATCATGTAAACTTAGCCCAATGGGCGAACATTAGCCCCTAAAATTTTCCATGATTTTGATGTTGAGGCAAAAGATAGATATGTGAGAATATAGAGTAGTAGAGTTGTTTGAAAATTGATTTTTTTTTTTTTAATGTTAGGGATATTAATTTCATCTTATTACATTAGGATGTTATTATAAATATGATATTATGAAAGAAATTTTGATGTTATAATATAATATTGATGTTATTATCATCATTTTGGGAACTGTGACAATCATCATCCCCTCGCTCATCAGCTTCCCCAACGACTCCTCGATGTGCTCCATCAAGATTGGATCGAGGAACAATCTAGGGTGGTCCTCGGCTCGTCCAGCAACAATTCCTACACAACCAAATTTAGAAAAAAAATAAAGTGACAAAATTCTTCTCCGACGACGCAAATTAGTCTCGATTCCCACAAGCATAACTACATTTAGAGAAATCAGGACTGACCTTAAGCTCGTTGGCGAGAGTCCTGGCCAAGGCCACCGGTTGGGCCTACCCCACAGAAAGACCACTGACAGATCTAGAAGCTTACAACGAATCTAAGTCCTCCAAGCCCAGATACTTACCCACCTCGGGGCAACTTTTCCAAATCCACCAAGCCCAAATACTCAACCACATTTTAATCTGACAATTTCTCCCCGCGGAGAGCCGGCCCATACCTTATGTTATCTTCAACGCTTCCTTTGTATAAACAAAATTATCCCCACACAATTCATGAAGATGAATATGACTTCTGTAGCTACAAGTGTTAGTTTGATTGATAGATATTTGTGTGGAAATTTGTGTAGATTTCAAGATCAATTTGATTGACATTCTTTTTTAAGATTATTGTTCATTGAATTCCTTAAACTTATGAACTAGAAAAAAAAATTGGTTACTTAAAATGGTTATCAGTCCTTACAGTTATCGATGAATGTTTTAGCAAAATTTATGTTAGCAGGTACAACTAGAACGCAGTTAGAAAGACAAAGAAAATCCTTTCTACTTTCTCATCGGAAAAATGAATTTGAAGTATGTATAAACTTGAACACTAACATTGGAAGAGCGCCAACGTATGGAAGAGCTTCCCAACTCGACTTTAGAGGGTCAACACGTCAAGGTGGATGATGTTATTGTAGTCTACAAACACGGAGTCAATAGGCAGTTCCCAAACCCTGTTTAACACCCTTAAGAATGTGGATTTTCCTTTGTCGATCAGTCCTAGGAAACCCACCACTGCCCTTAAGAATGTGGATTTTCCGTTGTCGCTCAGTCCTATGACACCCACCACCATTCCCTTCCATATGTCTCTAAGTTCACAACTTGCTCCGATACATTGAGGTGGATTTATGTTTGGGAAGCCACATAACTGTACCCAATTGTGTCATGTCCCTAGTTGTACCTACACTGCACAATTACCAGTTGTATTTGATCCCTAGTTCGACCTAGGTGGCTACCAGTCGTGTCTGACTCCAACTCTACCTACTAGTCATGTTGACACCTTATTGAAAGGTTCGTCCCCTGCTTAGTCTTCCTCCTCAGATCTCACACTTGTATTTTTGGATGCAAATCGCCACTTCCCATAGCTTCCACGTCACCCACCTCGTCGTCATTGATGTGCAAAAGTAATTCCTCTAGCAAGACCTCATTTTCTGAAAATGCCTGTGATTCATGTCATAACAATAATAATTTTGGAATGAAATATGATGCCAAAAACATTAAAAAAGTTAAATTCTTACCTTTGAATTCCATCATCCAATGCGCTCAATCATTCAAAGTCTGATAAAATAGAATAAATTATTATTTCAGTCGTGTGTGAGCCCAGGCCCTCAGTGAGCTCTGATACATTAAGATGGAAATAGAAGAAAGAATTAATTCAATTGTGTTTGAGCCCAGGGCCTTACTGACATAGGGAATCCACATAGTATAAACCTTATGCATTTTAGATTAAGTTATGCTATGTGAACACACCCATACTTTTTAATATGTGTAAAAATTTACAAGGAAGAACGTTTCATTTAATGGAAAATTGACATATTATAAGACTAAATATTTTTTCCAAAAATATCATTATGGAAACAACATAATTCTCCACAATTTATAACTTTACTTGGAATCAAAATTCATGGTGATTATATGAATTTTGAGGGCTCCAATTGGATAAAAATGGAAAAAATTGAAATTTCATCACCACAGTGGGCCCAAAAGTGTAACCCATATTCATGCTTTCACCAATATATATAGATATATATAACGCTTAGACTTCTTCTTTTTACGCTCAAACTTTTGAATTTAGATGTGCTTCAATTCTGGATTGTTCTGTAGTCATGTAGCTTAAACTGACACAAGGTGATGTTGCAAGAGATCCATCCCTTGATCACTAGCATTTGTATTCAATGACCAAGATGATCTAGGGTTGGTTATGGGGTGTAACCACCCTCACCCCTGTTGTATTCATTGCGTCCATCTACCCCTCTGGGCATTCAACCAATCTATGCTCCAATAGACGTATTACTCTGTTATTTTCCTTTCACGTCATATTATGCAGCTCAAATTTAATGAACTAGGGTTTAAAGTGTTGTGTTTAAATTCAATTGTAGGTTTTGGACCCGGTATTACTCTCAAGTTTAGCCATGTTGTAGCTTCTAGATTCTGGTCTGACAGTTAAGGAAAGAAACCCTTTTCTTCATGTCCAAGCCTCAAGAGTAACATTACCTTACCTGTCTCAGAATACACTTAGCTTCATTCAGGTTGTAGTTGAACCTCTTGTCAGGATTTTCAGGTATAAACACACTTCCGATTCCAAGCAACTTTTACAGGTTACTTTAACCCTTTTCATTTTTCTTCGATATCTGTTTCAGTGTTAATTTTATTTTTGGGTTTATCATTGTAGGATGATGGTTGCATGAGTCTACAGATCACATTGGTAATTTTTGGGGTTTTGTAGTTCGACTTTAATTACTTAAGGTTTCATACTTCTTGCTTATTTCCACTTTTACTGACTGATAATTTCTAGTGGTTGTCAGGTTTTTTTCTCCATAGTTTTTCATATTTGATTTTGACATCTTACATTGTTATTGGAATTAGGTTTACCAAGTTCCTTTCATAACCTCTTTAATTACTTTTCTTTTCATGTTAGACATAAGTTTTCGGGTTTCTTGGTGCCCCTTAACAGGCTCTAACTTGGGTTATTACTGGTTTTATAATTCTTAAAGTAAACTGGCATGCAACCTAAAACCCTTATTGGGTATTCACTATAGTTCTTTTTATTTTAGGACTCGTATTTTTTTGCTCAACAAAAAACATAGGATTCGATAAGTTATTATCATCTTTATCGATTGAATTGTTATTTTTTTTCTGGGTACATCGAATCTGCATATCAGTTGAGTTATTTTTCCTCTGCATTATTTTTGTTAAGTATTGACAATTTATGAATAGCCTTTCGGCCTTCGGCCATTGGCCTAATTATATTTCTCATTAAGAATGATCATTACCATGTACATTCTATATATTATTGTTCTTCCAATTATTACAGTTGTTCTGGAAACTTCTTTCATGGTTTCGACCCGTGTGTTCATATTATGAGATGGAATCAAGGTTTATATTTAATTTTTTATTAGGGCATTGGCTTAATGTTGTAGATGCAGTTATAATTAGATTCTTGTTTGTAACTCCAATATTTCAAAGTTTACTTTGGCTTACAACCTTATTGATATTTTTGATGTTCATGGTTGCCATGTACAACCTTGCTAAGAGTTTCCATTTTAATCGCTTTCATTTTCTATCCAAAACACCATTGCTAATATTATTCTCGTGAACAAGCCAAATTTGGTTGGATGCTGGGACCTTCCATTCACCATTGGGAATATATTTATTGATATGTATTTATGGAAATAAAGGTTGTTCTGAATGCTAGGCCTCTATTTTCCAACTAGAACTAACATTTTTCCTCATTGTCTTATACACAATCTAAGTTATTATAAAATACACGCTCTAGTTAATTTGTTCTACAGTATATTAACATCATATTTTTATGATGTTCTTCAACCATTACGTCCACAACACTGTCCCTTTTAACAACACTACATATGCATTAATTAAAAGCACATAACTATCAAAACATGTCTAATTGTCTTTACACATGGATGATTATGACATATGTCGGGCCATCCCTAACTCACATGCATAATGTAGAATACATAATATTACCAAGGCATGCTCATTTATCCCTCCTTCACATGTATCATGATAAAATTAGGAAGTAGTTACACCCTACATAAACACCACAACTTCTCTTATATTCTTTGCATAAGGACACCTTCTTGTACAAAAGAATAAACCACTGCAACTACCCATCTATATATATATATATATAGATAATGAAACTTAGGACAATAAATCTGTGTGCATGCAAATACATATACTTTTCCAAAGAAGTAATTTAATAGCTATTAACTTTGTATACATCTGAACACATAATATTCTTTCAAAAGAGACTAACAATTTCTACTTTTGTGCATGTATATACATATTATTTATCTGAAAGGATGTTAACACAATAGCTATTATGTACACAAACACATATTTTTCTCAAGAAAATTAATGCAATAGTGATTATTTATGCATATATAAAGATGTGTTCTATTCAAGAACACTAACACAATAACTAATATTTTGTATGGATATAACACGTCTTCTTCTCCAAGAAAAACTAACATAGTATCTATTGTTTTTGTGCATGAAAATGCACTTTTCCTTCCCAAGAAATATAATACCAAAGTTGTTCTTTCTGTCCATGCAAGTGCATATTTCTTTTCCCAAAAAATCTAATGTAGTAACTTTACTTTCATGCATGAAAACACATATTTCTTTATAAGAAAACTAATGCATAGTAGTTATTCTTCTCATATGCAAACATAAATTTATTTTTCAAGAAATCAAATGCATGGTACTTATTCATCATTCATGCTCCAATACTAGCCCAAAAACCATAACACATTTCAAAATCAAAATATTTTATAAATATATTATTTTAATTTAGTTTTATAACATTTTTAAATTAAAACTTAATACTTAATTCTTATCCATGGATATTCACCCCATTTTACAATGGATATTATTAACCTGTAAATAGGCTTTGTTACAATACCATGTCTTATCGACACCACTTGCCCAAAAAAGATAACTCATTTCAAAATCACAATATTTTATAAATGTTTTACTTTAATTTTATTTTATAAGCCGTTAGTTTTATTCTTTTTAATTTAAAATAAAATTAGATAGGTATAAAATTAAATCCAAAATAAAGTTTTATATATAAAAAAAATTAATCCAGTTATAGCTAAAAATTCTGATCTTGCAAAAGATCATGAAAAAATTGTTATTATAGTAAATTTTTATATTAGTTTTTAATACTATATTAATTTAAATTATATGTGTGTGTGTGTGTGTGTGTGTGTGAGATATCCCCTAGTAACTCAAGAAATATTACCATATAGTCACAGGGTAAGAACCATTTCTGATTGGTTACTATTCATAAACTATCCTGGGTGTGGAACAAACTTAGGGGGAGATGCAGTGATGTGGATTGATCTCATTGGTGTAGAAATTCTCATTGTAGATTAAACTGATTATGCAATGTACTAAAGCAAAATACTTAATCTATTTCTACAATCAAACTTGCGCAAGCTTAATCGATTTTGAGCAAGATCAAACAAAACACATATAATAGAGAAGAAGATTCAATCACAAATGAAACACAAAAGAATACTATGGGGAAAGCCTCAGCTAAAAAACCACGCGATCTGTATTATCATACAAGTGGAAATATCTCAGGATTACATAACGCTTTAGCTCTCAAGCTATCTAGCTCTCAATACAATCCCTCACTGCTGCTCATAGACAGAATAGACAACACATATGCCTTCTCCTCTGTCCTTCAAGCCTCCTATTTCCTTGCGATGTTTCTCCTGGGTGATCCAATTGTAACCTGTGTGATTCTCACCTCATGCACTGCTCTGACCTCTGTAGAAACTGCGCAATCCTGAAGGAATGAATTCCTTCTACATGCAAGAGATTTTATTATAGGAAAATCCTAGCAACTGATAGTACATTGTCCCTGCCTTTAATCTCAACTAGGTCTTTGTCTGAACTAACACGCATGACTTATTTATGAGAGAATATTTAGTTATCTGGAGAACACTAGTTGCATGCATGCATGCATTAACTAACTCAACTCACAATTATTTCCACAAATTGTTTGGAACTAATCTAACTGGACTTAACTCAGTTAACTGAGCTAACTAATTACAACTCAAATACAACTTATCCTTATCTCCTTAATTAATGGATAACTTCCTCAATCAAAGGGATAACTGTTGCATGACTTCACAAAGACTTCATGTTTGAATTTCTCCAACTAATTAACTCAAGATGAATTAATTAATTATTTTTCAAACAGTTGGGATACTAAATTCGAATTTTAATTCAAGGACAAATTAAAATTGGAATATATCCTAAAATGCTATTTATAGCAATGTTATTTTTAGCATTTCTATTTTTATCATTTCTTGTTATTATTTTCAACACCCTCTCTCAACAAGAAAGGAATTCAACTTGATCCCGATCCTGAACCTTTGGAATGTTCTACATGCAACACTTCTCTCAAGTGTTGTTGCTCCAGCAACTTCAGAAACAAAAAAAATATCCAATCTGAATCAGTATGATGCCTTTGTCATCAAAGTCTTTGACTACTATTGCCTCTGCCGACTGAAAACTCTACGCTTTTGCTGACTCAGCCTTTCCGCACTGTTTTCAATCCTTCTCTGCGCTCTTCAGTATCTAACTGCTCTAGCCTCTGTCACTTTGATCTCTGACTACATCAGTCCCACTGATTCCTCCCGCTGTATCCATACTGTTGTTGGTCCTTTCTCCCAACGCTGCATCTGCACTGCACCTCCTCTCATCATGTTGCATCGTGCTATCCACTGCTGCATTGTAACTTAGTTACTGAGAAGTAAGTAACTGATCTCCCAACTGACCTCCCTGTTGGGCTAGAAACACCCTCTGATGCTGAAGCTCCCTCTTCCGCTCCATCCACATCCATCTCTACCCACTCAACCAGTCCTGCTACTCCTTATCGGGGCTCCCGTAGCAAGGTCTAACCAAAGAGGCTGGGTACCTCAAGGATCCTGCCCTTATTTCAGCCTTCTTGGGACTATCACTTCAAATTGTCTAATCAAAGAGGCTGCATGTGCTGCCTTTGCCCACTTGGCTTGAAATTCCCCCCTGCTGGAAGTCTTTTCATGAGTGGATGCCTCCACTCGATCTCCTCTCAGCATCTCCACTTATGGCTCCTCCATAATTTTCTGAGACTTCTTCTAGGGTTGTATGTTGAGAGGTAATTTACTCTCCCTCTCAACCACCAAGTCTCTAACATTTGCCTTGCTCCTCAAGGCGTTGCATGCATCTTGAACCTCAAGAGCATACAGGTTCTTGACTCATGAACCGATCTGCTTCATCTATCCCGTGGTGATGTGTCTAAGGAAAACCTTTCCCTTACTAAAGACAACATCGTAGCCTTTGTCCTCCAACATCACGATCGATACCAAGTTCTTTTTTAGTCCAGGAACATACTTCACATTTGTCAAGGTGATCAAAGGTCCATGCTCCCTCTGAAAAGCAACCGTGCCTACTCCTAAAACACTAAACCTTTCATCGTCACCCATCTCTATGAGTATCTTGAGATCTTTCTCCTCCAAGGTACTGAATAAACTTTTATCACCGGTCATGTGGAATGAGGCTCCACTATCAACAAACCAACAACAACCCATCATCGATGAAACCATGCATGTGATGAGGGTAAAATCCAATTTGAACTGAGAGGTCAATGCCTCACCTTCATATCCTTCCAAGCTATGTAATTCGAGCTGCCATCTAGGGCATACTCGAGTCTCAAGCCATTGAATGCCATTGGTGAACTTTGAGATGGATAAGAAATCGAATTTGTACCTACAATCAAGAACTTCAAACTTTGAACTTCAAACTTCTTTGTATATTATTCTCTGCTTTGATCACCTTTGCTTTGATACCATGTAGAAATTCTCACTGTAGATTAAACTAATTATGCAATGTACTAAAGAAAAATACTTAATATACTTCTACAATCAAACTTGCGGAAGCTTAATCGATTTTGAGCAAGATCAAATAGAACACATATAACAGAGAGAAGATTCAATCACACATGAAACACATAAGAATACTCTAGGGAAAGCCTCAGCTAAAAACCACACTATATGTATTATCATACAAGTGGAAATATATCAGGATTACACAAAGCTTTAGCTCTCAAGCTATCTAGCTCTCTGTACAATTCCTCACTGTTGCTCATAGATAGAATAGACAACTCATATGCCTTCTCCTCTATCCTCCAAGCCTTCTATTTCCTTGCAATGTTTCTCCTAGGTGATCCAGTTGTAACCTATGTGATTCTCACCTCACACATTGCTCTGACCTGTGTAGAAATTGCGCAGTCCTGAAGGAATGAATTCCTTCTGCATGCAAGAGATTTTCTTATAGGAAAATCCTAGCAACTGATAGTACATTGTCCCTATTTTTAATCTCAACTGGGTCTTTATCTAAACTGACATGCATGACTTATTTACGATAGAATATTCAGTTATCTGGAGAACACTAGTTGCATGCATGCATGCATTAACTAACTGAACTCATAATTAGTTCCACAAACTGTTTGGAACTAATCTAACTAGATTTAACTCAGTTAACTGAGCTAACTAATTACAAATCAAATACAAATCATCCTTATCTCCTTAATTAAGGGATAACTTCCTCAATCAAAGGGATAATTGTTGCATGACCTCACAAAGACTTCATGTTTGAATTTCTCCAACTAATTAACTCAAGATGAATTAATTAATTATTTTTCAAACCGTTGGTGAGACTAAATTCGAATTTTAATTCAAGGACAAATTGAAATTGGAATATATCCTAAAATGCTATTTATAGCAATTCTATTTTTAGCATTTCTATTTTTATCATTTCTTTTTGCTATTTTCAACAATTGGATGGGAGGAGAATTGTTTTCATGGTAGCATTTTTTTTGTTCACACATACAGTAAAAGAAAACAAATAAGTATTCTACTAATTTATCTATCTGAACTGTGTGGAAATTTAAACAGGAATTAATTTTTGAACTGGATATTAATACCGTATAAATGAATAAATTGTTTTCTGAATAATAATAAGAGAAATGTATATCCATGATTATGTATGAATGTGTAGTTTTGAAACAAAAGGAGAAACTGTGAGGGGGAAGTAATGTAGATCTTAGTTCGAGTCGATTGAGGTCAACAACCCAAGAGTTTAGTTCCCTTCCTTGGCTAAACCTCCCTATTAGGGTAGATAGAGTTGAAAAGACTGAATTTGCTTGTGAAAATCATGTAAAAGAGGAAGGGACTCTACTTAATCAATTGGGCCAAATCTGGGTTGTATTTATTTTTGTGTTTGGGTCCTGCGGGAGAAGTGAGTTAGATTCGAAGGCCAAGCTGGGCACGACAACCGAAAAATCAGTCCCATGGATGGCTTCATTGTCGACTGTGGAAGTTAACAATAGAACACATGTATTATATAAACTATATTCATCAGTAGAATGGGAGTAACAAGACCATGAAACAACAAAGAGAAATATTGATACAAAAAATTACAGCCATAATCAAATTCTTGAAAAAAAAAATTAAGAAAGTTGTCTACAAATTTAACATTTATCAATACAATTACTTTATCAGGAAATAACAAGTTCTTAAACCATAGAGCCATTAATAAATTAGAATTTAAAAGAATTGTAATAAAATTTATATCAGTTATCGGCTAGAGACAAGTAACTCAGTTACTGTGATACAAAATGGTCTATATTATAACTATTAGTCCAAATGGGAGGGGTTGTTTCATCGTTGTCGTCCATAGTACAAAAAATACAAATTGTTTTGGACAAGATTTAACATAACCCCTGCTGCAACCCTAGTAATAACCTACAAAATCCTAACTCACATTAGATGCAAAAGAAAAGAGAATGCTATTGTCCATTGGTAAAAATATGAACCTTTTATATTGACAACTAAGAGAATCTAGTCGCATGTGGGAATACAAAAAAATGGGGTCCAAGTTATTTATAGGAGAAACCTGGAAATGTGAATGATGAATCCTTCAACTGTAGGGAAGGGGCCAATTCTCTCTAGTACTACCTATGTCAAGAATAACGACAATATTAGAGAGGTGAACTCCAAAAACAAAAAAAAAAAAAAAACAAAAAAACTTGAGAAAACAAAACTTAGGAATACATGGTAAAGGAATAAATAGAACCCCCATTTAGAAAGAATCTTCTTGCATAAGTTCTGGAAACAAAACAGACCCTATTTTTCATACCTTGCCACAACTGGGAAACAATGATAAACCAAAAAGAAGGGTAACAAAAGAATATACCATGATGTGGAATGTTAGCTACAAAACCATCAAGATGGGGTCTAGTAACAACCCAAAATCAAAGTCGTACAGGGAAAACCATATTAATCACCCTGGATCAAAACTAGACAACATAGAGGGTAAATTATCACACCATATACAAAAGAAAAATGTTACAGGAGGTCCACCCTACAACAAACATATTGTGCTTCAACTTCGTACCTACTCGAGCGAGACAAAGGAACAACTGAGCGGTTTTGTACCAAAACCCTTGGCATTATAGAGCAAGCTGCAACGGAGAAGGAGGTTAAAATGATTGCTTCATGGTGGCAGAGAGGGATGGCAGTTACCTTGTAACCACCTCCTTCAATTGTGACTTTTCATTTAACTCTAGACCATTTGGGTCATAGATGATTGGCACCTTAATCAATGTTATGGAAGTGTTGGTAAGTGTGATATTGGAGGATACCCTTCGTGAAAGTTCGAAGGATAACTTATAACAAATGTATCAATGATTAAGGTTCCCTATTCGGTGTAATATCTCTTGTCAATGAGTGAATAACACCTATGCATTGTATAGTCGAAGCTAATAAGAAATAGTTAGGTATATTACCTCTAACAATAGAAACAAAGGAAATATTTATGTATATACTTTGATTCTTATACATATTATTGAGTAATTATTCAATTTATTATGTGTTTTTAACATAATTTTGATCCATTTAAATCAAGGTAGCCAGTGATTTACTATGTAACTTATTAACCTCCATGCAGCCAGGTATGTTACAAATGGTATCAGAGCCATGTTTCAACATTGTGGCCTATATGGTAAATAAAGGAAATAACATGATTTTTTGTGTGAAACAGAGTGAAAGGAAGGAGGCAATATGAGGAGAGTAGGGCCTATGCCAATACAACCAACAATGGAAGAAGGTTGGAAACCATACACAGAGGCTAACCTTGAAATGTTGGTACAACTAGGAGAAGAGTCTCAAAATTCTAATGCTGCCCTACTTGAGACAATACATGAATTAAAGAATGAAATGGCAATATTGAGGGCAGAAAATGTGATATTAATGCAAGAGTAGGATATGAGTATGAATATTCTATTAGATCAAAAAAATCATTAACACCATATTCCAAGTCCAGAGCATGGAGACCGTGTCGGAACACATAGATAAAAATACATTAACCTAGAACCAAAGGGAGACCAAGAGAATAATGAGGAGGAATCGGATTAGGTACTAGGGCATAGAGGGTCTAAAAGATAAAAAATGGAACTAAAAGGAGAGTTTAAGAAAATTAAACCTCCAACATTTGATGGGGAACACGAGGAAGTTGTTGAAGCCTGGATCATCAATATGAATAAGCATTTTCAAATCTATGAATATGACCATAACCTAAAAGCTCAGTTGGAAATCTATTAGCTGCAAGGTAAGGCCACCTTGTGGTGGGAGGAAATACAGATAGTGTGAAAGATTGATGAACATAACTTGGGAGGAGTTCTAGAAGCATTTTAAGGACAAATATTTAATGGAATGATTTTATGATGAAAAATTAAACGAATTTCATGATATGTGGCTGGGCCAACTTTCAATGGATGATTTTATCACAAAATTTACATAATTTCTAAGATATGTTCCCTGCATACATGAAGAAAAGGAAAAGGTGTAGTGGTTCATCAGTAGTTTACTTATATTTATGAAGGAGTAGTTGCACTTAGATAACCCCAAAACCATGGATGAGTTCATCAAAAAGGCCTGAATATGTTACCATTAGATAAAGCCAAAGGGAGATAGTGGAAAAAAATGGACGAAAAGGAAAGAGTACAAATCCTCACAGAATGGAAAAGGGGAAAAAACCACAAACTTTAAAGGTGTTTACAAAAATCAACCTAGTAGAAATTTTGGCATAATTCAACAAAATTAAAAAGTTTAGAATGAGTTGAAATCTACCAATCAACCTAACAAACATGAATCAGAGCTAGCAACTAGACCCCCATTTCAGTGTTGGCATTTTGGGGGCCACATTATGTTAAAATTTGTGCCTATCGAAAAGGTGTGGAGCTAGTGGCACAAATCCAAGAGGCATTAATAGTGGGAGAGGTGGCAAGGAGTCTGCCTAGGATTAATGTTGCATTAGAGGATCACCAAGCAGAATACCAACCCACCATGGTGGAATTTGAAGGTAAAATTTTTAACCAGACTGTATCGATTTTAATTGATCGAGGGGCTAGTCTAAGTTATGTAAGTCCTAGGATAATAGAAAAATGTCATTTACAAATTGTTAAATTTAAGATCCCATGGCTGGTACAGTTGGCCATAGGTGCTAAGAGAAGGGTGGTAGCTAAAGTAGATAGTTGCCCGTTTGAGCTAGCAGGCCAACCAATAGCAAAAAATTTGAATATTTTACCCCTAGGCTCGTATAACACACTAATTGATATGGACTTGTTGGAACAACATTGGTCTTTAATAAATTTCAAGGATAAGACAATTAGTTATTTAAACGAAGAAGGAATGGAGAAAGAGACATAAGGATTGAAGAGACCCCTGAAACTGAGACCAATCACAACTTCATAACTGGCAAAGTGTATAACGAAAGGATGCCAAATTTATGTGGTGCAAGTTGAATATTCACACTCCAAAGAAAAAACATCCACACTAGAAAACTTATCGATTGTGTAGGACTTTGTAGATGTTTTTCTTGAGGACATTCCTGGATTGCCTTCAAAAATGGATATAGATTTAACATTAAACTTATTCCAACATTTTTTCCTATATCCAGAGCACCATATCATATGACTGTCCTAGAATTGATTGAACTCAAAATGAAGTTACAAGAGTTGCTAGATAAGAAATATATACACCCAAGCGTGTCACCTTGGGGAGATCCAGTTCTCTTTGTTAGAAACAAGGATGACACTTTACAATTATGTGTTCACTATAGACACTTAAACATGCTCACAATTAAAAATAAGTACCCCTTACCCCATATTGATGATTTGTTTGATCAAGTAAAGGGGTCTACAGTATTCTCTAAAAATTATCTACGTTCTAGGTATCATCATATACAAATCAAGGAGGAAGATATATACAAAACATCTTTTAGAACACACTATGGGCATTATGAATTTGTAGTTCTATCATTTTGGGCTAACCAACGTGCCAACAACATTTATGTGTCTCATGAATAGTGTATTCCATCGATACTTAGACAAATTTGTGTTGATTTTTATAGATGACATTCTTGTTTATTCGAGGAATATGGAGGAGCACAAAAGGCATCTGCAAATTATTATGCAAACTTTAAGGGAGCCTCAACAATATGTAAAATACAACAAATGTGTAACATCCCTCATCAAAAATCCATGTAAAAAAGTAATAAAGGTAAAATAAGACCTTGGTCATGGGACACGTATTCCAAGATGAATGTTGGGCAAAAACATAGTGATGGGGATCACTTGCGATTAATTAATGGCTAAGGAAATTGGAAAAGGCAATGGAAATATGTTGGAAAGGTATGAAGCAGTTATTGGCATTTTATTTACGAAAATAATGGAAATTAGGAGAAATGGGAGGTGAAAGGTCACAAGTTGCATGTAAGGAGGAAAATGAAGGAAAATAATGGAAAATGAAGAAAATGGAGGCCTAGTTAATAAAAAGGCTTCTGAGGATCAGTTCACAGTTTTTGTCAGTTGAGTGTTGGAGCTCTCTCTCTATTCTCTTTCTCTCATACTCTTGGACACGTAGAGTTTTGTTGGAGCAGTCTTGGAGGAGTGTGGCAAACTTGGAGTTTTGGAGCAAGAAAGCAAAGGAAGAGCAGGAAAGTGCAAGAGGACATCAGGATTAGCAGCTACAACGGGTTTTGCTTGTAGGTACCGAGTTGCAAGTATGTTTTCCTCGCTAGTTTTGGCATGCATGGCATATGCATGTGATTTCTTGGTTATGATTTGTCATTGGCATGGAGTATTACCTTGATTGATAGTGGATTTTCCTAGCCTTGCCATTTCCTAGATAGCCATGGTGTTGTGGGTTTTTTATGTTTGTTTTTTTGTTTTTTTTCTTTTTCTTTTCTAGTTGGTTTTCTTGTGCCTTGGTTGTGGGTTGAGTTATTAGTTCTTGGAAGCCTTGGTTGGACAAATGCTCTAGAAGCCCTGTCACGGCTTGGGTTGAGTTACTAGTCCTGGAAGCCTTGGTTGGACAAATGCTTTGGAAGCACTGGGTGGGTTAAGTTACTAGTCCTGGAATCCCTAGTTGGAAAAACGCTTTGGAATCCCAACAACATCTGTGAGTTGAGTTACTAGTCTTGGAAGCCCTAGTTGGAACAAACATTATGGAGCCCTAGACAGCTTGGGTAGAGACCAATTTGGTGATGGTTAGTGATGTCCGACCGTGAGGTGGAATCATTGATTGAGGGTTGAGGTGGTTTAGCCTCTGGAAGCCCTAGATGGTTTTGATTAATTTGTTTTATGCGATCCCACATTCATGCTTAGAATATGGCATAGGGTGACTAGACAAAAAAAAATGGTTCAGCCTAGTCTACAGTCAGGTGGTTAGTGGAAGTCCCATACTTGTTCGGCTTATGCAATCATCAAAAAGAGCTCTCTTTCTCCTTCGTATTTTTTTGGTAAATATACTTATTCGCATGTGGATTATCTGGTTGTTATATCCCTGATATATCTATTGATTATGTGCTAGTTATGAATGAATTTTATGACAGTGAAAATGTATGGCTCTTATGATGTTTTGGTTAATCACTTAATGTACAATGAATATGTGACTTTATAGATGGTAATGTAGTTATTGTGATGAGGCATCAATTCTTTTTAGTGATTCTCAAATAAATATGAGACCCCTATGCTCAAGTCTATTGTTTAAACCTGTAGAATGCATATTGGTGACATGTTTGATGAAATTCTTGTCATGGATAGTAGGGGTCAAGTTAAGTCCTTATTCAATTAATTACATTTGTATCATTATTTCGTTGTTATCTTTCATTTTTGGAAGTGTTATGGAGTTCTAGGTAGTCACCTGAACCCTGGGCCTGAAAAGGTAGCATAGAATTTGGAGTCACATGCACATAACTACTTGGGAAAGTCCCTAGTCACAGGCATGCCCATGTTGTGGGAGCTATTGGATGGTCACGATCACACTCATTCCCATGTCATGGGAGAAAATAGGGGATTAATGCGGTAAAGAATTATTTTTTCTTAGGGCTAGTCACATGGAAGGTTCAGATGGCTCTTGGGGGTTCTACAGCAGGTCTAGAAGGTATGTGTTGTTGTGTTCAGTCGATTCCACTTAATTAGATGACATATGGGGAGTTGAATCATATCATAGTAACTCTTCGTCACATGTTTACCCTGGTTGGTCGATTACTTGGGTAGATGTGGGAGGAGGGTTTTACAAAGTGGTATCAGAGCATGGTTCACCCCTTGAACTAGATGGGTGGTGTGTTGGTCATGCATTCATGTTAGTTGAATATGTGTTACTCATACGTGTTGTCTATGTGCTTGTTGCATATGCATGGTGTTGATTATGGAGGTAGTGATGTTGCTATGTGATGGTTGATGGTGTTGTCGTGGAATGTGTTGTCATGAGTTTATTATTGGTTATGCATTGCTTATGCAAGCTAATGTGTATATGTTGTCAAGTGTACTTTGAAATGGTTGTTGTTGTAATACATGAGGTCATGTTGTATAGTTGATATGGTCATGCATTAATGACTGGACTATAGTTACAATGATTTCTATATGTTGTTATATATATATATATATATATATATATATATATATATATATATATATGTCCATATGTTGTTATGATTATGTTTATACATGTTGCACACTAAATTGGTTGCTCTTGCACATGAGACACTACAAGAAAAAAGGACATTCGTGAGGGGATAAAAGTGTCACCATAAGCTCATTGGTGGTGGTCAAGAGATCCTCTGTCACCAAAAAATGATTGTCAGCAAAGGCGGCATTGCTAGAAGTATAAGTGTTGTGGTGACGTTCAAGGTCCGTCACCAATGATTTATATTGATGGATAGTGACCATCACCATTTCTTATGAGCAATGGTGATAGACTCTAGCCTCAGTCACCAAAAAGTTGAACATCACCAAAGATGGCATCGCCAAAAGTATAGGTGTTTTGGTGACATTTAAGGTCTATCACAAATAATCATTATAATTACAGATAGTGACCATCACCATTTCATATGAACAACAACGATTTATTGTGATGGACCTTTCATGGTCATCACTATTGATGCACATATTTGACAACGTTCATTGACCATCACCATTTCATATTTTAGTGAGGGTCAAAAAATGTCATGATAATCTCATTGGTGACATTCAAGGCTCGTCACAAATAATGACTATAATGAAAGATAGTGACCGTCACCATTTCATATCAACAACATTGATTTATGGTGATGGACCTTTTATGTACGTCACTATTAATGTGTATATATGGTGGCATTCATTGACTGTCACCATTTCATATTGTGTTGAGGATCGAAAAATGTCACTGTAAGCTCATTGGTGATGATCAAAAGAGCCTTTGTCACCATTCCATATCAATATCAGGGCATGATGGAATCGAACCACCAGCCTCCTTCTTGTAAAGAAAGTTCTCTTCCATTGAGCTAGCACCCTTTAAAGAATTAGAATTTTAAAAATTAGACCTTGAACTTTATAAATTGTAAATTCTACAACATTCAATAAATTATAAAACTTGGAAAATTCTTGGCAAATATTTTACTAAACAAGCAAAATAGCATTGAGGTTGTAGGTCCCTACCTAATGGTTATGAAAGTTGTGAAAAGTGAGTAGAGGGAAAAATAGTTACATATAAAAAATTCAATATGTTCAATTGAATACTCAATTAGAAGTGAAACTTTGAAGACATTTATAACCTATAAATGACCTATAACTATCAATTGCATCAGATGTTGTAAAGGAAACATCATAAATGAATAGCATATGGAAGAAGAGCATTGATGAAGATAGATGCAATATGTTACAATTTGAGTGAAAAAAAATCTAAATGTTGTTGCTACTGGGTGACTTTTTATAATTGGGACCTTTGTCTTTCCTTTATCACGTAAAAATTCAAATAAAAAATTAAAAATTTTAGATATTTGAATGATATCTAAACTTTTGTGCAAATGTAACATGGATCTCCGGGGACCATGAACCACTAGAAGACAAATAAATAAATAAAAGTCAACCAGAGACAATGACCAAGGAAACATGTGATTTAGAATTTCACAAGTCCGCACTCAAAACATGATAGCAACCAACCAATGAAAAAGTTTGAAACTTATCACAGTAAGAATATATCTTTTAAGCAATGGACATTGGACACCAAACAATAAGACAATAATTAATTTGGTTTAAGATAACAAAACATTGGAAAAAAACATTGTGTTCAATTATCTTCCAGTAAAAAATGGATTTAATTCTGATGAAGCAGAAGAGTCGATACTAAATCACAAATAAAAATCACTCATGAAAGAATTTTTTGTAGTACTTTTTCCAACTGTTGGTGAACTTGAAGAGAAAACTGATTTCACAACACAACTTTTTTCAGTTGAGAAACATGGAGACATGGGATTACTTTGCATATCTATTGTAGGAGAGGGCATATTGCTAGACTTAAACACCTTATCCTGCTAAGGTGTTCCAGTGACTTCACTTGGACAGAAAGCAATAACTTCACCTTCATTCTTTAGTTGCTTCTATTTATTTGAATTTGACTTGTGACATTATTTGCATGACAAGGAATCAGAATCATCACTGGTATTAAATTCATCCAACATGAACTTTGGAAGTCCCACTGACATTTTCTTTTTTGTTGCCATGACTAAAAACCATGGAGATCCCTGTTGATACTAGAATAAGATGTATGCATTTTGCTCAAGAACACATTCCTTCTTAACCATTGTTACCTGACAGAAACCAAAGAGAGAACAAAGAATCAGCGTACACAAAATTCCCTACTGAAATATAATCATAACTTAGCTAAGAAGTCAACAACATATTCTTAATTAATAAATTTTGTAGTTATAAATCCTGTTTCTTCAGATTTAATAAAGATTGTACATTGTACAACACTTCTGTTTGTTTATCTAGGAAAATATATCATAACATATGTCATGCAGTAGAAATATATGGTACCTAAAGTAAAAAGACAAATTTGCTCAAGAAAAATAAATTTAGAAAAGAGCTTTGAAAACTATATGTTTGCCATCAAAGCTTTAATTAGTTTAACAACAAACTAGTTGGAGTTAATCAGAATCAATCATAAGAAAAGAACAAGACAATTTCCAAAGTTGCTATTCATACAAGTCACAACTAAAGCTAGAGTCACTATTGTCATTGCAGATAGCTAAAATTTGGGCAGTGGTCTAACAATTAGAGTTGATCAGCAAGGAAGACCTATCAATACCATCATTTTGTTCCACAGTTTTTCATGTCTCTGGATCTAGATCATATAGCTTTCTATTCTCGGGTTATACCTTTCAAGTACTCATTTCTGACTCACCCTTTACAACACAATTCCACCACTCCATTTGATTTTTTTGTTAAGAGAATTGACAGGACCTTCCCATCATATGTTTTACATCAATCAATAACCATCTATCATTGATATAAAGAATAACAAATACACAACAAAGGCCAAAGATGCTCTTGATGTATATCTATGTTCTAGATGGACTCATATGACCTTGCTGGTGCAAAGATCTCACCCTAAAAAATAACATCCACATAGGATTTACAAAACTTTTTTAAATCAATCTCCTAGTAAACCAATCAAAATATGAATATCCTTTTAATCAATGTAATCTCTGACTTCAAACACAAGTGACCTAGAATTGAATTTTATATCAACCATGTCAAGTAACTGACATCCGGTGACTCGTGAGAAATACAAGCCATGAATATTGGATTAGTGAAATAATTAATCGGATAAAGCTCAAAATCAAACAAATGACTTATAGCTAAGAAACGCAAATAAATGACTTACACCAAAGACATGAGGTTTCCTTTAATCCCTGTTGTTAGAAAACTCTTCTTTACATCACAGACAATGAAACTTTTTTCTGGTACCAAGTGGAAGTGATATTGTAACATTAACCTCTGATAGAGTCTGTGTCCATGACTACTTCTCAAGATCCTCTCCATTACTAGTATTTGGGGCTAGATAAGATACATGAAAAAACCATCAATAGGAAAATGAAATCTACATCCTTGTAAAAAAAGGGGAGGAAAAAAATAATACACAAATTGAAACAAATTGTAGGACAACTCATTCCTGCAACATGATTATCTTGTCATGAACAATAAAAAATGAAATAAGGAGAAACGTAATTTTAGCCACAATTTGACAATCGTTTCCTTTTGCATATTCTATGAGCGATTGATGAAAACAGTCAACTAAATCTTTTCAACATCAATATTATAGTCAAACATAAAGAACCGTTCCAACAGAAATATAATTCTAAACATAAGTGTCTATACCATCAACAGGAAAATGAAATCTACATCCTTGTAAAAAAAGGGAGGAAAAAAATAATACACAAATTGAAACAAACTAGAGGACAAGTCATTCCTAAAACATGATTATCTTGTCATGAAAAATAAAAAATGAAATCAGGAGAAACGTACTTTTAGCCACAGTTTGAAAAACGTTTCCTTTTTAATATTCTATGAGAAATTGATGAAGATAGTGAGCTAAAGTTTGTCAACATCAGGATTACAGTCAAACATAAAGAACCACTCCAACAAAAATATATTCCTAAACATAAGTGTCTATACAGATAAGTAATTACTATTTATTGAGGACATTGTATTTATGAAAATCTAGAAGTCAAATATTTGAAATAACACAATTTATGGTACTACTCACTTACCACTATTGTTGATTATTTACTAAAATCCATTCAGGAATTTTTTCAAAGTTCAAACAATTAACATGTAGCCTAAAAAAGGTTATATTTCAAAAGGAGATAACTCAAAGTTGTAGAGTATATATCTCACATTTATATATCCTAATTTCCAGATATTGAAATGACACTTTTTAGCATACTATTATGAATTCAACCCAAACTGCTAGACGAAAAATATTGATGGTTGTTATGCTAATATAGAAGTTTTATACATGTGTTTATTTAAACATTTAGCTTGCTATCTCCAACATATCTAGGGGTGCACACAATACGTTGCATTTTTAGTGTTGGTGTGTGAACAATGTCATAACAATATTTCTAGCTATAGAACAAGCATTTCAAGCTTGCTTATGTTGTATGATATGGACATTTTTCCTTCAAACTAAGTTATGAGACACGAAACCACTTTCACCCTTAAGACAAAATGTGGTTGTAAATGCATGGTGAACTCTCTTAGCACAAATATGCTCTTAGTATGTTTTTGGAGTCTCGGACTAGTGCCAGGTTGAAGGATGCCAAAAAATTTAGATTTTAACTATACGATATGGTGCAGGCTAGGATTCAGGACAACATATTCTTTAGGATTTTTCATGTTGGAAGACCTCCAAATCTGTGTCTAGGAAAACTCAAGTTAAATGGACCAATGAGTCTTGTTGAGGAAGAAATTACTAGTGCCTTGGATTTTTTGGGTTAACAGGTCTAGGGATTATCGAGGGAAATAGAGAGGCTATTACTGGTAACCCTAGAAAAATCCCAATATTTGTTTTAAGCCCTGAGGATGTGGTTGACCCACTTCCCAATCAAATTGAAACAATGTTGTATAGTGGTTCCAACCTCATTATATTTCTTATGAACAAAGTAGAAATTAGACACCATTCAAAATTTAGCATACTTAATAGCTTTTAGGATTTCATGAATGGTAGGATTGCATATTTCCATTGGATTATGTCATGTATGATGGTATGGAACTAGCATTTAATCAAAAGAACCAAACCCTTTATGTACCTTGATGTTTGTAACTTTGTAGCATTGATTGTTTAATCCCTCTATCATGACCCTAGTAAAAAAAAATGTAAGCTTCACTCAAGTTGGGCCTCATCATGCTAGGAATCATCATGGATGTGTGATTTTTGTTTCATTATGTTTGAGCTTGAGGTAGCCTCAAGCTTAAACATGACCCTTTTCTAGTTGTAGATGAACCTTTAACTGAATCTATTTTGGAGAAATCAATCCTGAAGTTAGGTCCCTCTGGATCCACATCCACATCCTTTAAAGGCCCTTATCAATATTTTTCTTCTATTTGGGAGATAAAACCGTCTCATGCTAGTAAGGTGATTGAACCACATTAAAAGTGATGCTAAATGCAAACCTGCATCTGGCCTATCCAATTTGTTGCTCCCTCCTATTGACACATAGCTTGGACTGAGGATTGACTTGGAAAATCTAAGGAGAAAGAGTGTGACTTAGACTTCAGAATAACTCATGAAAGATTCAACATAAAACTCAAAAATTGAAAAAATAATCACAATATACTCAAATTTAAAAATTGTAAAATAATTCATTCCATGATAAATCCACTTCATAAACATAAAAATAAACAATAATGTAAATAATTAGTATTAAATAGACAAATGTGGAATTTTAGATTTACTTCAAGGTTTAGATAATTATTGTACAAAGTTCCAAAATTTATATGTAGAGTCCAAACACCATGGATCATGAACTGCACTATGAATTAAGAAAGAAATGTAAACCAACTATCCAACATATTATCCTTTCAGATCTTCATCAGATTCTTGAAAGTGCTTCGAATATTGATGTAAAATCGTTTATATTATTTTACAGCTATAGCTCTGATGAAGAGCCTCCTCCACATGAAATCAGATTTTTAGAGGATACCAATGGCTTTTTATACTTGGTTCTTATCTCTAGGTTGGCTATCGCATCAAACTTGAAAAGAAGTTTAAGACTCGCCTAGTACTTGCAAGTCTGGTAAAATTGTTCAAGTATCAACAAATAGTGAAGACAACTTCCTCCAACCATCTGGCATTTTTTCTTTTACTTGGCTCCCTCTGAAATCATTGACTTTATGATGTTTGATGAAGAGGTGAATCGAGCTCCAACTCTTCTTTTACTCTTTCCCTGCCCATGCATAACTGATGTTGGTTTTTTATAATTGACATTCATCTTTCACCTTCTGGTTCTTTGACAACACTCAATCCATGTACTATCTTGTAAAACATAAACATGGAACCCTGATAAAACTTCCCACAAAGACCAACCTATGCCCTCAAAACCTTACTCCTTATAAGTTCCACAACTTTGAGACATACCTCCCAAGAGGTTATTTCTCTCTCGATATGTTTTGCAAAGGTCTTGAAGTCTCCTCCATGGAGGTGTTCAAACAAGTAGATGACATTATCCTTATGAAGAAGGAAAATTTCAAGAAAAAAAAAGCCTAATGGTCCAGATTCATGAAACCCTCTAAAATCATAGAAAACAACTCCGACTATGTATTTGTCTCACCTTGCATCTCAAAATCATCTCCCAAAGCATGCAAACATGAAGTCTATTCACAAAATGCACAAGGTTGTTGTAAGATATCAGTGAAGAAAAATGGAGGGTTTGCAGTGTATTTACAATGTATAAGCCCTATCTTTTCTGGAAAACATTTGGCATCGATTTTAGGATTTGGGAGTTTCTCTTCATCCTTTTCTCCACTTTAAAATTTATAGTAATGTTTGATCATGGGATCCATCATTAATGAAAAAAACATTTTTGATTTTGTAGAAAATGCCTGCCAAAATCATGAAATGGCAAAAAAATATTTCTGAGGCATTTCTAACCCATATTCCAAACTTTCCTCTCCCAGAAACATTTCCCAGTAGTTTTTCTTGTACATATATTGGAAATTAAAATCAACTTGTATCTTTAAATCAGCTTTATTGGATGCCTTAAGATAGGATCTCTATTTAAAGTATCAATTTTTTTTTCTTAATGGCTGGTTTCTATTTCAATTTATTTGTGTGTTTCGTTAATTATGAGCTTCTCATCTGCCTTGCTTCACTTACCAAGTTGTAGTTTCGATAGGAATAATCTTTTATGCCACTTGTTGTCAATCCAACTACTAATAAAATGGATAATTCTAACACTAATGAAGGACAAAACACGCTAACTCAAAGACACATTTACCCAAAAAAGAGATAGCACAGACAAAAGAAAGAAGATTTAGGTGTACCAAAGGGGTCTCTACTTAAGAAGAGGAAGAAGAATAATGTAACTCAAGTTTGACCCAATCCAAGGAGAACCAACATGAAGAACAGATTCCCACAGAGTTGAGTGGAGGTGGGGTATCCCCTCCATCTTCTTCAAGAAATTCTCGAGAGATTCTAGATTCCAAAATGAAATCCAACAGCAAGGCAAACACTTTAAGATGTCAATCTATTCAAGGAGAGACCTATTTTATGCCTACAAAAAACAGAGCCTCCACTATCCTGATACAATTCATATCTCGTGGCTCAATTGTTATCAAAGATCAAAGTTTTTTTATGGTTTCTCACTCCAAGTCACAAGTTTCTTGTGATGAATCTCGATAACAATCTGGTGTAGTTTTGTCTAGGCCAGTTGGTTTCAAGGAGGTTACAGTTGGAAATGAGCTAGAATGTATGCTTGATGATCCACACTTTCCACAAGTTCTACTCAAAGCTAAAGAGAATTTTATTGGTAGAATTGTTGAGACTAAAACTGAAAAAGAAGCTGAGGGAGGAGAACTTGCTTTAAAGAGATGTTCTTCCTATAATGTAGACAGAATCTCCAAGTCCGAATTCCATGAGAGATCAAATAAAGATGAAAATGGTGGAATTTGAGCCAAATTCATCCCCACAAAGATCAAGCCTTTAAAGAAGCAACGACCCAGGAATAATTCCAAGAAAACTCCATCCAAAGAGTTAAAAGAGACCATCACACTCAGAAGGTTATACAAAGGCATTTCTACTAGCATGGAACATTAGATCATAGCATCAGTGCCCGTAAAGGCTCAAACACAATTGCTGACATAGGATCTCAAAGATCAAACTCATTCAAAGAAGATCCAAATATCATCAAGGGAGATGAAAGGTAGCCTTTAATAGACATTCCAGTAGGTGAATCATAAGTAACTCGCAATAACATGGAGGAGGGCACCCAGCTAAAAACTGATCTAAGGAAACATTTGCAAGAATACAGGACTTCTGAGATCACAACCAAAACTGAGCAAAGGGCCAATTATTCTAGATAGCCCATGCTATAAGTTCAAATTTCTAAACTTGATGTAGCAGATATATATTAGGGCAAGGTTAATGCCAAAAACTAACTCAATACACTTCCTTAGAGTGACTTACAACTGAAATATCCGTACCAAGAGAAAGGAGGAGCACTACAGATCAAAACAGTCTCCAAGTCCAGAGGAAAATATTGTGTGTGCATAGAATGATTCAATAAAGTTTCAACTACCAAAATATAATAACCAGTGTTGACAGGAGGATTCTGAGATGCATAATTTGTCACATGAGGAAATCCTATCTGACTTCCAAGAGAAAATTTGATCTATTCTCATCCACAGTTTCGCATGAAAAACAGAGGAAGAGAAAGGTCATAGGACTCACTTGAACATGAAAATCCAATGTGGACCTTGGGTAAAATGAAAGAGGAGAAGAAGAGAGAACATGATTACATTCTCTTATAGTTTCAGGATTTTCCCAGAACGATATGTTAGTAAGGCCATTTAATAGCCACAAGTCCGATATGGGACAGACTTTTTGATGAAATGAATCTTTGATGAAATGGAGGACACATACAAGTAGAAGAAAACAATTAGTATGAACATGAACCTTGATGAAACATCAATTTTCTTCAGCTAAACATCCAAGAGTTTTCATTCAACTTGGAAACATATCAATAAGCTCAAGCATAGAGCTCTAAAGGCCAGATGACCCATCGGATAAGAGTCCTTGTATCTAACTATGTAATCTTATGGCTTATGGACAAGACCATTTTACTAGGACAACATGAAACTATACCACCAAGCTGAGTGGGTAATTTTAAGATATAAATGCACTCCTTGGCTTAAATCATCTAATAAGCTGAGTGTCATACAAGATGACATTATTTTTCTATGAGGTCTGAATCTCAAACATAAGTCAGAGCTGTTGGAATATAGTAAACTAAGATTCTAACTCTAACAACCAAAAATTTGTCTCGTGGTCACTAATCAAAGCATCTAATGTAGAGCCAAAGATGTACAAACATGTACGAGCACCATTAACCAAAATCTCTTAACAGGATTTTCCTAGAATAGTATGTTAGTAAGGCCATTTACTAGCCACAAGTCTGATATGGGACAAACCCTTTGATGAAATGGAGGGCACATACAAGTAGAAGCAGACAATTAGTATGACCATGAACCTTGATGACACTTCAATCTACCTCGGCTAAACATCCAAGAGTTTGCATTCAACTTGGAAACATATCTATAAGCTCAAGCATAGAGCTCTAAAGGCCAGACGACCCATCAGATAAGATTCCTTGTATCTAACTATGCAATCTTATGACTTATGGACAAGACCATTTTACTATGACAACATGAAACTACACCACCAAGCTGAGTGGGTAATTTTAAGATATAAATGCACTCCCTGACTTAAATCATCTAATAAGCTGAGTGTGATACAAGATGACATTATTTTGCTAAGATTTTAGAATCTCAAACATTAGAGTTGTGGGAATATAGTAAGCTAAGATTCTAACTCTAACAACCAAAAATTTGTCTCATGGTCACTAATCAAAGCATCTAACCTAGAGCCAAAGATGTACAAACATGTATGAGCACCATCAACCAAACTCTGTTTAACAGGATTTTCCTAGAACAATATGTTAGTAAGGCCATTTACTAGCCACAAGTCTAATATGGGACATAATCTTTGATGAAATGGACGACACATACAAGTAGAAGCATACAATTAGTATGACCATGAACCTTGATGACACATCAATCTGCTTTGGCTAAACATCCAAGAGTTGGAATTCAACTTGGCAACATATCAATAAGCTCAAGCATAGAGCTCTAAAGGCCAGGTGGCCTATCGGATAAGAGTCCTTATATCTAACTATGCAATCTTATGACTTATGGACAAGACCATTTTACCATACCACCAAGCTGAGTGGGTAGATATAAATGCACTCCATGACTTAAATCATCCAATAAGCTAAGTGCCATACAATATGACATCATTTTTCTAAGAGTTTAGAATCTCAAACATAAGTCAGAGCTGTGGGAATCTAGTAAGCTAATATTCTAACTCTAACAACCAAGAATTTGTGTCGTGGTCACTAACCAAATCATATAACGTACAACCAAAGATATACAAACATGTATGAGCACCATCAACCAAACTCTTCTTAAAGGGATTTTCCCATAATAGTATGTTAGGAAGGCCACTAGCCATAAGTCTGATATGGGACATACTCTTTGATGAAATGGAGGACACATACAATTAGAAGCAGACAATTAGTATGACCATGAACCTTGATTACACATCAATCTACTTCAGCTAAACATCCAAGAGTTTCCATTCAACTTGGTAACATATCAATAAGCTCAAGCATAGAGCTCTAAAGTCCAGATGGCTCATCGGATAAGAGTCCTTGTATCTAACTACGCAATCTTATGACTTATGGACAAGACCATTTTACTAGGAAGGAATGCAACTACACCACCAAGCTGAGCCAGATGGCTCATTGGATAAGAGTCCTCATGTTTTTCAATAATCCTAATAAAACACATGTATCAAGAATTTCTCTATGAAGAAAAATAACATTATCTAAGAGAGTGAGAATTTTAAAAATGAACCTAAGGTTGAGAGTTTTTTCTTTAAAACCAAATGAACCTTAGATTAAGATTTTTTTCATTAAAACCCTCTAAAAAATTAGTCTAACTTTCTAATTAATTACATGTTTGGAAAGGATTCAATATAAAAAACTTTCCCTTCACCAAGCTTCTTTTAATGGCCTTTGCCTCGAAGGATAATGATGGAGAATTTTTTGATGACTTAAAATTTACATAACATAGTCGTTCATACCAACATCAAACAATGAAATATTCATTCATGGGAAAGTACACCTAGTAATACATGAAACATAAATGAAATTATTAGTAGGAAATAATTGTGGATAAGGTCAAGTTAGACATTTCCCTTTTTAGACAAAACTAGTGGTATTATAAAGTAGTTTCAACACTCAAAAAAATCCAAAATAGTTTTCCATATACATGTGTCAACATATGAACTTTTACTTTTTGAGTATTCACTCCATTATCCACTAAGCATATTTCCTTATGAAACATGTTTACCACCATCCATTATCATAAAATATCCATCACTGGATCTTCCAGAATGTGAGGGATCTGATAAAATTTGATCACTTTGTTATTTGAAATGTGTTTACCATCGTCTTATCAAAACAAATGCCTTAGAGCTCAAGGACTCCAATAATTTTTAATCAAAACAGTCATATTTCAACTCCTCTCCAGGTCATCCCTACCTTGATGAAGTCTACCTTGTTTGGGGCAATTTGACCCTCTGGAAGCAATATAAATAGAAGGATAATTCAACCTATTTGTCATCTATACATCCGGAAGTTTGATACACAGTTAAGTAATGAGAAAAAGAAGTGTGAAGTGAAGGAAAAGAAGGAAAAATCAAAGGAAGAACAAAAATCGAAGTTTTGGGCATCTCTCTCTCACACAGGTGAATTTTCTATGGATTCTAGGAAAGTTGTAGGGGCCGAAATTTCTGCAATGACTACAGGTCTGAAATTTTGAGTTGTAGGAGGCCGAAATTCTAGTTGGAGCAAATATGAAGGGTGTTGACTCTTGTTGAATTTGGCATACTTTATCTATTTGGAAATAGGGTTGACTTGGTGATTGGAGTAGGTATTTTTCTTGGTCGAAAGGTATTGGGTTGTATCAATTTTACTTGATTATATTAGAGAAGAAAGGTTTAACTGGGTTTTCCCTTAGGAGAGAGGTTTCTCCTTGGCTGAGTGCCTACATCTTGTGTCTATTGTTTTTGTGATCTTCATGTATTTCTGATTTGGTAATTGCTTGATGAACGACAACATAATAAAGAAGTAGACAAAACCATCACATATCACAGGTAATTATCAAAAGATAGGAATCAAAACCCTAGTATATACATACGTTGATTTCTCAACATGGTATTAAAGTTAAGGTCAGTCATAAGGCACCTGAAGGTTACCATATCATTGAAGGATGAGAGGATGTTTCCAAGGAAGCTGAGCTAGAAAAATACCTACTCTAAATCATTTTTGTGCAAATTATAGTGAACACAGTCACCGAAACATGAGATAGAAGTCCTATACATGAGATCAAAGGATTATGCATAACTTTAAGAGTTTTTGAGAGGCTCGAAGTACATAAATCTCAGGAGCCATCAAACAAAGAATCTGAGAATCTGATAACTGTTTAAGGGCTTGGTCTAGAGCTAAATAAACAAGGAAATAAGACCACAATACCATACAACAGGACCAAGGTTCTAATACATTGAAATAATTCTAAGCACACATCAAGTAGTCTTCTTAGCATTGTAGAAATGGCCATAATAGGCGAATGATTTTGGGAATTATTACAAGCAGCCCTAAACCAACAGTCACAATGTGAAGGAGAACTCAGAACTGAAAGAGTAGTAAATTCTAATCCTAAGCATACTCAACAAACCATAGGTCGAAGGTACATAGATATTTCAAAGAGTCAAAAATTGCAATAAAAGAAGTTCACAAGTCTAAGAAAATTGTACTGATTGTTCAAATTTTAAGTCACATCTTGAAGAAGATTCGTGGATCCTGTGATGGATTTCTTGAAGGAATTAAAAGACCTTTGAACCCATTCAACTCATGAGTTTTAAGCTAGAAAATTAGTGTCGCTAAAGAAAGAGAAGGATCATAGTTAGAGGACCTGTTGATGCAACTACAACATACACTAACAGGAATTCAAAGAGAGCAATAGTCAACCATCTTGAAAAACTTCTTATCTTGACACCTTTTGAAGATAGGAAACCATGAAAATAATAACTTATCCTTGGGAAGAAAATAATCTCATCCAGAAAACAATTCTTTGCAAGGAAGGATAAGTACCTTTAAAGGTAAAAAAAGAAATGTCCAAAAACTGTCAACTCAAAAAAACAAACTAAAATCAAAATTGTAATAGTAATCATTCATTTTCTAGAATTTAAATCAGCAGCTCAAAATAACAATCTCCATGGCTTTGTTTCTCCCTAATTTTCAAACATGTCTTGACTATGTTGAATTAATGACTAATTTTGAATAAATTGGCTGGACATTCAACTTTCTAAATTCATTTTTTATGTCTGAGGAACTTTCGAAATTCATTTTTGAAGTCCGAGTTAAACTGCAACAGGGGCATCACAAGGAAGAGTTTATACAAAAATACTTTCAAATGAAAATATGCTTAGGCTCAGCAATAGATAATAGAAGTGTTGATTCTAAATAAATTTCTCTACAACCAATCCTCAATTTGAATGAGATTCAACCACCATCATGAGGATATTCAACTGTAAATGAATTTTCTATAAATGAAAATTCAATAATCCCAACATCACTGGGCGTAGGATGAGGGATGAGGCATAACCAAATACGCAAGGTAATGCACCACATGGAGGAAAGTAGATATTCTATTGATAAAGAGAGATAGGTCTTCTATAACATTCGGCCAACAACATTCCTTCCTTTGGCAAGGGTCAAAGAGGGTCAATCACTTAAGTTCTCCTAGCAATTTTTTTGCACAACCTTGTAGTTAAAGGTTCTTTCTGCAACGAAGTAACAAAATGTTTCTCTCTCCAAAAGTTTTTTAATGGATTCCCTGAGTGTATATTTTATAGATTTTGGGGCTTGGGAAGCCCCACCATCCTCCATGCAACCTTCTAGGGTGCCTCCTACCAAAAAGCTTGGAAGAAAGGTAGCCTTGTGTGTGATTTGTTGCTTTGATTGTCTACACGTTGCCATGTTGTTTTTTATGCTTGTCTAGTTTGGGTCACACTATTTTGAAAGAAAAACCAATAACCTTGGTGGCAGTTGGTGGTAGGTGAAATTTTTTAAGGCTTACCCAGTGTGGACCACAGTTTTTTGGATGCAAAACCAGTGACCTTGTTGGCAGTTGGTTGCAAGTGAAACTTAGGGTATTGACACTAAAGGTATTGAACTTACTTATTTTGACTGTTTTGTTAAGTTCTAAGTTGTTGCATAGGTTCCGCATCTTCATTGGAAGCAAAATAAATGATTTTGGTGGCAACTAGTGGCAGGTGAAACTTAGGGCATTTACATTGAGGGGGGTGAATGCATTGATTTTGGCCCTTTTTTAAAGGTCTAAACTGCTACATAGGTCTTGCATCTTCAATGTTTTAATGATAAGGGACTTGATGGTGTCCTTAATGTCATGTAATGGTAAACACATTAAAAATATGGTATATGTTGGGTGTGGAGCTTGATTATCTTATGTATTCAAAGGTGTCGCCGCATTGGACCCCAGTTCGTAATGGGGTGGCAACACCACCCATAAAATATTCGCTGCAGGGGGGTCCAGGGGGGAGAGGCTGCAACCTTTGGGAGCCCTCTCCTGGCAGGGGGATCAGGGGCAGTGCCTCCGAAGCTAAAAATAGATGTAAAATTGCCTTGTAAAATGTTGTAATTTGTAGTCAATCTGGGTCGTTCATTAGGCGGAGATCTAACAGTAGAAGTTATGTTTAATTTAGGTTTTTTTCCCTAGAAGGCAACCCCTCGCTATATATGAGGGAATTGTATTGCATCTATGTAGATCTATATTCTGAGTGAGGAAGAGAGAGGAGATTGAGAGTGAAGAGGGAATTACAACATATTTGTTGTAGGTTGTATCTCTTTAGTTTTGCTAGATAATATAAAAGGAAGGATTGGCTATTTCTCTGTGGATGTAGCCCAAACTGGGTGAACCACGTATATCTATGTCTCTCTTGTTTTATGTGTTTTCTGTGTTTATATTTCTGCAATATTTTATCTGTTCCATTTCTCTGTAATATATAATTTTCTAACAGTATAGGCTATCTGACTCGATGTTAAGACTACGCTATATTACTGAAGAAGGGATATGATATGCTTCCCACTCACCCACATTATTGGATGGTATATGAACAAAGGAAGATAATTATTAGCAAAATCCTTAATTGTGGGAATGTAACTTTTTTCCTCCTGTTGTGGAAACGTTGCCCAATAAACCCTATTAAAGTTCTTTATTTGGTTGGTTTTCTTCTCTATTTTGTAAGGGCATGAGTCTATCCTCTCTTTTGTGATAGTTTTTTCACCATCAAGGATTTTGTTTTGATATGTGTTGTAGAGGCTACAACCACCCTCCAAAATTTTGGCCTACACCCAATTTTAGAGCCTCCCTTAAGAGTTTCACTTGATGATTGCACACACTCGGGTTCACTCCATGAGATCATGTGAGCCTTTGCACCCACCTTGCTTGATCATTTCACGCAAGTTTTTTCATTTTGATGTCAAAGTCATGCTTGCGACCATGTTCTGGTTATACTCAAAGTCTTCGCTTTGTTTGTACATGTTGCATTCGCTATGAAAACATTTGTCTCACTCCCACATGGAGTCACATTCATTGTCACGCAAGCATCATCACAGTTGACCAACGATCAATCACAAGTGTCGCACTTGTCACTTACACCATCAGTCATTCATGTTGAGCATATGTGTCTGGATGGTTTGATTCGTCTCATCGTCAAGTCATGTAAGTGTGTGTTTGCAAGATCACGTATGCATCTTTCGCTCGTTCACACACTTAGTCACTTTGTTGAAGTTCTAACGACTGGATTCCCCTCTGACATCTGGACCATCACCCCGCCATCGACTCGATCGACTGTCACCTAGAATAGCACAAAGCATCACGCAAGCCATCTCAAGTTTCATTGTCCACAAGCAAATCAATTAGTCTTCATGTTGGTCAACCGGAGAATTTGACCCGGCAGTCACCCCAAGCCTGACTCCTCTCAAAAATTGCACAAAGGCTGTAGACTTTGCCTGATCCGCTGAATAAGAAAATTGCACAAATAGGTCAAACATATGCCTAGTGCCTGTCCCTGTATCCCTCAGAAAATTGTGCAGTTTTTCCAAGGAGACCTCCCGACAGTCGATCGGCTGCTCACCCAGAAAATTGCGTAGTTTTCATGAGCAAGTCCTCTACTGCCCAGTAGTCTGCTCAGCTCATAAACTACGGAGATGTGATCAGCAAGCAGGCTCCCAGCATCAATGTAGTTTTTCCCTCCAACAGCTCTTGGCAACTGACTACCAGTTCCCTCCAAAAATTGTGCAGTTTTTACTACCAAGCTCCAACAACTGGTTGCTAGTTCCCCTTGGGAATTGTGCAGTTTTTTCTGCCAATGACCAAGTAGATGAATCCCAGTTCCCTCTAGGAATTACATATTTTTTTCTGCCAGCTCCCTCCAGGAAGTGCGTAGTTTTGGTTTCCAAGCTCCCACTGCCCACTCATTCGAGAAATTGCGCAGATTTTGCCTGCCCATCCTTCATGAAGCCCAGACTATTGCTCCCAAAAAATGCGCAGTTTCATCCTCCAGTTGAGACAAACCCCGCAGACAGTCACTATCGATCCAGATTTCCCATCTTAATCACCAAGTGACTCTTGCATAGTTTTCATCAGCAGTGCCCAGAGCCTCCATCCTGCCTTGCAACCTTGTTACCTCTCCCGGTCACCTACATCCGAAATGATCATGGATCATGGTAGACTAGGACATTTTTGGATTTGATGTCGTTTCATCATGAGTGACTACAGGTACATGTACACAAATGAACAAGGTGCAATGATGGATGGGATGAATGAAAGGAGCACATGCAAAAGGGCAAGTTCACTAATAGATGAATAGACGATGCATGCAAAGAGATATGATCGTGAACATATCATCATGCAAAGATATGTTTGCAAACAAATGGATGAGAAAACATGCAAGATGTACTTAAGGATGGATGGATAGATGAACATGCACCTTTCGCGAATGGATGAACCTGTCGAGCTTACCAACATACAAGCAAGGAGAAATGTGTATAAGAAACATCAAGTGAACCAATGACCATCAAAGACTCCACACACTTTTCCATACGGAGGTGAAGCTGGGACACCCCATGAGGACATCCGTCACCCAACAACATTGCAGCTCGATATGCACACCAACAACAACACGAATGTACCAGCATTGTCATGACTCATGTCATCCACATCCCTAATGTGGGCCATACTATCAGTCAATGTAATGTAACGTGGAAGTCCAAGAGACCCACTTATTGTATGAAGAGTCATGTAAAGTCGAAAAGTCATGGAATTCAAATAGTCATGAGGGTAGTTGAACAACCACAAGGGTCAACTTCAACCTTGGCTATAAATACCCCCTAATTTGTACATGCAAGGGATTTTTTTCACCTCAGCTCCTCCCACATAGCCTTGAGAGTCTATAATATTTTCTTTGAGGAGTAAGTAGTGGCTCCAATGCCCCACCCATGGGGTTAGTGATGTATGGTGTAACAATGTGTCTTGGAACTTTCTCTTAATTCAGAATCCTGCTAACAAGCCAACACATTTTCATGCATTTATTGAAACCATTGTAAGACTAATCTTGAACACTTGTAGTGCATGTTGCTTTAACCTGTGTTTAACACTTGAACTCATTCACTTGTTGTAATACATATCTATTAATGAAAATGTGTTGTATATGATGTTAACATTGTCCTTCCCGTGGCGGCTACCTTGCTAGACATTAGACATGCCTTTCACATAAAACTTGCTATAAAAATTGTTGCACTCACGCGACTCATCCGATGAGTGTTGTACGTGTTATCCTTCCTTGTGTGTTGTGACTGTCGCATCCGTGTGGACTATTCTTCCAGAAGTTGTACATGTCCTGTTATGTTGTGTGTTCCTAACATATTTGGGCCTTCCTCCCAACCAAATTGGGACTCACTCCCGCCCTCTCCTTCTACAGTGAAAGAATCATTGACATAAGTGACACTAGTAATCACCAGGCACACAAACCTCACTTCTCAAAGACAAATCTGACCACTCTCCTATGCTGAAAAGCAAAAGTTGAGGCAAATATTTAAGATAATGGCAACCGGGCTATCATTCCAGATGGGAATCCCACACCAAATGGCGTGAGGTCTAGTTATGACATCATACTGGGTTGATCCCTTGAATGTTGGCGAGTCCAGCATCGTCAAAATTTCTTGCACTAGAAGGAGGGCCAGATGACAAGCTGAGCCCGTACATCTGGGTTGAATCTCTTACCCAATGAATAATACACAATTCGTGCTCCCGGAGTGTTTCACTCATTTCTCCCTCAATCAATTATGAATCCTTGATGAGATTCTCGATCACTTGTCCTTGTTAAAGTTTGACGGTGAGGACAGAACATATGTAACTGAGCACATTTATGATTTTCTTTATTTCTGTGAATCTTATGAAATTGATAGTGATGAGCTTGTTTGTGTACTCTTATTCCTCACCCTTGAAGGTCGTGTTAATCTGTGGTTTCATACCCTACCACCTGCTCCCATCCATTCCCTTCTCACTTTTCTCAAGGAGCTCCATCAAGCCTTCGATGAGTGTGACCACCAAGATGTCTATGAAAGAATCTGTCACTTAAGAATGAAGCCTGGTGAATCAGTTGAGGACTTTGTTACCTGTTTCCTTCACCTATGTCATAGAATTCCTGAATGGTTTGTGGACCTTGACTTCATGAGCCAAGAGTTGAAACGCTTGGTTCATGTCTCCCAAAAAGGTGAACCTCCTAATTTTCCTTCTTCCTCGACTCTTGCAAATCACGAGAAACCTCATGTCTTAAAGAGGGTGCCCCCTCACGGAAACCACAAATCTAAGAAATTTGCATAGTGGGTACCCCCTCGCGGAAACCACAAATCTAAGAAATTTGCACAGTGGGTACCCCTTCGCAGTGGTTGCAAATCTGAGAAATGTGTGCAGCATGTTTCCAACCCATCTTCTCAGCTATCTCCCGCCCCAATAGAGGAAATTCCATAATGGTTTAGAAAGCATATGGAAAAAATCTCATCCCTCCATTCCGCAAGAGGACATCTTCATTCATAACCCAAGTCTTGAGTCTAATCTACATCTCTACCATCCTCCATCATCTACAAGCCATGACTCCTTGCACCATGACTCACTTGAGAAATCTGCTTCATAAGCTAGCTGCGCGCACTCTCTTGATTCTCGAGTTTCTGGTTCAAGTTGGAGTGATGTGCAAGGTAGTCTCATCATACAAATGAAGGACCAAGATGGTGAAGACATAATCAATTCCTCTCTAAACATTGAGCCTCCATTCTTGATCGATTCTCGGTCTGTGAATATTGGTGAAACATCATGTACAACCAATTCTTTTGATCAACCTCCATTCTTGGGTTGTCATCACTCCCACGTTTCTGTATGTTGTGATAAACGCCCAAGCACATCATATGATCTATTGTCATCTCATCTACACTCTAACTCAGATTTGGAATGCGCACCAATCAAAGTAGACATCCATATCGAAGCTTCCTCTACACCTCACTTTCCCATGTGTCCTATCATTCACAGTGCATCAACATGCATCAGAGATATTCCACGTTCTCTTGCTTCTTCATCCCATGAGTTATCTCCTCAATCGACACAAGGCAATGAGGTTTCCCACAATGAAAATAGTCTCAACACACAAGACTCTTCCCACTCATCATCATCTTGTGTGTTACATGAAGACAACTCTTCAAGTCAGCTTGCTGAAAATTTTGATGAAGCCTGTGACAAAGATGGCTGTCATCCTGAGAGAAGTTTTGAAATCAGTAACAACAACCATCCTTAAGCCATGCATGATTTGGTTCACATCTCAAAATGAAAATTTTCAATTTTGGAAAGTTCTGGGACGTGTCAGGGAGTCGAGGCACTTCAATATTTGTTGATGGTTATGTCAGGACCTCGCGACTCTGGTAAGCCCACCAAACCAAATCAGATCTCGTTTCTCATGCACAATCCATATATCTGCATGGTTTCACTCGACATGGATCCCCGTGTAAAGAATATTTACTATTATGGGTGTGATATTTCAAAATTTCAGATTTTTGCTAATGATCGAATCCACAAGTCCATTATAGCATGTCCATCTTCATGCACCTCTCTTACATCTAATTTGGGTTGGGAGTGTCCGTCCCTCATTCAATCATGGGACAACGAAGTTGATCATCTCAAAGATAATCTTTACTGTAATCATACTTATCGGATGTTCTCTCTTGTAATCAGCTCGTTGGTCTTTTTGCATATTTCACACATCAAATTTGCTTGCTCATCACTCTAGCAATCTCCCCGTGTGATGACGAGCGCACAACCTAACACGTGAATAAAGTTACTCTCATTTCACCACACCCGAACTGGTTTCACACATTCACAATGTTGGCATCCTTTCTACTTTTATGTGATTACCATGATTCATGCGTAGTTTTTCACCATTTTCAAGCGGGTGTTCTATCATGTCTAGCAAATAGCAAACTTGGTTCCCTCATTCAAAACGTTCGCACAATTTTTCAAAAATTTTCTTTGTTCGTGTCAAACTAGGAATCTGCCATATCGATCAACTAGTCTGATTTTTCTTCTACCTTGGGTGGTTGTCAGGCAATTGATCATTTTCCCAACATTACATCCAATGATAGTTGCCTCGCACACTATGATTTTCACTATGTAACATATTTATTCTTATATTTTTGTCAAGCAAGTGAGGCATCTCGGCCTACGCTGATGGCTATGGCAGGCCTCATTGTCTTGGCATGAATGATGAGAATGACAAGATCTATCTATCCGTATCAGATTCTTATAGTGATCCCCTCTCTCGAATCAGGAATCCATCCTCTCAAAGATCACAAATATTTCAAAACAACCATCACGAATTTTATGATCCAATCATTGAATGGCTGGAACAATCTTAATTGGTGAGTCGTGTTGCAGGTAACAAGCTTCAATCCTTCCTCGCACTCGCTAAGAAATTTGGTGCAGAAAAACACATACTCACAACAGGTCTCTGAGGTTTGTTGAAAAATGGTAGTCACCAAAGAGCTAAGTGAGTATGTTGGGTGGTTGTGACGCATTCTTCCACCAACAGGCGATACCTTCTCTCTCTTGTGCAATTTTTTCAAGTTTTTTCATTTTCTGTTGCACACTATTTTTTATCTATTTTAATCACTCGTATCTTTGTGACTACAGGTAAGGTACACCTACGGTGGCTTCACTGGAAATTTCATTTCATGTAACCCCAACCATTTAACGTACGAGTAGGAGTAGTGTTTTCTTTTTCGCTTGTCTTTTCTTTCTGGTTGGCATGTTTGTTTGCTTGCTGACATGGTTGCTTTATTCACTTGTTGTTGTTTTCACTTTGTTTTCTTTGCTTACTATTTTTGTTTCAGTTTTTTTGGTTTTATTAATACTTTACTATTTTTGTTTCCAGAAATAAGTGTTGCCAACTACTACGTTCTAGCTTTTGAATAGAGTACGTGGTTGAGATTTGAAGAGACTTGTGACACTGTAGCACTTGGCCAGTCTTGTGCTCGTCTTCTCTGTTCTTGTTTATAACCTTCGGCTGATGAAGTCTTGATGGAAAATATGAGCCGTGTGCAAGGGAAGTTTTGGTCCAACCATGAACTTGTGTCCACACTGGGAAGCCCCATGCCTACACTCAGCCTTCTACTCAGTGTGTTCAAGCTCATCCAACTAGTAGAAATGAAGAAGGGGAACATCTAAACGAGCAAACCTATGTTAGAGATCTTACATGCTTATCTAAAGGAACAAGCTCTTCTGCTCTCAATAAGTCAGGATCCCTCTTCTGCCCCAAAAATAAATAAGTTCCTATGCATAGTCCTCTTGAAAAAATACAAAGGTTGAAGAAGAGAAAGGCTTCCTGCATAGAGAGGTGAAGCATGAAACTCCACCGGGGAACTGACCAGGCTCGTTGGCAGTGAAGAAATGCATGTGTTCCTGCATGACTCCATTGGGGTACCGTCCAGGCCTGCTGGCAGTGGAGCAACACTAGAGATGAAAACTTATACTTTGAAAATCTTCAACCGTGAGCTAAACTACCCTTCCCAAATTCGAAACAGTGTGATCAAGCTAAACTTTTGATTGTGTTTGACTGAGTTGGAAAAATGTGAACCATGTATGTGCATGGGATAAGTGGGGAAGCCAAAGTAACCTACACAGTGATTCAATACTCCCCAATAGACCAAGGCCATGTCCTATCAATGAAGCAAAACAAAGAAGTTGGAGTTCTACCATTACGTTGCCAAGTGTTGTAGCGGCTACAACCACCCTCCAAAATTTTGGCCTGCACCCAATTTCGGAGCCTCACTTGAGAGTTTCATTTGATGACTGCACACACTTTATTTCACTCCGTGAGCTCGTGTGAGCCTTTGCCCCACCTTGCTTGATCATTTCACCCAAGTTTTTGCATGTTGATGTCAAAGTCATGCTTGCGACCATTTCTAGTTATACTCAAAGTCTTTGCTTCATGTGTACATGTTGTGTTCGCAATGAACACATCTGTCGCACTCACACACAGAGTCACATTCACTACCGTGCAAGCATCATCACGGTCAACTAATGATCAATCACAAATGTTTCACTTGTCGCTTACATCATTGGTCAGTCATGTTGAGCATGTATGTCTGGATGGCTTGAGTCGTCTCATCGTCAAGTCATGTAAGTGTGTGTTTTCAAGATCACATATGCATCTTTCGCTCGTTCACACACTTAGTCACTTTGTTGAAGTTCTAACGACCAGATTCCCATCTGATAGTTGGACCATCACCACACCATCGAGTCGACTGACTATCACCTAGAACAACGTAGAAGAACTAAGCAAGCCATCCCAAGTTGCACTATCTGCAAGAAAACCAATCAGCCTTCATGCTGGTCAACCAAAGAGTTTGACCCAACAACCATCGCGGGACTGGGTCCCCTCAAAAATTACGCAGAGGCTACAAACCTTGCCCACTCCGCTGACTGAGAAAATTGTGTAGACGGGCCTGACAGAAACCCAGTGCCCATCCCTGTCTCCCTTAGAAAATTGCGCAGTTTTTCCAACCAGACCTCCCAACAGTCTATCAGCTACTCACCCAGAAAATTGCGTAATTTTCATGAGCAAGTCCTCTGCTACCCAGTAGTCCACTTAGCTCAGAAAATGCACAGAGGTGATCAGCAAGCCAGCCTCCCAGCATCAACGCAGTTTTTCCCACCAGCAACTCCTGTCAGTTGACTGCCAATTCCCTCCAGTAATTGCGTAGTTTTTTCTGCCAAGCTCCAGTAGCTGACTACTAGTTCCCCTTAGGAATTGCATAGTTTTTCTACCAGTGACCCAGCAACTGACTGCCAGTTCCCTCCAGGAATTGTGCAGTTTTAGCTTCCAAGCTCCCACTGCTCGCTTGTTCTGGAAATTGTGGAGATTTTTCCTGCCCAGCCTTCCTGTAGCCCACACTGTTCCTCCCAAAAATTGCATAGTTTTTTTCCTCCAGTTGAGCCAGACCCCGTGGACAGTCACTGTCGATCTGGATTTCCCATCTTCATCACCTAGTGACTCTTGTGTAGTTTTCATCAGCAGTGCCCAAAGCCTCCATCCTGCCTCGCAACCTTGTTACCTCTCCCGGTCACCTGCATCCGAAATGATCATGCATCATGGTAGACTAGGAGGTTTTTGGATTTGATGTCGTCTTGTCATGAGTGACTATAGGTACAGGTACACAAATGAACATGGCGCGACGATGGATGGGATGAACAAAGGGAGCACATGCAGAAGGATAGGTTCACCAACAGACGAACAGACAATGCATGCAAAGAGATATGCTCATGAACGGATGATCATGCAAAGATATGTTCACGGACGGACGGAAGAGCAAACATGCAAGACGTACTCATGGACGAATGAATGGACGAACATGCACCTTTCGCGAATTAATGAACATGTCGATCTTACCAACATACAAGCAAGGAGCAATGTGTATAAGCAACATCAAGTGAACCAATGACCATTGAAGACTTTGTGCACTATTCAATGGACAGGTGAAGCTGGGACACTCCATGAGGACATCCATCACCCAGCAACACTGCAGCTCAACATGCACACCAGTGGGAGCACAAATGTACCAGCACTGTCATGTTGAGTCATGTTGTCCACATATCTATTGTGGGCCATACTGTCAATCAATTTAATGTAACGTGGAAGTCCAAGAGACCCACTTATTGTATGAAGAGTCATGTAAAGTCGAAAAGTCATGGAAGTCAAACAGTCATGAGGGTAGTTGAACAACCACAAGGGTCAGTTTCACCCTTGGCTATAAATACCCCCTCATTTGTACATGCAAGGGACTTTTTTCACCTCAGCTCCTCCCACATAGCCTTGAGAGTCCATAATATTTTCTTTGAGGAGTAAGTAGTGGCTCCAATGCCCCACCCATGGGGTTAGTGATGTATGGTGTAACAATGTGTCTTGGAACTTTCACTTAATTCAAAAGCCTGCTAATAGGCCAGCACGTTTTCACACATGTATTATAACTGTTGTAAGACTAATCTTGAACACTTGTAATGCATGTTTCTTTAACCCGTGTTTAACACTTGAACTCATTCACTTGTTGTAATACATATCTATTAATGAAAATGTGTTGTATATGTTGTTAACGTTGTCCTGCCCGTGGTGGCTACCTCCCTAGACATCAGACAGACCTTTCACATAAAACTTGCTATAACAACCATTGCACTCATGTGAACTCATCCACTGAGTGTTGTACATGTTATCCTTGTGTGTTGTGACTACCGCATCCATGTGGACTATTCTTCCAGAAGCTGTGCATGTCCTATTGTGTTGTGTGTTCCTAACAGATTTGGGGCTTCCTCCCAACCAACTTGGGACTCACTCTCACCCTCTTCGTCTATAGTGAAAGAACCATTGACACAAGTGACACTAGAAATCACCAGGCATGCAAACCTCACTTCTCGAAGACAAAGTTGACCACTCTCCTATGATGACAAGTAAGAGTTGAGGAAAATCATTAAGATAATGGCAGTTGGGTTGTCATACCGGATGGGACTCCCACACCAAACGGTGTGATGTCTAGTTGGGACTTTATACCGGGGTGATCCCCTGAATGTTGGAGGGTCCAACACCGTCAACAATATGTTAGGGTTAGTGGGAAATTTTTGGGACATTTTTAAAATATATTTTTTTAATGTAAAAGATACACAACATCCTATAAACATTTCTATGGTGGTTTCTGGTTTACATAAATGCGCTCCAAACCCACCAGAAACCAATTTCAGGGATCTATAGAACAAAAGACTACTAAATTGAAAAGTTTTCTGTTTTTCATCAAATATTTGGAATTAGAACTTTTATTGATACAATGTTGAGCTATATATGTGGAGCTTTATAAGTGGAAAGGACACATCAGATGTTTAACTGTCTGATCAAGGTAATAGCTGTACTGTAAATAAATGAATAAGCATACATGTATACACATTTGTGTTGTTGACAGGTGAACGCCTAAAAAAAAAACGTTGTTGTTGGTTGGTTCATATAAACTCTCGTAATTTTGAGTAATTTGACTTAAAATGAGACACATTGGTACTATTTTAGAGAAACTTGTTGATTAAATATTTGGGAATAAATACCCTTGAGTGTTCTCTGTGCAAAGAATTTAGATTTCAGTAGGTGTATCCTATGCACTATTTCAGTCATTCTGGGTCTGAATCTAGTTGCATTAGGTGATATGTGGAGGCACAAGGTGCCATAATGAGCATTATTTATGTTCTTCCTTTCATGGTAAACCTTGCTTTCCATGTAACTAGGACTTAAAATCACAAAATGTAGACTGAGGGATGAGGTGTAGCAAAATACCCAAGGTAATGCACCACAGGTGCCGAAGATAGATATATTCCTTAGCATGTTAAGGAAGAGGCTTGCAGATGTTGCTTGTCACAACCTAATGAAAGCTTGTAATAAGAGGTGCATTCACTTTAATGACTTAGCCAATACTAGCCAGGTAAATGTAATAACTACTTAGAAGCAATCCCATTGTAATAACTACCTAGAAGTAATCCCATTGTAATAACTACCTAGAATTAATCCCATTGTAATAACTAGCTAGAAGTAATCCCATTGATTCCCTTTATGGAGGAACATAGTTAAAGAATATTACAATTTTGTAACTCTAGCAAATTACAGTTTTACAAGGAAACAAATGATGTTTTTGGTTTTAAATTTGAAATAAAATATGAAATAATATGACAAGTAGAGTTCTAAATCCTCCTTACCAATTGGTTTTTGGAACAGGTGATGCTCTGAAACATGTTCATTACATGAAAACCCTTGGAAGGCTTGAGGAAATCCATGGCCATGACCAGAATAACTCTTTGATTGTGGATGTTGGTGTGATTTCTTAGCATAAATAAAGTCCATGAAATCAACATTGAAGTTCTTTGATGTTGAGACAAGAAAGCCCACGCACTAAGGACAACAGTGCCATATCTGTGCACCTTCTCTAAACTAAATGAAACAAAGGAAAGATCTGAGGAGGTGAAAGCTTAAAGAACAATGTGTAGAACAAAAGATAGGCTAACATCTAACCGATAACATATTAGACCATGCAAAAGTGTTGACACATATGTTGAACATGTGTTTATACATGCCATAGGTGTTTACATTTTTACAAAGGAGTATACTATATTATGGAAAGTGGTTTCTGTAGAAATTTCCACTGTAGATCACCTGATAATGCAATATACTAAAGCAAAATACTTGATCCACTTCTACAAACAAACTTGCGGAAGCTTAATCGATTTTGAGCAAGATCAAATAGAACACATATAACAGAGAATGAGAAATCAATCACACATGAACATAGAAGAATACTCTGGGGAAAGCCTCAGCTAAAAACCTCGCTATCTGTATTATCATACAAGTGGAAATATCTCTGGATTACACAAAGCTTTAACTCACAAGCTATCAATCTCTCAGTACAATCCCTCAATACTGCTCATAGACATAATAGACACAACATATGCCCTCCTTCAGTCCTCCAAGCCTCCTATTTCCTTGCGCGGTTTCTCCTGGGTCCTCCGACTACCACCTGTGTGAATTCACCTCTCACATAACTTACAAAACTCAGAAGTAACTGCGCAATCCCCAAGGAATGAATTCCTTCTGCATGCAAGAGATATCCTCAATGGAATATTCCTGCAACTGATAGTACACTGTCCCATCTTCTGATCTCAACTAGGTCTCTGTCTAAACTGACATGCATGAGTTATTTATGAGAGAATATTTAGTTATCTGAAGTGCAATGGTTACATGCATGCATGCATTAACTAACTGAACTCACAATCAGTTCCACAAATTGTTGGAACTAATCTAACTGGACTTAACTCAGTTAACTGAGCTAACTAATTACAACTCAAAGTACAACTCATCCTGATCACTTTAATTAAGGGATAACTTCCTCAATCATATGGAAAACTATTGCATGTCTTCACATAGACTTCATGTTTGATTTTCTCCAACTAATTAACTCAATATGAATTAATTAATTATTTTTCAAATAACTGCTAAGATCAAATTCGAATTTTAATTCTCAATTTTAGTTCAGGGACTAACTAAAATTGGAATGTATCTCGAAATGCTATTTATAGCAATTCTATTTTTAGCACTTCTATATTTAGCATTTCTTGTTGCTATTTTCAACACTTTCTTAACATAAAAAGTTTCAGAATTAATGCTAAGTCGATGGTAGCATTAGTTCAGTTGAAGCTAAAATTGGCTCAATTATTTATATTTATCCTAATTTTTTCCTTGGTATGAGACCAAAAAAGAAGATTTCACTGGTTGGTAAAAGAAAAAGGGTCGATGGTATATGAATATTTCACTGGTTACATTGAGCAGAAACCACAAGTCATTGAGGAATGGATGGGTCAAAGTTTTGAATAGAATCCAAAAGCCAGGGAGGAGTGGATGTGTGGGAGTATTGAGCACAATTCAAAAATCAAGGAGGAGTGGAACAGTGCAATTTGAACAGAAACCACAAATCAAGGAGTGGAGAGGTGGGAGTTTTCATTTTACCTAGAAATCTGGTTCAATAAATCTTGATGAGGAAGTGATTGAGAAATCTAACCTGAATGATATTACATACTAGAATAGTGATTTATATACAAAAGACAACCCTGATTACTACAATAAAGGAAGGCACTTGCATTCTATTATAGGTTGTGCAAGATACTTAAATGTAGTTGGTCCACATGTGCCATGTTGGCCAAACGATGATGAAGCAGTGACATTCAAATAAGTATCGCAGTACCAAGATCTAGCATCAGTAGAAGCTACTCATCACGATGGTATTTTGTTAGTACCTTTTCGAAAGTACCATAGGATTTCATTGGCTTGGATGGTTCTACAAGGGACAACCAACATACACTGTGCTGGTGGTATTCTTGCAGATGATCAGGGGCTTGGGAAGACTATCTCAGTGATTGCTTTAATTTTGAAGGAGAGGCCTCCTAACAGATCTCTTCAGGAAGATTCAAATCAAGTAAAGGTTGAAACATCTGTTGTAAATCTAGATGAAGATGATGTAGTATCAACATGTTTGCAAAGAAATACATAAAATAATGGTGCAAATGATATTGCTTTGGAGGAATACATTAAGTGGAAAGAAAACACATTTTCTATGAAGAAAGGTCGACCATCTACCAGTACTTTGGTTGTGTGTCCAACAAGTGTTCTTAAGCAATGGGCACAGGAAATCTGTGACAAGGTTACCACAAAAGCCAATTTGTTTCTCCATGTCTATCATGGAAGCAATAGGACAAAGGACCCTGATAAGCTGGCAAAGCATGAAATTGTTTTGACTACTTATTCCATCGTAAGTATTGAGGTTCCAAAATAGGATCTTGGAGACAATTATGAAGAAGTTGAAATAAATCTTGATGATTATGGTCTAATTGACTCTTTTATTCTTAAAAAGAAAAATAAGATGTCAAAGACTGTTAAGAAGACAAAGAGTAGAAAGGGGGAAAAATACTCCTCAAGTGAACCTATTCCTCACCCTCTTGCAAGAGTGGGTTGGTTTAGGGTGGTTCTATATGAAGCTCATAGTATTAAGAATCATAGGATCCAAGTTGCTAGAGCATGTTGGGGTTGGGGTTTACGAGCTAAACGAAAGCAGTGTCTCTATGGGACACCAATCCAAAATTATATTGATGATATTTTCACCTACTTTAGGTTTCTTAAATATGATCCATATTTTGTTTATAATTCTTTCACTTCCAAAATAATGTTACTGTTTTCCAGAAATCCAATTTCAAGATACCAGAAGCTCTATGTTGTCCTTAAAATAGTAATGCTTCGGTGTACAAAAGGTACTACCATTGATGGGACACCTATTATTACATTACCTCCTAAAACAATTACCTTGCATAGGGTTGAATTCTCTTCGGAAGAACGTGACTTTTATCACTTGCTTGAAGCTCATTCACAAGCTCAATTCAAGGTCTATGTTGCTGCAGGAACTATGAAAAATAACTATGTGAATATATTATTGATGTTGTTACGTCTTCGTCAAGCATGTGATCATCCTCTTCTTGTTAAAAGTTACTTATCCATTTCTACTTGGAGATCTTCTGTAGAAGCAGTAAGGAAGCTACCCAGGGAAAAACAAATTGATTTGATAAATCATTTGGAAGGTTCATTGGCTCTTTGTGGCCTCTATAATGATGCCCCTGAAGAAGCCATTTTCACCATCTGTGGTCATCTATTTTGCAATCAGTGCATATTAGATCACCTTACTCAGTCAGACAATAGCATTTTCCGTACTCAAGGCTACAAAAGGCATCTGAAGAAAGATTTCATGTTTTTTCTAACTGCCTTAAAGCATTGGACTTCTGATGATACTGTCAATGATGAGATCTCTGTAAGTTTAGGAGTCAGTGAAATGGATTTGAAACTTGAAAATCCAAATTTTCATTCTTCAAAGATCAAAGTTGCGATAGAAACTCTCCAAGCCCTCCCGAAATTATGTACAAGTGCCTCTAGCAACAGTTATGTCAATAATATCAATGAAGATTACGCTGGAATGCCTGATAGTTGTAATAGTAATCAACATGCAAATACAAGTCTAAAACAATAGATATATAGACAACATAGAAAGCATAGTTTTCTCCCTATTGTCGAGTATGCTATATTTTCTTGAGGTTCCAATTAAAAAATTGTGCATACAACATAGAAGTTTGGATGGAACTATGTTTGTAATAGCACAGGATAAAGTTGTGAATGATTTCAAGACACTCCCTAAGGTAATTGTTATGACAATGTCCCTGAAAGTTGCAAGTCTTGGTCTCAACATGGTTGCTGCATTTTATGTTGTCCTACTTGATCTTTGGTGGAATCCAACAACTAAGGCCCAACCTATTGATAAATCGCATTGAATTGTACAAATGTGTCATGTAATGGTTTCCTGATTTACAGTTAAATATACTGTGGAAGATTGTATTTTAGCACTCAAGTAATGGAAGCGAGAAATGCTCGCATTAGCATTTAGGGAGGATGGAGTTGGTGGTCGTCAAATATGCCTTACAGAGGAGGATTTGATATATCTATTTATGGTTTGAGAAAATTGGTCTTAGTTTAAGAAAGGAAACGTGACTGAGGAGTTACAAAAAAATAAGCAAAGCTACAAGTTTTGAGATAGTTTTGGGATTTCATGGGAACAAGTTATACATGAAAGTGAATTTCCATTGCATTTCTCCTCTCAAAGGTTGCTCGAAGGTGCTTAACACAAGACTTGTTGTAATGATAAAAAAAATTCTTCGTCCATTAGACAACTTCCCACATAAGTACTTCGAAATAACATCATGGACTATAACAATATCTTACAATGGCCTTTAACTATCAAAATTAATTTTTTATTTTCTCTTTTTTCTTTTTTCTTTTTTCTATACGAACTCTGTGTGCCTTGCAGGTCTCGTACTGTGTGAGAAAGAGTGAGAATATCATAGAATATTTGGTTATTTCACTCCTTGCAAAATATCTACATAATTTTTTGAAGTAATTTCTACTTATAAATCATACATTTTTGAAGTAAAGTCTACTTATTTTCATAATTTAATGTGTTTCACCGATCCAAAAATATATAACAATTAAATGGAACAAGAGCTTACTAATGGTGACATCATTATCGGGTTATGGAGCATCTTTCCTATTCCCTTGGAGTCGAGTAAGGTGGAGAGGATTCTCGTGATGTCTCTAGCAACCACAATGTTGGCCTTATGAGCATCTGAGTCTTTCATTTGGGTTTTCTTCTCTTAATCCTTTATTATGATAAGTGGCCTCTCAAACTCATCAAATTCCAATGCTATGCCTACAAACAGTAACAAAATGCAACAAAGATATTAAATCCTAAACATACAAGTGTGATGCAAAAAAACAATGGATATTGAACTAGAGACCCGAGCTATGCATACTCGTCTATGTTTAGAAGACTGAAATTGAGGGAAAATGCAGTGAAGTTAAAAATGAAACATACCTTGTCACCATCAATGGACTGAAGATCAGATGGGGGTTCAATACTAGGTTTTCTACTTTTAAAACCCCCATTCACAAGTCTCTAAAATCTCGTTTTCACTCCCACCTATGAAAAGTGAAACACTACCCGTTCTAGAATGTAAACAAGGATGTGGTTGGGAGGGGTTTTGTAAAGAAAAATTAGTGCTTAATTTTTTAAAATATGCCAAATTTTTCCTACCTGAATAATAATAAATATTCACTTAAATACATTATTTTATTTTTAGTTTCATACTAAGTTTTTAGTTTCATTTGAGAAACTAGAGCCCTCATGCATGTTTTTGGTGGAGTTTGAAAGAATTTATGGTATATTTGGTGTATTTATCATCATAATTTTAATCTAATTTTAAGATTACAATTTTTATGTAATAATTTTGTCGTTAAAGTTTATGGGGGTAGATATATTATATTTTTGGAATCTAATTTTAGGATTAGCATTTTTATGTAATAATTATGTTGTTAAAGTTTATGGAGGTAGATATATTATATTTTTGGAATTTGAATGTTATTTTGTTGTTAAAGTTTATGGAGATAGACATATTGTATTTTTGGAATTTGAATGTTATTAGAAGGAAACACATTGGTTGTATTGAAAATATTTAAGTGTTCTTGCCTATTAGGTGGGTGCCAACAAAAGAGAGTCTATAGTAAGGATTTAATAATTAAAAACAAGTTAAATATATTCAAATTGTTGTGTGAAAGGGTTTGTAAGACCCTACATTTTTATCTTAAGAAAATGGAGTACTCTCAAAGTCACTCACATAGTTTAGGTTGTCATAAGAAAAGTAGGTGTTTTTCCTTAAGATGTAAACATTTCATTTTAAGCAGTGTGATAATGTGGTTTCAGTGAGGCATTAAAAGATGGAACAAGCACGCACATTTGGGATGCTAGTGTTATGTTCTACTTGAGGCATGGTTGCACGTCCAAAATTCTCTAACAAGGGTTGAATAAGTGGAATAGTTATAGGGGTTGCGGGATTGTGGTCACACTTAGAGGTGTAGACAAGCAAGTTATGCACCATGAGAAGTTGTGAAGCTAACTTAAGACATTTGACAAGTTGCGGGAAGGAAACTTGGAAGTGGTACTAAGTGAACATTCCTTGATTTAAGCTAATACCCTCTCCTTGCACTACCACTTTGCAAGGTGAATAAGAAATTTGAAGTATATGTGCAACACACTAAAGAAGTTGACAAGGTTGTTGCAACATATATAGGTAGTTTTTCGTGTTGCAAAAGGTGTTGGAACTTGGAAGGTGACCATTAGAGTAGCTTTCTCTTGGATTGCTAAGGAGGTGTAAGAATTTGATAAGGAGTGAAGTACAAAAATCTAAAAAATAGGCCATATTGGGTTAGGATATTACTATTTTTGGACATCCAATGTTGAAGGTGCATTTTATGGATGTGTAGTCTAAGCGCCTTGGTTCTGGGCCACATCTTATGAGTATATTGTACTTTTGTTGTGTGTTAGTTGTGTTAGTGCATTATGTTTGATGAGCACTAGCTAGAATGTGTTCCATGAAGGCAAAAATCCCATAAGTTTTAGATGGCTTCACTGTTTTGCATTGTAAGGTGTCTTATGCCCTAGTTTTGAGGAGACAGTTAGAACCATATTAGAGTGTGATGGGTTGTACCATGGAATTTGGTCCACTTGCATGGGTTGAGGTGTAAAGGTACCCCATGATTTGATGAAAATGATTCCAATGATTATCTATATAGAGTTTTTATGATATAAGATTAATGATTTTTCGTTTGGGAATGGAAGAGGGAGATAAGAAACGAGAGACATTGAAGTTTGTTGTAAATCAATCAAAACAAAGGAAAAATGTCTCCTATTATCAATTCTTCAAGTTTCTTCTTCAATAGAACTAAATTTTAGTTGGAGATAGGGAGTTTACCTCTCAAAAGCATTGATTGGGTACTCTAGAATTCCAAGACCTAACATATTCAAACTATTCCATTAGATAGATTTGTCCTGGGCAAATGTTGCGAATGCTAAGATGAAAATATCCCATTTATAATGTGGGTTTTAAACCTTCCTTTTGAGAATGCTAAAATCAAGGTCATAATCTTGAAAGGAGGTCCTTGATTTTACCAAAACCAAATGCCAAGGCTTAATCGATGGTGTGATTATTTATATTTGAGTTTGGCCTTGAATGTTGAGATCTATCTTTGGGTCTAGTTATCACTATGTTTTTCCACTTATGCGTTGAGAAGGTATTAAGGGCTATAGAGGATAAGACGCTTGTTTTCCAATACCCTTCCCTTGAAACCATGTAAAGATATGATGTGCCCCAATTTTTTGCCATAATATTTCAACCACAAGATCTTCCTATGATGATGCCCTTAAAGGGAGGGTTTGTAAAGGAAGTGGAAAAAAAGTCATGTTGAGTCAAAGGACGGGCATAGATTGCAGGTGTCTCTAGAGGACTTGACAAAGGTGAAGGGGGATGGAGTTTACCTCCTACCATAACGCCTTCTATTCAACAATTCTAGGTGCTAAAGGGCACTAAATTTAAGGTTCATAGGTGAAAGCTCACGAAGATCTTAAAAATGAGAAGGTAGGTGTGATTTATGTAGGATTGATTCTTCAATTGTTGACTTTTTGGGTGAGAATTCCTAGTAAATGGAAAAAATTGAAGCCCTACCACTTATAGATTACGTATATTATGAGAAAATGTTTCCTAATATTCAAAGAGTCTCTCCAACTTTTGTCCATGAGATCCATGGTAACTATGTTAAAGTGTCGATAACTTGTGTTAAGATATCATCTTTGATTCAGGGCACCTATACTTCTTCAACTAGTGGTAAGAGTAGGCAAGGTTGTTCATTTACAAGGTTTCCATTAATCAAGTATTCTCCCTCTCTTCACAACTCTTAGATGAGGAGTATGCATAATGGATTTATTATTGTAAAAAATTGAAAATATTGGATTATCTTGAAGTTGAATCGCTTGAAGTGGTTTCCTCAACCTACAAATATTTAAAGGAACTATGTGTTTTTCAATTAGACCGTTCTCGTCAAGGAGCTACAAAAGAGGAAGGCCTTATGGTTATTTTTAAGGGGTTGTCCTAGACTCACTTATGTACTAACTTCTTTTTTCAAATGACAAATGAAACTTTGGTTATTGTTGCAAGAAACTAAATTTATCTCTCCTCTCTTATTTATAATGTGTATTATTGATCCCATAATAGTAGATCATGTGATAAGAAACCTCTGCTTGAAGGGTTTGGATCAATGGCATGTCAATATATAAAATATGTTGCTTAGTTGTTTTATGGTTGCGGTTGGACATGAGTCTTGACTTGGTAACTTGTAACTTGTTAAGTGGGATAAGATGAAATTGGACATGAGTAGCCTAAGATGAGTTATAGTCAATTCTTAGGTGAACACGACATAGTCTAGCTGCAGTAATCATAACTTGGTCAAGTTGTTGTAGTCGAGGCAAGACTTGGTTGGGTTCCCAAGTCCCAAAAAAAGTAAGGGTAGTTATGGATGCATGATAGCTAAGGAGTGTCGAGGAATGAAAATGTGTGCTAACACATGTCGGACAATGTCAATGCATGTGTAGGAGACTTAGGGAGTGCCAGAACATCAAAAGGTTGAACTAGGTCAAAATACATGGAAATGAACGAATAAGAGTGTGATCCAAGGAGTGTCAACGAATTCTAGGTGTCTTAAGGATAAAGTGTGTTAAGAGAAGGTCATAATGGGACTTGTAGGAGGCAAGCCTATGGTTACAATAAGGGGCTAGAAAAAAGTAGTTTCAGACAAAGTGAGACTTTGGGTTGCACACAAAATTGTTTTTCCAATGACTTGGTTGGGTTTCCAAATCGCAAAAAGAGTAAGGCTATATATGAGGGCATGATAGGTAGGGAGTGCCAAGTTGTGCCAAGGAATTCCAAGATGTGCCAAGTGCTAGGGTATGCTGCGAACACGTGTTAGGGAGTGTGAGGGCCAAGTGTCAGGGAAACACAAGGGAGCACTAGTTTCAAAAGCATGGAAATGAAGTATCAGTGAGTTCCAGGTGTATTAAGAAGGGAGTGACAAGGTATGCTAAGCATTTCCAAGGCATGATAGAGTGCTAGGGAAGCATACCAATATGTGCTAATGCATGCTAAGGAGTGTTAGGGAGTGTCCGGGAAACACAAGGGAGCACTAGGTCAAAATGCGTGGAAATGAAGGAGAAGAGTGTGTGGCAAGGAGTTTCAGCAAGTTTCAAGTGCGCTAAGGAGGTAGTGACATGGTATGCTAGGTAGAGCTAAGTCATGCTAGAGTGTTAGGGTGTCATGCGACCAGGATGTGCCAGGTGCCAGGGTGTGCCAACACGTGATAGGAAGTGTTAAGGAGTTCCAAGGAAACATAAGGGAGCACTAGGTCAAATTAATGCATGGAAATGAATGAATAAGAGTTTGTGAAAAGAAGTGTAAGTGAGTTCCAGGTGTACTATGGAGGGAGTGGAAAGGTATGCTAGGTAGTGTTAAGACATGCTAGAGGCTAGGGAAACATGCCAAGATGTGCCAAGTGCCAGGGTGTGCCAATGCATGTTAGGGGGTGTTAGGGAGTGCTAGAGAAACACAAGAGAACACTAGTTTCAAATGCATGGACATGAATGAATAAAAGTGTGTGATTAGGAGTGTTAATGAGTTCTTGGTGTACTAGGGAGGGAGTGACATGGTATATTAGGTAGTTCCAAGGAATGTTAGAGTGACAAGGTGGCATGCCAAGATGTGTCAGGTGCCAGGGTGTGTCAATGCGTGTCATGGAGTGTTAGGGAGTGACATAGAAACAAAAGGGAGAACTAGTTCAAAATGAAAAAATAAGAGTGTGTGATAGGGAGTGTCATTGAGTTTCATGTGTGCTAAGGAGGGAGTGGCAAGGTTATATGCTAGGTAGTGCAAAGTCATGCTATAGTTCCAACGTATGTCAGGGAGTGGTAGGGTGTGTGAGGGAGAGCCAAAGCATGCCAAGGAATGCAGGGGGTGCTAACACATGCCACATAGTGCCAAGGGATTGTTAGACATGCCAAGTGGTATGACACGTCAAGATGTATACTATGTTTCTTAGTTGTTTTATTGCCACAGTTGGACGTGAGCCTTGACATGGTAACTTGGAACTTGTTAAGTGGGATAAGTTGAAATTGGACATGAGCAGCCTAAGATGAGTTATAATCAATTCTTAGGTGAACAAGGCATAATATAGTTGTAGTAACCATAACTTGGTCAAGTTGTTGTAGCCAAGGCAAGACTTAGTTGGGTTCCCAAGACCCAAAAAATGTAAGGGTAATCCTTCATAAGTATAGGACTTAGGGCTCTTGTTTTACAATCACCTAACAACCCTCCAATTGTACTAGGATTTCCATCAATTTTCCCAACCACATTAAATTCTTTTACCGATCTAGGGCCCACCTAATTATGATTCGAGTCCTCTCAAAATCACTATTCTTGTGTACAAATTTATTTTTTGTCCAATATATGAAAAAAATTGAACTACTCCTCTTATCATCCTTCTAAAAATCTATAGATGACTGAATTAGGGTCACAAATCATCTAGTAATAGTCCATTGACTAATTTTTTATAGGTTGCTTCAGATCTCTGTCCAAACTCTATGGAAAATCCACCAAAATCATCTCCTCTTCATGTCAATCCATTCCTCATATGGCACATTTATTTTGTTCAAAATTCTACTCAGGTTCCACCCTCCTTTGGATCTTCTATCTACACACATACTTCTACAAACCATCTTCTAGATCTATGGTCTATATTGTAAAGATAATCCTCACTCTAAGGGTCATTACCCCTCTTCTTCTATGCAGATTTGTCACAGTCTTAAGGGCATACCTTATGGACTAACATTCTAGAAAACCGCCCTAACTAGGACATTATAATTATATTCTAATTTATTTATAACAAATCTTATCCACCCATATAATAAAAACAACTCTTTCCACCATAAGAGACTCGACCTAGATCATATGGATCCATAGATTCTGGGAATTTCTTTTACTGAATCTTGACCTGAACTTTAGATCTTTATGACCCTCAAACTACGGTTACCTTGGTCAATATTACACCTACAGCTACTTTTTTTGGCCCTAAATTCCAGTGTAGGCCCTCCTCCATTTGTGTTGGTATTTATCACAGACCTTGTAACCCACTAACCACCACAAGATAGGGTCTTAACCGTCTCTGCTATTTCAGAATTTGATGCAGCCTTCATACAAAAACACCACTGAAATCACATGCCCAAATTCTCTATCTACCATAAGAGAACCAACAATATGGCATCCTACTTCTTAGATAGAACCCATTAATGTATGTGATATTCTTATGAACCCTCACATGATGATGTTGCTCTTGGTGGATGATGATGGCCTCCCCTTAGCAACCCGTACTCAACCATCTAACTCGGCCTACTTTAGGACTACATCTCTCTTGGCCTTCTTGATCAATTGAGTTCCTTCTCACTTGATGTTCTTTCCTTCATACTAATGCCTACTTAAATAGATTTTCCTAGATATGCCTCTTAGGAACCCTCTAGAACTTACGAGTTTTATCCACTTAGACCTTAGGAAATATTAATTTTCCTTTTTATTTTTCTTTTAGATTTTAAACCCCATCTTGGGTCCAAAACCCCTTCTCTTGGGTTCTTTTCCCACAAATACTTTTGTGACCAAACTCACACAAACCCATCTCACTAGGCTTGTGGAGTACCTCCCAAGCTACACAATTCAACAACATAGTCTAGTTGTAGTAATTGTAACTTGTTCAAGCTCTTGTAGTCAAGTGAGGACTTGGTTGGGTTCCCAAGTTGCAAATTAAGTAAGGGTAGTTGTGAGGGAATGATAGCTAGGGAGGGTCAGGGCATGACAAGGACATGCCAGACAATATCAATGCATGTTGAGGAGTGTTAGGGAGTGCTGAGGAATCACAAGGGAGAACTAGGTCAAAATGCATGGAAATGAACAAATAAGAGTGTGTGTGAGGGAGTGTTAGTGAATTCAAGTGTGCCAAGGACGAAGTGTGTTAGGAGAAGTTCATAATAGGATTTACAAGAGGTAAGCCTATGGTTGTGATAAGGGGCTCGACAAAGTATTTTTAGACAAAGGGAGACTTTGTGCTAGGCACAACACTATTTTTCCTTTAGCTATTATTTTTATATGACATGTGGCACATTTTGGCCAAATTCTCATGTTTTAAACTATTTTAGACAATTTCATATTGTACATTGTTGTGTATAAGTTTTTGGGCACTCGGCTTGTGCCGACTTATATCATGTGTGTCTTGTACATCTTGTGGTTCTTGCAAACTCTTAGTTAATGCTCTATTGTTTATATGAACTAGACATACATGTGAAATATTGTCTATGTAAGCTATGTTTCTTAGTTGTTTTATGGCCGTGGCTGGTTCTGATCCTTGTCTTGGTAAGTTCTTAAGTGGGACAAGTTCAACTTGGATATGAGTGGCCTAAGATGAGTTATAAGCAGTTCTTAGGTTAACAAGGTACACTATACTTGTATTAGGTGCAATTGGTCAATTTATTGCTGTCAAAGAAGGCCAATGTCACATGAACTGCAGTAGTTAATGACTTAATTGGGTTCCCAACTCATGGAAAAATATAAGGCTAGTTGAGAGGGTGTGAGTGCCAAGGCATGCTAGGGAATGCTAAAATGTGCCAGATAATGCGAAAGAATGTCAAAAATGCTAAGATATGCCAAGTTCTAAGGCATGCTAATATGTACAAGGGTGTCACAATATGTGTCAGGGATTTCCAAGGCAACAAAAAGGAGAAACAAGTTAAACTACAAGGAAATGAACACATAAGAGGGTTAATAAGTCGTCAATTTACCTTATACAAGAGGGTCATGCTAGGCACACCAACACTAGGTGCCAAGTGCCAAGTGTTAGTGAATTCTATGTGCCAAATGTTCCTATGTTACTTCTCATCTACTTTCCAATAGTTGATCTCAAATAACTTTAATATTAAACCATGCCAAAGCATACCAAGGAATCTCAATGAATGCTAGACATGCTAAGACTTGTCAAGAACCAATACGTGCCAAGTGCCAATGTGTGTTAGGGAGTGACACACATGTTATGAAGTGACAGGGCATGTCTAAGAGTGCTAAGGTGTTCCAGAGAGTGCTAATGCATGCTGAGGAGTGTTAGGGAGTACTAGGGAGAACAAGGGAGCACTAGGGAAAAATGTATGGAATTGAATGAATATGAGGGTGTGTTAGGGAGTGTCAATGAGTGCTAGTTGTAATGCCAAGGAGGGAGTGACAACGTATGCCAAGCACTGGTAATGCATGCTAGGGAATATTAGGGCATGTCAAGAAGTGCCGGAGTGTGCTAGGGAGTTATAGTGTGTGTTAACATGTGCCAAATAGTGCCAAGGCATGCCAAGACATGACAGATGATAAGGAATGATAGGATGTGCAGGGTGCCAGGGTATGCCAATATGTGTTAAGGAGTGTTAAGGAAACATAAGGAAGAACCAAGCTAAAATGCAAGGAAATGAACACATAAGAGGGTTAATAAGTCAGGACTTTATCTTTTTCAAAAGGGGCATGCTAGGCACACTAATAATAGGTTCCAATACATGCCAAGTGCCAATGTGTTCCAAGTTCTAATGTATGTTAATGCATGCCAAAGTGTTCCAGGGCATGCTAGGGACTACAGGGCATGCCAACACATGCTAGGAGAGTGCTATGCTATGCTAGGGCTTGCCAACATGTTCTTGGGTGTCCTAGTCATGGAAATATTTTCTAGGTACAAAGATGTTCCAAGACATGTGAGGTGCCAAGGAATGTTAGTGTGGGCCAAAACATGTTAATATGTGCCAAGAGTGTTGAGGAGTGTTAGGTCTCTCTCATTAATAGAATTGACAGAGCTTGATTATGTATTAAATAATATAGTTCCTACACACACTAGTGGAACTTTATCTAAAGGGAATTTGTTAGATAATAAACCTAATAGAGATGAATCATGTGTTGACTCATAGGAAAATTATATTCTCATTACTTGAGGGAAATGATACACACTAATTACTTCTTAACAAATTGACTGACTCTAACCACTATGGCTTTGGACACATTATCAGAAAGACTCCACAAACATGGTATTAAATCATTATATTTTGACAAAAAATATAGTAGCATGCACATTGCGTCATAAAAAACTCATTGGAATGATCAATGATGACAAACATTTTTTGACCGTCGCAAAAAGTAACCAAAAAGAGAATTGGTGAGGGTTAATAAAAGATTGTCACTAGAAGTGTCACCAAAGAGAGAATTAGTGATGGGCATTTAACAACCCTCACCAAAAGTGTCACTAAAAATGTCTTTGGTGACAAATGTTAAAGGACCATCACTATATGCACTTACAACAATGTTTTTTAAGGACCGTCAACATATGTGACATTGGTGACGGACCTTAAATGTCTGTTACAGGCATGACCCTCACCAATGACCTTTGTTGTTGTAGTGAGATACCCTCCCTAAAAAATTTCTATGAGTTGAAGATGGGATCCATGACTGATGAGGAGTACACTAGCACATTCTTGGAGCCACTGAGGTATGTGCCTTACCTCAAGGAGGAGAATGCCAAGACTTAGAGATTCATTAGTGGGTTGTCAACAACATTCAAAGACATGATTGAGTTTAATGAGCCTAAATCATTGGAGGAATCCATAAAAAAGATAAAGTATTGTTATAAGAAATCGAAACGCAGATCTGAGACTAAGAAGGATTGGAAGGGTAATGATAAAAATAAAGGAAAATAAGACAAGAAGTGATCTAAACCTCTGGATACAGGTAACAAATAGAATGTCACACCACCTAAGAAGTTCAATACATCTAGCATAGGACATGGACTTCGGTCTGAGGAGCAGAATAAGAGTGAAAATAGGGAGCCCATGTCGTGTTGGACTTGTAGAGAAGAGTATCATAGGAGATATTGTCAACAACATCAAGGTGGTAGACTGCAGATCTACTGTGCTTAGGAGGCACAAACAATGGGAAATTTTGGACATAGTATTCCTAATATCTATGCAGTGTTGGATAACAGGTAGGCAGATCACCAGGCATCTATTATCGAGATGGATGTTAAGCTTTGTGATCAAGTTGTTTCTGTTTTGATTGACCCTGGATATAATTATAGTTATGTTAATTCTGAACTGGTGGATAAGTGTGGTTTGAATAAAGAAGTACATGTAGACTCTTAGTTAGTGAAGTGGGCTAGAGGTACAAAGAAGTGAGTTCATCATTGGGTAAGAGCTTGTACATTTGATTTGAATTTTATGCCTACCTCAACACATTTGAATGTATTACTGTTTGGATTATACAGTATGTTTTTGGGTATGGACTAGTTATATATCCGTAGGACCAAGGTGGATTGTTATGACAAGGTTATTGAGTGCCTGGATGATAATTGGGAACAAAAATTCTTGTAGGGTAAGAAGAAAGCAACATCAGAGTGAATGGTTATAGCTATGCAGGCCAAGCGTAATTGCAGGAAAGGGTGTGTGTTATTTGCAGTGCATATTTCTAGTGAAAAGGTTAAGGAAGTGGAGGATATAGATGTTTTGAGAAGGTACCCTATTCTATAACAGTTTTAGGATGTATTTCCCGCAAAGATTGCAGAGTTTCCACCTCACAGGAAAGTAGAATTTTATATTGAGCTAGTATCATGGGTGACACCAAAATCTAAGGCACGTTACAAGATGAGCACACCGGAGTTGGTAGAACTAAAGTTGCAATTGAAGGAAATGATTAAAAAGGGATACATTAGCCCAAGTATATCACCATGGGGTGCACGGTATTGTTTGTGAAGAAGAATGATGATACTCTCTAGTTGTGCATTGATTACAGGAAGTTGAACAAAGTGACCATCAATAACATATATCCACTATCACGGATTGATGATTTGTTCGATCAGTTGAAGGGAGCAGAAATGTTCTTGAAGATTGATCTTAGATTTAGATATCATCAGTTACACATTGAAGAATATGAGATTCACAACACAGCTTTCCAGACTAGGTATAGACATTATGAGTTTGTTGTAGGTCCATTCGTTTGACTAATGCTCCAGCTACTTTTATGTTCTTGAGGAATAGTGTGTTGCATCCTTATTTGGACAAGTTTGCTATTTTGTTCATTGATGATATACTGGTATATTCTAAAAATGAAGAAGATCACATCGAACACTTAGCAATAATATTGATGTTGTTAAGAGAGCATCAGTTGTATGCTAAGCTCAACAAGTGCAGTTTCTTTCAGACTGAGGTGCATTACTTGGGACATGTGGTTTCCAAGGAAGAAATAGTAGTGGACCCACAAAAGGTAATAGCTATCATGGAGTGGGTAGCTCATAAGAATGTGGATGAGGTAAGGTCCTTCATGGGGATAGCAAGGTATTACAAGAGCTTCATTAGAAAATTCTCACAGATTTCTTATCCTATCACATCATTGCAAAGAAAAGGAAAGAGGTTTGAATTGACAGAGGAATGTGTAGCCAGTTTTGAGCACTTAATGTACCTACTGACACATGATCCAGTGCTAAAAATTGTAGATCTAGACAAATATTTTGCGGTATGTACAAATGATTCCAAGAGAGGGCTTGGTGGAGTCCATATGCAGGAAGGAAAAGTAGTGTGTTATGAGTCACATAAACTAAATGAGAACGATCAGAACAATCTAAGATATGATCTTGAGTTGGAACTGATAATTCATGCATTGAAAATGTGGAGGCACTATCTTCTTAGTAGACGATTTAAATTGATTCATGATCACAATGGATTGTGGTATCTATTTGACCAACCGAATTTGAATGCCAGGCAAGCTAGATAGTTAGCCATGATCAGTGAGTTCGACTTTGAGATCAGTATATTAAAGCTAAAGAGAGCAAGGTTGCATATGCTCTTTGCAGACAAATACAGGTAAATCATATAGTAGCTATGAGCTCCTATGGGACAGATCTATAGGATGGGATCTTGCAAGAAAGTCAGCAGGATGTTAGGTATATGGAGCTTAGGCATAGATTCTAGGAGGTACATGTACAGGTAGTCATACAGGTATAAAATGTGGCACAAGTACATGTACAAATACAAGTGCAGGTGCATAGTATGTGGACTATTGTCTCATGGAAAATGGATTGGTCAAGTTTAGAGACATGATATATGTGTTAGACAATAGTGAACTCAAGAAGGTGATCTTGAGGGAGTTTCATGTGAAACCATAATCAGGTCACCCAGGCTATCAAAAGACATTGATAGCAGTGAAGAAGTTCTACCATTGGCTAAATTTGAAGAGAGACATGGCAGATTTCATAGCTATGTGATTGGATTTTCAGCAGGTGAAGGAAGAATGTAAACATCTAGGTGGACTACTACAACCAATTCTAATTATGGAGTGGAAATGGGAGGTCATTTCCATGGAATTTATCACAAGTTTTCCTAGGACATCTGGGCAGCATGATTCCATTGTGGTTGTGATGGATAGGTTGAAAAAGATAGTGCACTTCATTCCAGTGAAGTCTACATACTCAGTGAATGATGTGTCATAAGTCTTCATCAGATATGTGGTGAGATTTTATGGTGTTCCGCAAAATATTGTATTAGACAGGGATGCAATGTTCACTTCCAAATTTTGGAAGGAGTTGTTTGCAGGCTTCGGTACAAAGTTGGCCTTCATCACAACTTATCATCCATAGACAAATGGACAGACAAAGGGGGTCAATAGGATATTAGAGGACATGTTGAGGGTGCATGTGATGCATAAGCATCGGAAGTGGGAATAATATATTCCACTGGTTGAGTTCGCTTATAGCAATGGGTATCATGAGTATTTGAGGATGAGTTTATTTGAGGTACTTTATGGGTGGATTTGTCACAGTCCTATTAGTTGGAGTGATCTAGTTAAGAGGGTATTAATTGGACCAGACATGTTGGTAGAAATGAAACAAGAAATGCAAGTAATCAAGAAGAATTTGAAAGTAGCATAGGATAGGAAGAAGATATATGTACATCGGAACATGTTGTTTAAGGAGTTTCAGGTTAGGGAGAAGGTGTACTTATGCATCAAAATGAAGAAGAGATCATTGAGGATTGGATGATGTGCCAACATGGCACCTTGGTTTTGTGGACCTTTTAGGATTCTTGAGAGGATTGGGCCAGTAGCCTATTGACTTGCACTGCCTCCGATAGTGAAAGTCCATGATGTTTTCCATGTGTCATTACTTAAAACATATGTTAAAGATGTTGATCATGTGATTGATTGGTCTACATTGCAGGTGGAGCCATAAGGTGAATTCTAGCTAGAACAACAGTGCATTTTGCCGAGAAAGAAGCTCATGCTCCGATACCGAGGAATCAAGTAGGTTAAAGTGTAGTGGAAGCACTTTGGGCCCAATGAAGCTACATGGGAGATGGCAGATCAAATGCAGGATATGTATACTTCTATATTCACTCGTTGAGTGAATGTTTTGGTTGAGTTACTAGTCCTAGAATCCCTGGTTATACTAACACTCTAGAAGCCCGACAACAATTGTTGGTTGAGTTACTAATATTGGAAACCCTGGTTAGAACAAACCCTGTGGAGCCTGGACAGCTTTGGTAGAGACCAATCTTGTGATGTTTGGCTTAGACGTGTGTTGTAGTAGCTACAACCACTCTCCAAAATTTTTTCCTTAGCTTCATTTTAGAGCCTCCCTACCAACTTTTCACAGCAACTTGTCTTGCTTCGTCAAGTTCACAAGATTCAAAGTTTTTATTGCACAAAGTAGCTTGTCGATCACAGCTCGATGCATTCCCCTCACAGGCTAATCACCTGGACTTGGTCCAATTGCAGGCTGAGAAGCTTCCCTAAGAAATTGTGCAATTCTGGAGGGCAACCAACCTTCCCTCCAAAAATTGCGCAATCCTGACTGGCAGCCTATTGGGTTCCAAAATTGCGCAATTTTTCCAGTCAACACTCACTATGAAAATTGTGCAATTTTCCCAAGCAAGGCTGCTCAGCCCATAATTTGCGCAAATCTAGGTAGTAGTCAGTTGCTCTACCCAGAAACTGCACAAATCTTCTGGGCAGCCATCCCAACCCCCAGCCATAAATGCGCATTCTCTCCTAGCAGTCGAACAGCCTCTCACATGTGCAGCTAAGTTTACATGTTCCCTCCGGGACCGAGAAAAACAGACTTGCATGGATTCATTGCTTCTCCCAAGGTAGCATGCAAAGGCATCCCTTGTTTCAAGGATCTATTTTTGGGCAGTTGGAGGTTACATGCAAGGATCACATCAGAAACCTCCCAACAAGTGTCACTTTCCCTAGATTTGTGGCATGTGCATCACAACCTTGATTTTATCAAAACTCATCAACCAGACATTGCAAAGCTCATTCCTCACATCAACCTTGCAACTCTACCATCCCACATGACTTTTAGGAGTTGTTTGTAGAAATTTCTCTATACATCAGCTAGATCTAATACCATGTAGAAATTCTGACTGTATATTAACTTGATAATGCAATATAACTAAAGCAAAATACTTTAGTCTAATTCTACAATCGAACTTGCGGAAGCTTAATATATTTGAGCAAGATCAAGTGGAACACATATAACTAGAAGAAGAATCAATGCACATGAAACACAGAAGAATACTTAGGGGAAAGCCTCAACTAAAAACCCCACTATTTGTTTTATCATACAAGGTGGAAATGTCTTAGAATTACACAAAGCTTTAGCTCTCATAGTTAGCCAGCTCTCAGTACAATCCTTCTGGATGCTCACAGGAAAACAAGGCTTCTCACAAACCTTCTCCTCGGCCCTCCAAGCCTCCTATTTTCTTGCGCAGTTTCTCTGGGTGATCCTCCTGTTACCAAGTGTAACATTAATCACTCACACTGATCTTACACCTTGTAAAACTGTGCAATCCTCAAGGAACCTTACTCCTTCTGCATGGATGAGTTTCCTTTATAGAAAAACTCATGCAACTGATAGTACACTATCCTTGCCTTTAATCTGAACTTGGTCCTTCTTAGAATAGACATGCATGAGTTACTGATGAGAGAATCTTTAGTTATCTAGAGTACATTGGTTGGATGCATGCATGCATTAACTGAGTGAACTCACAATTAGTTCCTCAATCAGTTTGGAACTAATCTAACTGGACTTAACTTAATAAACTGAGCTAACTAATTACGACTCAAATAAAACTCAACCTTATCTCCTTAATTAAGGGATAATATCCTTAATTTAAGGGATAAATGTTGCATGACTTCAGAAAGACTTCTAACTTGAATTTCTCCAACTATTTAATCCATAATGAATTAATTAATTATTTTTCAAGCAGTTGGTGAGACTAAATTCGAATTTTAATTCCACGACAAATTAAAATTGGAATATACTGAATGTTATTTTTATCATTTCTTGTTTCTATTCTCAACATTGTCGCTCATTCAGCTCAGCTGTCCTGGGGTAAGCTCGCCTTCCATGTCTTATGTTGAATTTCTGGCACTTTTTGTGTTTTGCTTTGTATGAACATTGTCTTCTTGATTTCAGTGAGTGCTTGTTGTCGTTTTTATACATATTAGCTTGTACTAGCACCATTTTAGTTTTCATTGCTATCTCACTGTTGTCGCATGCATGAAACTATTTTTCACGAATGGTCGTCGATTCGGCAACCCGCCTCACCCACATGCATGTTGTTCCATTTTCTGAATCTATCATTAACCGTTTACATGAATGATCGTTGACTTATGCTTACACTTAGTATCACCATGCGTTTGCACTCACATTCGTGTTCAGTTTCCCATCAGTGAGTATGGGCAACCTCAGCCCGTACTCTGCCTTCACTAGGACAACATTGCGTAATCATGAGAGAGAAGGCTTTGCCTTCCTCCCAAAAATGCTCATTTCTTCCCAGCAACTGTTCCCCAGGCCTGCTTTGCATAATCCTAAGGGACAGTGACTGCTGACCCAAAAAATTGCGCAACGCAGTCACTGAGCTTATAGTCATTGCCACCTAAAATTGCACATTGCGCAGTTCCAGCAGTCAGTAGTCAGGCTAGACTGTGCATTACATAGTTCAACTATTCAATTAGCCTCTCAGCAACCCATACTATTCCTTGCGCAGTCTTGGCAGTCAGTCTCCCGACCTCTCGGACGAAATTGCACAACCTTCATGATCATTCACCCAGGTATATTGCAAGTCAGTTCTCAAGTTCATTTTGCTTTTCGACTAACATATTTCTTGCCATGAGTGTTTCCATGTCTCTAGGTATCACAGGTGTTCATCTCCCTTAGCAGTATAGGTACAATGGTTTCTAGGAGAGCAGAGACAAAGACACCGTTCAAAGCATATTTGGGGATGTGGTCAATCAAGTGTCTATGAGCTTGCCTACCCACGAAGACGTCAAGTTGTTCGTAGACAAGGACATCAAGATATAACAGAAGCATCTTCATAGCGAGCAACATCATGAACAATAGCTAAAGGCAGCGTACTGAATGCAACGAATGAAAGAGGAAGGTTGTTGACAACATAGAGGCAGAACAAAGTTGCGAGCTCAAGTAGATCCACTAAAGATGAAAGAAACTTTGGAGACTCGGGCTATGAGGTGACGGCACGAAATGAAGATCACACGAAGATAAAGAATGCAACAAAGAAGGAGTTTCATGTGCTGAAGTAGCAACTCAAGGAAGAACATGAAAAAGCCGCACAGACAGATGAATGAGTTGTAGCAGGAATAGGAACAACAGTGGGCACAACATGAACTCACGAATGAAACGGCGGTCGTACAAGTTAAAGATCCATCCCAATAGCTGGCACGGGGCAGACATGGTGAGAAGTATGCATGTCATTGTGTGCACACATGCGATCCAATGCATTCAGCACACTCACCAAGGTGAAGATAAGAAGCAAGTCCAACTGGAGGTGAACATGTACTTCGGCAAGTTGATGCGCATGACCTCCAGCACACACTTGAATATCAGTCCAGATACTATGCATCAATGTGTTGCCGATTTAGCCACACCCAAGAAGACCATGCACATGTTAGCAGATGATTTTGATGAAGGAGTGGAACCAATGCACCAATTGCAATGAAGGCAGGAGTTCGCTTCAGCAAGATGTCACCATGGGGTGCATGCACACCATCACACGAACAACCAAGATTGGCATCAGCTCACCACTTTCACCATCATAAGCATGTCAAAGAGTTGGTCTCATCACATCGAGTGTAGTGATGTCTTGCATAGCTTGCTCAAGCTATGTTGTCTCACATGAGTACATGTGCACTGTAATGTAACGTCATGTCAAGTGTAAGTCAAGTGTCCATAGTCAGCTATAACAGTCATAGAGTAGGTGAAGAGTCATGAGGGTTGTTAAACTATCACAAAGGGGAATGTCAAGGGTCACCTCACCATTTGATATAAATAATCCATCATAACTCATTGTATGGGCTTTTGGTCAGCCAAGCTTTCGATAAGACTATCTTGGAGAGAACTTGGATAGTGTTGTAACGCACCTTGGCTTCTCCACTGCATGGAGCTAGTACATCTCTTTGGAGTTGTAGGTGGATGTGGCTATAACGTTCCACTGTTGGGGCTAGCGGGTGTACATGAATGAACTGTATGATTGGAACTTACACTTCTTTATATAATAAGAGCCAACATGTTTCATGCATATGTTGTATTGTATTCCAGCTGTCTTTTTTACTCTAAATGGTATATGTATTTTCTTTCTTACGCACACATATATGGATTGTTATGTATGAGCATGTATGGATCTTTCTAAAATGTGTTGATCAGGTTTAACCATCACTTTGGATTGCCATCTGACTTTCTTTATAGCTTGTGATGCATCTTCGCTCGTGTGTTCCCTACCCATCTGAGTACTGTTACAAGTTGTTAAGGGGTGCACTCATCTCAACCCACCGGTGTTAGAACCTCTCATACACCTTCCTTGACTCACTGCAGTGGTCACACCCTTGCTACTAAGAGATTTATATTGCTTTCCTCTGTGCAAAATCATGGTCAAGGCATTACCATATGATCCACTACTGAGACTTCCACACCAAATGGTCTGAGGTCTAATTGGGGCTTCTTACCTAGGAGATCCCCTTAACATGTTGGTGGGTCTAGCACTGTCAACATTTCTGGCACTAGAAGGAGGGCCTGAAGTTTCTTGAATTGTGAAGATGTCTCCATCATAGGGGAGTTTTTCGATCTCTTGTCCACTTACACGTATGATGGTGAAGGAAAAGTGGCTTGGCTTTAGTACTTACATGCCTTTCTTTCCATGCTTCATGAGGAAGATGGGTGTTCTGACGAACATACCAGCTTGCTGCTTGCACACACACTTTTCGAATCTCCATGTCGATGGCTGCTTAGCCTACTAGGTGACAGTGTGCACTCACTTGATCACTTCTGTGATCTCATTAAAGACACTTTATATCACTTTGATCCAGACCGTCTTGATCGGAAACTCTTATAGCAATGGAAGGCTCTGCATGAATTGGTTTAGATTTTTGGAAGTGCTTCTACGACTTACAGTTTTAAGATCCAAGGAGCCAGATGAAATTTTCCTATCTTTGGGACCGGTTCAAGTATTTCCGTAAGAAATCTGTCCGTCCCAAGAATAATCTTGAGATCAAGCCTCGCTCAACATTCTTAAATGAGGGAGCTATGCAATCTCATTTGGATGCGGTTACTGTCTCGACTGATTTTCCGCCTTCCCCTCATTCAATAGGTCCACCACTATCGAGTGATGTTGAGGATCAGGCTCATACACTTGGTCAAATTTCATATCCTCCCAACATTACTTCACTAAATTTTTGCAAAAATTTGGTTGTGAGTCCTTCAAGTTCTCATATGCATTATGTTATATGACCTCTGGCTTCTCACTGGGGTGTTCCTCCAGATGATACTGTCTTGTGTTGATCCATTCTGAACTCTTCACTTGTTGTGAATCAGGAACAAGCCACTGGCGGAGTTGGTGTTGCATAACCAACATGCGTTGTCATTCACGAAGAGTGTGAGTGGGAGCTTGAGCATCAACACTCGGTGAAGGATGACTCCCTTCCATTCGAGCCCCCTTCGTTCTTTCCTAACATCCTTGGTGAACCTGCCATTCATGATTGTGCATATGTGTCTTCATCCACGGATGCACCCATTGTTGATCATTGGCAGGACTCACTGGATGTTGGTCCATCATTCGACAATTGAGAGGATAAGTTATTCATTGAAAATTCACTTGATCTTTCATCTATCTTTTTTGGAAACACAGAGGATGAGTTTTTTTACTTTTCATGTACCCCCTCTGTTTGATTCATTAGATAATGAGGATGTCGATGAATTCATTTCTTTTTCTAATCGTGGCAGTCGTGATCCATTTACTTGCATATTTGATCATGATCATGACTCTATCACAGTTGATCTTTGAAGCCACTAGTTTATGATGATCTAAATGATGATGAAGTTGAAACACACAAGACTGTCAAGGAACTTCAGCCCGAGCTGATGGCTATGTCAGGTCTTGCTCTCTTGGGTTTTTTCTCACTTCCAATCAGGAAAGTGATCAATCACCCAAGGATCCTCATCACTCATCTGTATGCATTGAAGATCAATCTCATGCATAGATCATACTTCCTCCACTAGAACTGCACGATCCCATCGCTCATGCATTGGAGGAATATTACATTGCAAGCACTCGTTCGTGATGCAAGTTATCTTTGTTTCTTTTGTTTTCTTGCATGTCACAGTTAAAAATGTACTCACCATGATAAGTCCATGAACTACTCATCAAATGCACATTTCTTCCCAGCATCTGTTCCCCAAGCCTGCTTTGCGCAATTCTGAGGGACAATGACTGCTGGCCTAGAAAATTACACAATGCAGTCACTGAGCCTGTAGTCATTGCCACCTAAAATTGCGCATTGCACAGTTCCAGCAATCAGTAGTCAGGCTAGACTATGCATTGCATAGTTCCAGCAGTCAGTTAACCTCTTAGTGGTCCAGACTGTTCCTTGTACAGTCTTAGCAGTCAGTCTCCCAACCTCCCCGTCGAAATTACGTAACCTTCATGATAATTCACCCAGGTATGTTGCAAGTCAGTTCTCAAGTTCATTTTGGTTTTTGACTAATAGATTTCTTGCCATGAGTGTTTCCATGTCTCTAAGTATCACAGGTGTTCATTTGCCTCTTAGCAGCATAGTTACAATGGTTTCCAGGAGAGTAGAGATGAAGACACCATTCAGAGCACATTTGGGGATGCAATCGATCAAGTGTCTATGAGCTTGCCTACCCACGAAGACATCAAGTTGTTCATAGATAAGGACATCAAGATATAACAGCAACAACATCACGGCGATAAGAATCGTGAACATCAGCTGAAGGCAGCATACCGAATGCAACGAATAAAAGAGGAAGGTTATTGACAACACAGAGGCAAAACAAAATTGTGAGTTCAAGTAGATCCACTGATGATGAAAGCAACTTTGAAGACTCAGGCTATGAGGTGGCAGTGCGACATGAAGATCACACAAAGATGGAGAATGGAACAAAGAAGGAGTTGCATGTGTTGAAGCAGAAACTCAAGGAAGAACATGAACTGCACAGACAGACGAATGGGTTGAAGCAAGATCAGGAATAGTAGTGGGTACAACATGCACTCACAGATGAAAATGCGCCTGTAAAATTTAAGATCCATCCCAACAGTTGGCGCGAGGTAGACATGGTGAGAATTACGCATGTCATTGTGCACACACATGTGATCCAACACATTCAAAACACTCACCAAGGCAAAGTCAAGAAGCAAATCCAACTGGAGCTAAACATGTACTTAGGCAAGTTGATGCGCATGATCACCAGCACACACTTGAAGATTAGTCCAGACACTATGCATCAATGTGTTTCTGGTTTAGCCACACCCAAGAAGACCATGCTCATGTTAGCAGACGAGTTAGATGAAGGATCCGAACCAATGCATCGGTTGTAACGGAGGCAAGAATTTGCTTCAGCAAGATGTAACCATCGGGTGCATGCACACCATCACGGACGACCAAGCTTGGCATCAGCTCACCACTTTCACCATCACAAGCATGTCAAAGAGTTGGTCTAATCACAATGGACTTAATTCCGGTGATGTCTTGCGTATCTTTCTCAAGCCATGTTGTTTCACATGAGTACATGTGCATTGTAATGTAACGTCATGTCAAGTGTAAGTCAAGTGTCAATAGTCGGCTGTAACAGTCATAGAGTAGGTGAAGAGTCATGAGGGTATTTAAACTGTCACAAAGAGGAATGTCAAAGGTCACCCCACCATTTGCTATAAACAATCCCTCATAACTCATTGTATGGGCTTTTGGTAGCCAAGCTTCTGATAAGACTATCTTGGAGAGAGCTTGGACAGTATTGTAACACTCCTTGGCTTCTCCACTTCTCGCACGGAGCTAGCACATCTCTTTGGAGGAGCAAGCAGATGTGGCTGTAACATTCCATTGTTGGGGCTAGTGGGTGTACATGGATGTATTGTATGGCTGGAACTTACACTTCTTTATATAATAAGAGTGAGCAAGTTTCATGCATATGTTGTATTGTATTCCAGTTGTCTTGTTTACTCTAAATGGCATATGTATTTTATTTCTTACGCACGCATGTATGGACTGTTATGTATGAGCATGTATGAATCTTTCTGAAATGTGTTGATTGGTTTAACCATCACTTTGGATTGTCAGCTGACTTTCTTTCCAGCTTGTGGTGCATCTTCACTTGTGTGTTCCCTTCCGATCCAAGATTGTTACAGGTTGCTAAGGGGTGCTCTCATCTCAAGCCACCGGTGTTAGAACCTCTCATACACCTTCCTTGACTCACTGCAGCAGTCACACCCTTGCTACTACCATATTTATCTTGCTTGCCTCTATGCGAAATCATGGTCAGGCATTACCATATGACCCACTGCTGGGACTCCCACACCAAATAGTCTGAGGCCTAATTGGGACTTCTTACCGGGGAGATCTCCTTGACATGTTGGCGGATCCAACACCGTTAACAAGGTGGAATCACTGGTTGAGGACTAAGGTGGTTTGGACTTTGGAAGCCCTTGATGGTTTTGATTTATTATTTTTATGAGATCCCACATTCATGCTTGGAATATGGCATGACAGTGATTGACTCAAAGAAAGATTTTTTTTCATCCTAATCTATGGTCAGGTGGTTCGTGGAAGTCCCATACCTCATCGTCTTATGAAATCATCAATAAGATCTCTCTTTATCCTTGGTATTTTATGGGTAAATATACTTTTTTATATGTGGTTTATATGTTTGTTATATCCTAGATATTTCTGTTGGTTATCTTCTAGTTATGAATGAGTTTTATGAAAGTGATAATGTATGGCTCTCATCATGTTTTGGTTAATCACTTATTCTGCAATGAATATGTGACTTAATAGATGGTAATGTAGTTATTGTGATGAGGCATCAATGCTTCTTAGTGATTCTCAGATAAGTATGAGACCCCTATGCTCAAATATGTTGTTTAAACCTGTAGAATGCATATTTGTGACATGTTTGATGAAATGTTTGTCATGCCTAGTAGGGATACAGTCAATTACTTTTTTAAGTAATTACATTTGTATCATTATTCCATTGTTATCTTTCATTTCTGGAAGTTTCATAGAGTTTTTGCCAATGTTATGCAACCGACTCACAAAATAGAAGAAAAGATAGATCAACGCCTTGAAAATCAGGCTCTTCGGGGAGGCAACCTCCTTTACATTACACAAATGAATATTATTGGATGATACAATTGACAAAACCTCCTTTCTATATATAGGAGTGTAATGGGTCACAATATAATCAAATCCGACATAACGATAATAATATAAGGGCACAACAACAACAATAGTGGGCTTCTATGGGGCACAATAATAACAATATGGGGACAATAGGGGCACAACAATAATAATAACAATAAGGGCTACAATAAAAATAGTAATGGGGAATCATTAGTATTATAGGGACCTAACATGCCCCTCTCCTTCAAAAAAGTGTTGTCCTCAACACTTGAGTAGTTCTGGATGCTTTTGTATAAAATTCTCACCCTCCCATGTGGAATCTTTAGTGGGTAAGTTCTTCCACTTGATGAGATACTCCAAAATTGATCAATTTCGTAGCTATTCCCTATTGTTTCATTCTATTCTATGCCAAAGTGAGGTTATCCTTTAAGACTTGGAGAAACTGTTTTTGATGCTCGATGTGATCTTCCACTGCTTGAACCTTTTGAGAATTCTTACATAGGTATAAGCGATCTTTATACCATAATGAATCATTTTTCCAGCTAAATGTATCAGATGTACTAGGATCTTGTTGTAACTTTGAATGAGTGTCCACACTTCTTCGTCATTCTTCCATTCATTCCTTGCTTCATTTATCCAATCCAGTTGGATAATATAAATGGCACAAAGAAATGCTTCCACATCCTCATCCTTTCTTGAGAATGCATCTTCCGCAACATTTTTCTTCCCTTTTTTGTAGATGATTTCAAAGTCATAACCCAACATCTTTGTGACCAATTTTTGTTTCTCTTCTTAAGATAATATTGTTCTAAAAAGTATTTAAGACTATCATGATCCGTTTTTACCTTGAAGTGTCTTCCCATTAGGTAGGGTCGCCATTTCTTAAGTGCGTGTAGTATTTCCAACATTTCCTTCTCATAAATAGCTTTGTGTAAATACTTTCCTTTGATTAGATGACTTTCAAAAGAAATGGGTCTTTTTCTTGCATTAAAACAACACCAGTTCCATTTCCTGAGCATCACATTCCACAATAAAGGTTTTTGTGAAGTTTAGCGTAGCTAAGACCGGTGCTTGGCACATTGCCTCTTTAAGATGTTCAAATGATTTCGTTGCTTTTGGAGTCCATGAAAATGCATCTTTCTTCAATAATGTTGTTAGAGGTGCTTCTATTCTCCTATAATTCTTAACAAACTTGCGATAATACCATGTCAACCTGAGAAATCTCGTAGATGCTTTATGGATGTGGGGATTTTCCATTCCTTAATGGCTTTAATTTCGCTAGGGTCTACCTTAACACCTTCATGAGATACAATATGACCCAGATATTCCACCTCTTCTACTCCAAAGAAACATTTGGAGATTTTTGCATATAGTTGTTTCTCCTTCAATAGTTTGAGAACCCTGTCAACATGTTCAACATGATCCTTCCAAGACTTGTTGAAGATTAGTATATCATCAAAAAATACTAACACAAACTTTCTAAGGAAGGGTTTGAAAATGGAATTCATCAAAGCTTGAAATGTAGAAGGTGCATTGGTAAGCCAAAAGGCATGACAAAAAGTTCATAATGACCCTCATGAGTTCTAAATGTTGTTTTCGAAATGTCTTCAGTCTTCATTCTAATTTGATGGTATTCTAGACGAAGATCCATGTAGAGCTATAAAAAGGGTCTCTTTCACCTCTAGTTACCTCACATTAGAATGTCAATTGGGAACGTCTTGCTATTTCAAAAGAGTGTCTCAGTCTGAGGCTTAGCACTTGTCAGAGTAATGCTCGTAGTACAGCTACTTAAAGGCTACGAAAGTAAATGGTTGCATGTCTACAACTTAACTACTTCAAAAGGCTAAATCACACCAAGCATTGCATCAGTCGAAGGTTCAGTAGCAATAACCCATCCTTTTCATAACTGATGAGAACAAATCCGAGGTCTAGGAGCTAGATAGCAGATGCTGGGGCTCACTACAGCCTGAGATCGTCCTTGATGAATATAAATGAAACGACAAGTAAAGGAAATAGCGATGAAATAGAACAGCACATCAACCAAGGTTTAGTAGCAATAACCTATCCCTTTCATAACTGATGGGAGCAGATCAGAGGTCTGGGAGCCACATAGCAGAAGCTGACACTCACTACAGCCTGAGTCTGTCCTTAAGAAATGGCAAGTAAATGAAACAACAAATCAGCAATCTTGAAATAGACCAGCAATTGAAATGGAACAGCAATTCAGAAATGGAACAGCAACTAAATGGAACAGCAATTCAGAAATGGAACAACAACTAAATGGAACCACAATTGAATAAGCAATAACCAAGTTCATCAAGCTGCGATTCTATCTAACCACTCCAATCAAAACATCAAGCCTGCAGTCTTAAAAGATGTACACATACTATAGAACAATACTACCAATTACAACCCTAGAAACACAACGTGCTCAATCTGCTTCTGTTATTGATCTAAATAAAACATGCGATTGCATCTCAAGATATAAACAGTAACATTCAATAATCATCTGAAATCAAACTTCTCAAGATAACTGTCATAATGCTAAAACACAATCACAATGAACTCATGCACTGGAGTGATAATATCCTGTAGAGATTAATCAACACTTTAATGATTGGTAACATAATACAGTGT